>JASEKS010000083.1:0-123090 GCA_030770415.1 Pleoardoris graminearum | reverse complement strand
GGGGGGGGGGGGGGGGGTGGGGGGGTGTGGGGGGGGGGGTTGTGGTGTGGGTGGGGGGGGGGGGGGGGGGGGGGGGGGGTGTTGTGGGGGGGGGGGGGGGGGGGGGGGGGGGGGGGGGGGGGGGGGGGGGGGGGGGGGGGGGGGGGGGGGGGGGGGGGGGGGTGGGGGGGGGGGGGGGGGGGGGGGGGGGGGGGGGGGGGGGGGGGGTGTGGGGGGTTTAGCCCAGCGGGGTCCCGACGTGCCGCCCTCTCCCGAGGGATAAGGATGAGTTGTCCAGCACCAACGAAGCCGTGGATATCTCGCGCCGCGATCCGAAAAGGTGGCCCGCCGAAGCCCGATACGAACGTAAGGCTACAAAAATAGCAATGTAGACGTTGGGAATACATATCCGACGCCGGTCTCGGTGCACTTGTAGGACGCGAATAAAGGATACTCGACGGTGGTGATGGCGCGTTGGCATCGCGTATATCGGCTGACTCCTACAGCGATTTCTAGAAGCGCTCCGACGCGAGCATCTCGCACTCCCTACACCACGCACACAGCCCCGGCTTATACCAGTGCGTCGCCTTCCTGATCCCCGGCGGACACGCCTTGCCCCATCCCCGGCGCCTCGCAGCGTCGCATAATATGATGTTCGGGTACATGGGGGCAGGCGGACAGCCGCAGGTTGTGTGGGCGTATATGACGTGGCACATCTGGTGGTGGGTGCGCACGCGGGTAACAGTTGAACGGGGCTTCCCGGTGACTTTGGTCGTTGGAAAAGGCCGAAGGTTTCCTCCTCTTCCAGTCAAGACGTCGTATAATCACGGCGAGCGAAAGGCAGGTGCGGGATGAGCTCGGTTTAGCATTACGCAAGGGGAAAGAGGTCGATGAAGGCGGTGAGAAAGGAATATGATGGCCGTTTCAACGATTGAACTGCTTTAGGTCAGCGGACCATGATTGGGCGAGGAGCGAAGCCTCAAGGCGGGGTAGCATCTACTCAGCAGCTGGTGATGAGCAGTGAATATTCGAATGCTCAGATCGTTTCGTGAGTAAGAATAGCCCTCAGTAGCCGGCTAAACCCTCTTTGGTATTCGCCACCGGTTATGTACCAGCCGGCTGGTGCAAGTATTCGCTAAACGAAGAGTAAGGCACAGCTAGACCGTCGAGAGCAGAAGAGCTGACTAGTAATTTAGTAGCTGTAGCAGTAGCCCCATCGGTTTAGGCTCCTAGGACAGGACACTTGGTGAGGTAAACTGTAAACCCAATCTCTGACCTGTCCCTTCGCTACAGACATGCGCTTCCTCAATTGGTCTCGGACAAAGGGTTGAGCCGGAGCATGGTGCGCTCAGAAGATAATCCAGCGCACCGATATTGATATTTGCGTATAGTTTCCTTGAAACCTTTGTACCGCACATAACTTCTGATTTCGGGAAATGCTGATCCATCAACCTATGAATGCAGCTACCAAGGGCACTCCAGCACCATTGCAATGCACGGGCGGGCGATTACGTAGGTTGTGACGAGTCCGATCCGATGAAGCTCTTCGACAGGGCCAGGACGTAATAGGCCAACTAAGGTTTCGCTTAGTTGCCGGTACTACGTTCCATCCTCCGGATTTCGCTTTCGGATGGCGGTCCACGTCCACGAAAGTACGAGTCGGTTAACGACTCGAGATCCTGCGAACTCCAGTGGTTGAGATAGGTTCTGTGTCGGGGTAGTCTGATTCTTTCGGTGTGACTCCGACGCACGGGCAGTGTAGACGAAAAGGGTGGCATAAGCGGAGAGGGTGGCCTAGGGAGAGAGAGTGGCGGAGGCGGAGGGGGCGGTGCTACTGCAGATGGGCGCTGATACGATGGCAAGACTCGCATCGGCGTGTATATGGTTTCTGGGGTAGTTGAGGGAATCATGATTCTCTCTTGGACCTGGATGGTTTTCCCTCCGACGCGATACTTTTCGCCTGATGACAGAGAGACGTCGACGGAAGCCCTTTGCCCTAGTGTTTCCCCCGTATCTTCGTCCTTGAGGATGAGTTTTCCAGACGCACGCACAACGAGCACGCCATCGCCCTGCCAATTCGACGCGGCCGATTTGTTGGCATCCTTGTAGAGGACTCGGTACTGGGTTTCTTCGACAGGAGGCGCTTCGGCACTTGCGTCGCAGGCGCGCTTTCGATCCGTATTGACTTGCGGTAAGACAGTGGAAGACTGGACAGGGTCCAGCAAGTGTTGCTCGACAATGTCCAGTACCTCGCACTCTATTTCCTGGAAGGTAGTGAGGTGCTTCGTGACGTTGTCCATGGTGTCAGGCAGGGTCGCGAGGAAGAAGGCGCCTTTGACCTCATCGTCCTCGAGCTTGGCCCACGATGGGCAGCATGTAACGACTCGTTTCCACCTCTGCTGGAAGTTGTGTAGATGTATGCGCAGATCGTCGCCGTTGCGATAACGAAGGCTGGTGAGACTGCGAAGCAGCGGGATGGAAGAATTGCGGTTGTCGACATCGATTGAGGATGCCATGGCGGGGTCCGCTGCGGTCGGGAGATGCTGTCTGGAGTGGCGGCAGCGGGGAGCTCGGGCGGCCGAGGCACTGCGGTGGGACTCAGTACTGCCCCAGGTGATCAGCTCCCCGGGAGTGCCGGTAGAGGGCGTGATCGTGGTCGTCCAGTCGCCCGTTGGTGAGCCTGAACAGCGGGTCAGCGGCGGTGGAAGGAGCCGCAGATGCCGGCGGGTGAAACTTACCCGGGTCGCCGGCACGCGATGGTGTTGAACCGAGGACGAGCCTGCCACCGTGAGAGGTGGTCAAGACAGCAGTGGCTGTCGTCGTGTAAAGCAGCGTGCATGGGCTTGCTCGCCGCTACGGAGACGGGCCAACCTGCACTGACGGCCTCGGCAAATGGTGTGAGGGCGGAAGTGTATTGGGAAGCCGTGTGCTTTGCGGGAGAAGTGCTGGCTTGTACCGCTGGTCTCGCCGAGGCATGGCATGTTCCTGAGCCTGGATGACCTCTCACAGTCGCTATGTGTGTTCTCGCTGCCCTTTCTGAGCGTCGCTCAGATGCACGAGGGCGATCAGCCGAGGAAGGGAGCGCTTGGCAAAGCGCTGGACGACAGCGGCGCGCATCGGGGCTTCTGGGGCGAGCAATGCGCCGCCGGGAGCGCGGGCAGGACAGGCGCACTCTTACGACGGGAGAGGTGTGCGCAGTAGCGGTGCGACTGCGGGGGGGCTTTCGTGTCTTGTTAGCCGGGAGCCAATTGTGGGGGTGCTTGCATGCATACGGGTATTGGCAATCGCGCGGTAATGCTGCGGTAGAGAGCATCTTGTAATTTCGTAACCTCTGGAAGCGTTGCGCCGGAGCGTGTTGCGTGCGCGGGCTTGCGGCCTCGTCGCACGCGCACCGTGCGGAATCTGGGGCTGGAAATCCGACCTTACCCTTTCGGGCCATCTATTTTCGCCTCTACTATGATAATCGTGTTACAGTAAATCCGGTGCAATAGAATTAAAAATTAATATTAAATATATTTATTGATTTTTAATAATTATATAGTATACTATATACTAAAAATTGCTATTATATAATTTAATAAAATAATTTATTTATTTTCTATTTACTAATTTTAATACGCCTTCTTCTTATTTATTAATTTTATAAAGTCTTATATAATCTTTTTATAAAATTTTTTATATATAGACTATTTTTTTTAAAAAAAAAATACAATTTACTTACTATTATAGATTAGTTAGATATAAAAATTTTTAATTAAATATATTACTTACTTAAACTAAGTAAATACTATTTATTCTATTAAAAGTATATTAGCCCAAATAGTTTTAGTACTTATAGACGCTAATTTTTTTTATTTACGTTTATTTATAAGAGTTATATTTACTTAGTATACGCTACGTCTTTATTTAATATAAAAATAAATAAAAATAGAGGTACTATAATCTATAGAGGAACGATATTAGGAAAACCTAAATCTAAAAAGTTACTTTTTTTAAAATAATATAATTTTATAGTTATAAGGCCTAAAAATATAGAAAAAATACTATTTTTAAAAAAATAACTAGCTTATTCTATTTACCTACTCAGGGGCTGCTTACTAAGGGGTTTAGAAATAAAAAGAAAATAGTAAATATAGAAAATTTTAAAAACTCTACTTTAGGCTATAATAACTTTTTATTTAAGGTATAAAATTTAGTTATTTTTATATATATTATAATAGTACTTATAATATATATATATATAAAATATATTTATATATTTATATATTTCTCTTTTAGTTGCCCCGAGCCACCACAGCTACACTATTTATTCGATTAATATATAAATATATATATATATATATTTATATATTATTTATACAATTATATATAAAAGTCACTTTTTTAAATTTTTAATAATAAACTAGTAATAATAAATTACTAGTATTTAGTATAGTAGCCCTTAGTTTCTATAACTACCTTATAATAGTTAGGAAAAGATAAAATATAGTTATTAATAACTTTTTATAGTATTTTATTTTACTTCTTTATAATAGCTCTTATAAAAGATTTTAAACTTTTTAAACTTAATTCTATACCTAAATTAGCCTGTTTCTTTTTATTTAGTCGAAATTTTAAATAACTCTCTATATATTCTATAGGGACTAAATTAGGGCTATAGACTAAATAAGAAAAAAGTATAATTTTATTATTATTATACTAGTTTAAAACGTTCGTGCTTTTATAAATAGGGGCCTTATTATATTATAATTATTAACTAAAATGAATATTAATATAGAAATTATTATTATAATATAATATAATAATATATATATATTATATAAATAAAAACAGAGTTTTAAAAAATTAATAAACCTTACTACTTTTTATATTTAGTTTCACTTCGGATATTAAAACGTTATATATATAATTCTTACTAGTATATTTTTGTATACTAATCGAATAAATAGTATAGCTATAGTGGCTCGGGGCGACTAAAAGCAGTTTTAAAAAAGGAGGAGTATATGTATACCTTTATATAAAACATCCTTACTAGTAAAAAAAGTAAAAGAATTAGCTATTTTAATAAATACTAAATTACTTCTACCTT
The DNA here is from genome assembly GCA_030770415.1 of Pleoardoris graminearum. Lineage (NCBI taxonomy): Eukaryota > Fungi > Ascomycota > Dothideomycetes > Pleosporales > Didymosphaeriaceae > Pleoardoris > Pleoardoris graminearum. Next base: position 118,022 of record JASEKS010000083.1, on the reverse strand, counting down.
CTACCTAAATTCCTACTAAACTTATAGGGTAACATCTTGTCCTATAAAATCATTAATATAATTAATATTAAAAAACTAAAACTATAACTTAAAAATATATAAAAAGTTATATATTGTAATATTTTAAAAAGTTATAATAACTTCCTTTGAAATTAGCTAACAGCTAGTTCTTTTTTAACTTTATTATTACTCCTTTTTCTATAATAGTATCTATTATATTATTCCTTTTATATTACGAACTTATTAGAAAATATAATTTTTGTTATATTTATATTTTTTATATTTTTTTTAGTATATTTTAATCTTTTTTTAGCATTTTCTTTATTTATTATTAGTTTTTTAATACTTATATTAATTATATAACCCTCCTCTTTTAAAACTTTTTCTAATTATTTTATTATAATATTTAGATTTTTCGACACATTAAGTATGAAGGCATGTATATACTCCTCCTTTTTTAAAACCCCTTTTAGTTGTCCCAAGCCACCACAGCCATACTCTTTGTTTAATTAGTATATAAATATATATAAATATATAATATTTAGATTATTTTTTAATAGTATACTTTTATTTTCCGTTTTAGGATTTCTGGTTAAGTCTCTATTAATAACACTTTTATTTCTTTTAGTTAACTTTTTTATACCCCGTATAGGAACTTTTTTATATATTATATTTATTTTCTTTATTTATTTTCTTTATTTTTAATACGTCTTATAGCCTTATAAATAGTGGTAGGAGACTTTTTTAAAGTAGTAGTAATTAAAGAAGAAGATATCTTAATTTTTAAAAGCAAATTTACTTTATCTTTAAGTTTTAAAAGATTTAGCGCTATTTTAAGAGAATAGAAGTTTAACTTTATAAAAGTTAAAAGATATTATAATATACTATAATATTAAAAATATATTACGTAAGCAGTAATGATATAACTATAGACTAAATTTTAATAATTAATATAATTTTATAATTAGATTACTAATATACTTTAAAACACTAGTCACGTAACCTATACTAGACCTAAAAGGGTATAATTAAACTTTTAGTTAAATATTTCTTTACGTTTATCTATAGAAGCTATATTAACTTAGTATATACTACGTCCTTACTTAATATAAAAATAGATAATGAAGGCATACATATACTCCTCCTTTTTCGAACCCCTTTTAGTCGCCCCGAGCCACCACAGCCACACTTTTTGTTCGATTAATATATAAGTATATAAAAATAGATAAATATTAGAGGCGCTATAATTAAGACCTATTAAACATAGGATTTTTTAAATATTATAGCTAGTAGAGTAATAATTTAATAGACAACTTATTAGCTAGTAGTTATGATAATAGTAGGGCAACGACTATAAAATAATAATAGTATTTATAGGTTATTATTATTTTAAATAAAATTATAAATACTATAAAACTATAGGCTATACAGCGCGTTTAAAATAGTAATTATAATAGCTTTCTTTCCTTTTTATAAATACTATATACTTAAAGTCTAGAAATCTTTTATTATTATTATTATATCTATAACGTTGGCGTTTTAGTATTTAATAATTAGTTTACTAAATAACCTTTAGTATATAGTATAGGCTTTTACTAATAGTAATAACTAACTAAATTATATTAAAAACTGCTCTAACTTCTATCTTTACGCAATACAGCAGGCTGGCCTATTTAATAAGCTAAATTTTTTAGTTAATATTTTTAATTCTAATTTAATCTTAACGCGCCTCTTTTTACTTAAAATAGATATAATCTTTAGCCTTAATAACACTTATAAGAATATTAAAATCTACTTCTAATTATATAGTAATATAATAGGTTTTATAGTATAGTAGTATAATAAAAGTAAAACTCTTTTATTTAAAATAGAGAACGGCGGCAGCAGTAATAGTATCTTAATAATAAAAAAAAAACTTTCTTAAAGCGGTAAAGAAAGTAAAGCTTTAGTAAAAAAAGTTTATTAAAATAGTTAAAATTATTTTAGTATAAGGATATACGTACGTATAAAAGTAAAGCAGGTAATAAAAGAAGAGTATATTACGGCGCTATAAAGTAGTTATAGGAGCTTACTATTAGAGAGTTAGTAGTTATTATAAAAAAATTAAAGAATTCTATAGAGAATACTATATTATATTTTAATACTTTAATTACTATTAAAAAAGATTATAGGTTATTAGCGTTAGTAAAAAAGTTATAATAGTTACTACGTAAAAAGTTTATTAAGAATTAATTAATTACGTAATATAATAAAAGTTTAAATAACTAGCCTAGAGTCGCGTAACGTTATAGTAATAACCCTAGAGAAGGGACTTTTAGTTAAATATATATACTAACTAAGAAGTTATAGGAGTCTAAAAAAGGGGCTAAAAAATTAATTATATTTAGGTAATTTTAATTTATTACTTGCACAAACTAAGTAGTAACTAATATTCTTATAAATATTTTCTTAACTATCTCTTTAAAACGGTATAATTTACATATTTTTAGGCTTAGTAATTACTTTTATATTAATTTTTAAAAATAGTAACTTTTTAGATTTAGGTTTTTCTAATATCACCCCCCTGTAAGACCTATTAAATATAGAATTTTTTAAATTTTATAGTTAGTAAAGTAATAACTTAATTAATAACTTAATAGGTAGTAGTAATAATAGTAAAATAAGAATTATAAAATAAAAATTTAGTTACTATAGGTAAAACTATAGACTATATATAGCACATTTAAAAAGATAAGTATAGTATTTTTTTTATAATACTTTTTAAAATATTTTTTATTATTATTATAAGTAGGATTTTAAAGTTTACTTTTAGGTACGTAATAATTATAACTAGCGCTAGATTAATAGTTATTTTAACTTTTATTAAGAACTTAAACAACTAGCGGAACTATATTAAAAATTACTTAAAACTAAAATATTATTATAAGCTTATAAAAAGGGCTAGTCTTTTTAGAGGGCAATTTTTTTATTAATATTTTTAATTATAGATTAGTTACCGTATAGCGCTTTATTCTTAAATATAAAATAATTTTTAATTTTAATAATATCTATAACTTATACTTATATAGTAATATAATAAAACTAGTAAAATTATAGTTTAAAAATAGTAAAAGCTTACTAAATAAAATAAAGAGTAAGATAGAGAGTAATATATACTTAAAAATAGGTAAAGAGCAGTTTTTTTAAAATAGTATAAAAAAAATAGTTAAAACTCTAAAAAAAGAAACTCTTAAAGGTAATTAAAATTATTTAGGTATACGTATAAGAGTAGAGTAGATAGTAAAAAAAAAAAGTATACTATAGTACTATATAGAAGTTATATAAAAGCTAATTATTAAAAAAGTTAATAGTTATTATAAAAAAATTAAAAAAATTAATTATAGACGCTTATAAGTACATATTAAATATTAATATTTAATAAGAATCTATATATAAGAAACTAATTAGGTACCCTAAAGTAAAATAAAGATATATACTAAAATATTAGCGTAGACTAGTATAGGCGTACCTATTTTAGGGCTTATATTTAAGTAAAAGTATATTTATTTATAATACTATTATTCTTTCTAAAAAGCTTTATTTTTAAAACTTTATAATTAGTCCTATATATTCTTAACCTTTATATAGTAAGGCGGAGTTAAATATTTATAAATATAAAATATTTTTATTAAAGTAGTAAAACGCGTAACTACTTTTAGAGATAGTTAAACTTTTTTTATATAACTAGTTCTAGTTATAGCTACTAATTAAAGTAGACGCCGCTTTAACCTAAGTTAAGAGTAAGCGGAGGCTGTGCTAGCCTAAACTACTTAAGTCTAGACTAAATAGCTAGAACTATACCTAAGCCCGGGTAAAGGGCCCTAAATTATATCTAAATAGTTATAGGCAGGACCGGAACTAGACCATAGCAGTTTTTAACTAATAATAGAGGGTCCTTATTTAAGACCTTTAGTATCTAGTTATACTTTCCCTAAATAAACCCCGTTACAGCTAAAAGCGCTGCCTAATTACTTACTAGAAGCTAGTTAGGTCCCCTAGTCTAGTAGTTACGTAGGAGTTAGGTATTTATAAACGCTAATTAGCTCTTATCGGCCAAGCCTTTAAAAGAAGTAGGTTGCTCTAATTAAAAGCTAGTAGTAAAATATATAATTATAAGACTACTTAGGCGCTTAAGATTACGGCTTAGTCTTATTTCGGGAATTCTTTTAAATTTAGATAATATAATCTATTTTTTACCTAAGCGTACTATATCTCTTCCTATTATTATTATAAAACTAAATTATTAAAGAGCTAAAACTTATATAGGTAAAATAATATAGGTAGTATATTTCTCTTTTTTAATATCTCTAGTCTACTAAAATAAATTTATAGTTGGGCCCTATATCCCCCGTATTTAAGTTTTAAATATCCTAGCCTACTACTAAGTTATAAAAGATAAGTCTTTGTAAAGCTTCCTTTACGTATACTAGTTAATTTTATATTTTCTCTTATTAGCTTAGCTATATATAATAGAGATTAATTATATTTTAGTAAAGTAATATTTATATAAAGACAGCCTTAGATATTAAAGTAATTAATCTATTAAAACAGCTAGTATCTAGCTTAGTTAAAGCTAAGTAATAGTCTTAAAGATAGAATTATACTTATAATTAATAAAAAAGAAGATAGACTATATTTAATATAGTACTAAATAGTATCGGCTTTATATAAATAGTATTATATAAAAATAATAAAAGTATAGATAGTATAAATTTTAATACAAAAAAAGTAAAATAATATAGCACTAATGCTAACTAGCTACTATTACTTAGGTATTATAAGCTTATTTTTTACTCTTTAAAGTTTAGTAACTATATAAGGACTCTAAAAACTAGTACGTATTAGTAATAAAAATTAGTTTTTATTTTAGTATAATTTTCGTACTATAGTAATAAGTAGTTATTTATTCTATCTATTTAGTTAGATATGTCCTATATAATACTAGATTTCCCTCCTAGGTAGGAGGTAATAAAAGGCCCTACTTAGGTAATGTAAATATTAAAAACTGCGTTATATTTACCAGAATAAATATATAGAGTTTAGTAGTTATAATATTATACCTTTTAAAATACTAAAACTTTTAGTATAAAGTTTTTCCGCCGCCGTTACTAGCAGCTTTCTCTAATATTTAATAACTTAATAATAATAATCTTTCTGCTAACTCTCCCTCTATAAGAAAAATTTTTAAAATATTAATAACTAATTTAAGTTTTTTTAGATAATATAAAGTATTATATATTATTATTTTTATTTACCTCTGCTTTTATTATTACTATAAATACCTACGTTTAGTAACCCTCCTGCGCCTTTATTTTTACCTAATTATCTCTCTTTTTACGTATATATAAGTATATATTTTATATTTTTTTTAGTTATAGCTTAAAATTATAAATTTTATTCCTATAGTATACTACTAGTTTTTTTATATTTTTAGTAATAATTATTGTACGCTTTTAAAGTAATCTATTAATAGTATTATATAAGATAGTAAGAGCGTTTATTTAGTATATAATTACTTATAAACGGTCGTGTTATTATATATTTAAATAATAATATTAATTTTAAATATAATAAAAGCTATTATATCTAGTTAGGAGAAGTATACATACTATTTAGACTAGATAAAATTACCTTTATATAATTTAATATCTTTAATTTTCAATTTAGTAATTTATAAAGCGTAAAAGTATAGATATTTATTTATAACTATATAGAGGTTGTATAAAAGGTTTACTTATATTTTATTTTTTAATACCTTATTAGTCTTAATAGTAAAATACAAATATTATTTAAACTTCTTAGTATTAGATATAGTAATTAGATAACTTTAATAATAAAAAAGTTATAGGGGTTTCTATATAGTTCTTTTATTATTTATATTGTGCGCGTAAGTAACTATATTATATTACTTACTTTTTATAGTACCTACTAAGTACCCGTTAATATAAGCTACTAGTTTAATACTAACTACTAGCCTACTAGTACACTTATTATTTAATTAAGTAGCTATTTAAATAGATATTATTCTTTAAAATTAACTTTTATAAGTTAGTTTTTAATTATTACGTATACAGTTTAGTATTTAATAGAGTTTCCTTACTATATTTATACCTCTAGATTAAGGTATAGATATACTTATACTTTTTAATAATACTAGATTAAATAAACTATAAATTAGAGGATATTAAATTAAAAAAAATTTATATAGTAAGTACCTTAGTCCTAATAAAAGCCCTATCTAGTTTATCTAAGGGGAAGTAATAAATAGTTACTAATAAGGCGTAGCTATATTAAAAGAAATAGGATTAGAAAGCCTATAGATTAGAATTTATATAAATATAATAAGATAACGCTGTACTAATTAACTTAGTAGCTCCTATATTATATATATAGTAAGTATTACGTTACTACTATATACAGGCGCCCTTTATTATCGAAAGGAGGTATGGGACTAGTTAGAGCGAAGTCTTAATAATAAAATTAGCCGCCTTAAAGAAGAGTATAATAGGATAAGAATTTAGAAGAATAAACTTTTACGGCTATATCGACTGGATAAGAAAGAAGACAAGATAAGAAGAAAATTAGAGGGGCTACAATATACAAAAGACAGGTAATCTACGTTCTTAAAGAAAGAGAGTAGACGTTAATTAGTTTAACCGCGCCTTACATTCGCTTTCTAAAGAAGATTTAATATATCCTAGTACTCCTTTAGCGTAGGTGCGTTTTAAACATAGTCTCCTATAGGCTACTGCCTACTAAGCGCTAAATAACATTAATATAAACTCTCTAACAAAATCTATATCTAGTAATAGCTCCTTACGCCTTCGTCTACTTAAACTTCTCTATCTCTACTCTTCTTATATTACTAGGACTCCTTCGAGAGAGCAACAACGACAGCAACTACGACAGCAACTACGACAGCATCTATAGCAATATCTTTTAATGCTTTTCCTGTCTCTCAGCCACAAAATTCCCTACCTTACAATGGTCCTCTCGAGCTAAAACAATGCTCTCGAGGTTCTAACCTGCAGAATGCCGCATCTACCGTCAATAAATGGCGGTCGCGTGGAGCCGAAGTTATGGATTTGACATGTTTAGGTAGGCGTCTCTAAAGCCAACGGAGCAATATTTTAACACAAGCGCAGACGGCGAAGCCGATAATAGAATCAGCTGTGGTGGAGATAGAGGAAGCGGTGATGTTAGCAGTAACGGTTTCTCCATCCAGGCCAAACATGGAAATATAGGGTTTAAGCTAAGCGTTGAGCAAAGCGTCCCATCTCCAGAAGACACGAGGGATAAGAGCTTAAATTAGCCGGCTCCTGTTATAGGTAGCAGTCAAGGTAAGCGCCTAGGCCTAATCTAGACACGTATACTATTTCTGACATTGCGTAGAGGATACGGCCGTTATTGAAGACAGTCAGCCGGAATTAGATACCCCTATTGATAATGGTCGCCCGCAGGAAGACGATATGGATGCGCAGATTGGCGATCAGTTTAAAGTCTTGAGTATTTTGAAGGCAGTTGACGGAGCGAGAACTTAAGCAGGCGGGTTTCTTTGTCGCGAACTCACGTCAACACGCCCAACACCGCTAAATGGCTCGTCGATGAATATTAAAGAGCCAACGCAAGAGGCTAGCGGCCACATTCTCCTAGAAGCTATAATATATTACCTGCAGCGACCGACTCAGGAGGCGAACAGGCAGGGTGAGTATACGCTATTGCAAAGGTGTTCGTTTCTAATATAAGTAAGGTAAATATCCTACCCTCGAAAACACGAGCAGTAGCAGCAGAACCGATAACGGCGGCAACGACGACGGCGACAATTACGCAATGTGGCTGATGCGCAAGCGGAAACGCTCTCCGCTAGCTAAGCGACACAGTCAAACGTCAACGAAGCAGCGCCCTAAGCACTCCGCATGCTCAGCGAGGCAGCGAAAGCCATCCCCCTTCCGCAGCAAGCCGCTCTCCAACCGTCTTTCAGCACCGCAGTATAGTTACAATACCAAGATATCCTATAGCCATCAAGTCAGCGACGACAGCAGCGAAGAAAAAGGTGATCGCAGCCGCTATCTTGGGAGCAACAAGCGACTAAAGTCAACCCTACGCCCCCACCACCCGAGCAGACATATACGGAAGCATAATTGCGGTAGTGCAGATAACGATAATAAATACGAAGTAAAGAAAATTCTTAATACCTATATTAAGCTATAATACTGTGTTAAATAGCTTAGATATAAGGATAATCTAAAGTAGTACGATGTGTCTAACTTTAAAAATAGTCTGTATAAGCTTAGTAAATTTTATACAACTAACCCTACCTACCTAGGGCCTCTAAAAAGGCTAGAAAGGTAGGTATAGTATTAGGATAAGGACAGAGATACAGATGATTATTCTGATAATAATATACCTAAGAGATTATATACAAGAGGCGGAACAATCGTGATGGATAAGGGTTATATAACAGATTGAGCTGAGAAGAGGCAGAAGTGTACGATAGAATCCCAGCATTACCTTTATCTATTCGAACGTTAAGACTACAGTAGCTACTCCTTCCACCAGTGCCGTACCTGAACGTCCTGGATGTTACGAAAACTTGGAAGATCTCGCACAGCCAAGATGTGACACAGAGAAGGTGCCTCAGTGAGACGGTTCCTCACTGGAAGAGGATGGGGTGCTTGGCGGGTACGTCGCTATATTATCTAGAACCCCACCGCCATCGAAACCTAACACTTCCCCCTCACATGCGATTTGCTCAACGGGAACACATTAGCGGGATCAGGAGGCGCACAAGAGGATCAAGTATATGGAAGACGACGAGAATGGAGAGGAACGCACAGGCGAATACGGACCTCATGCTGCCGGCAGTGATCCAGGGTTCAGCGGAAACGATATGCGCTTCCGCCGACGAACGCATAAACCGTGGAAGAGTCGGACGAAGAGCGATTACTTGCATATAAAGTCAGAATGAAAATGGAGTCAGAGGAAATATTCAAACGCTTCCCGGATGGGTCGGACGGCGCAATAAAATTGCGCTATTACACGTTGAGAAGGAAGATTCGTAAGGCTATCGCGGTATCCTCGATCCAGTCCGGGTCTGACAAGTCTCCCACCAGATCTGTGATTCCAGCCATTCCGCCGTTGTCTGCTGGACCGGGGCTTCTTTGTCTTATTCCACCGAAGACTTGATGACGCTCGTGCTGTCGTTCGCTCGCCACACGCGGAAGCCCTTGTTTCTGCTTTCACCATCATGTCGCTCGAGAAATCCCCAGAAAGAAAATATTCGCGGTGAAGATCCGGGACAGCCTGTGCGGTCCAAGATGCAGGAGAGAAGTCCATGATGCGATGGGAATGAGCTCTGAGCGGGAACAGCGCGAGTTATACTCCATCGCCAGCCCAGGGATGACGGGATCTACCTCCACCAAACTCCATGGTGATATCTCCGCCAATCCATCTTGTCACGCATGAAGAAAGCGGCACGAGTAACTATCGGCAACCTCTCGTCCATGCGGACGACGAGTTGGGCTGGGAGGGTTAAGGAAGTGTGGTTGAAAACAACGTTGAATGCGGTACGGTTTTGAATGGCACACGAGTGGCAGCTTTTCAGATCCTGTTACCTTCTCTGCTATACGCGTGCATTAATTCCGTAATCGTCTGGCACCGGAAAGCGCCATCAGAGAGGCTGAACTCGTACTGTGCATCCGTTCTCTCGAGCCACGAGACGTGATCCTGCCTGCCATCCAGGTCCACCAAGGTTCAGAGCTCAGTGAAGAAGTGAGGTCTTTGGCCGGCAGTAGCTACTACGCTACACTTATCCTCCGCTAGGCATACACAAGCAGATCGCACGCGAAGCTAAAAACCCAAGAACAACAGATTAGGACCATTTCGGACTCCTCCGCTGACACTATTATATACTTATCCCTTGTCATAGCCCATTCCATTAGATGTCCCATAAATCCTACACCGGCCATTCGGCAGAGTACCGTCGTAGAATCGAATATACTCCTTCTATTCTTTATCTTATTCCTAACTCTACCCCTCTCCTCCGCCTCTTATCTCTCTTAAGAGTATAGGTACTAAATAATACTACCCTATTTACTTTTAAGAGTATTATATTTTATAGATTCACCGGCGCTAGGGGGTAAAAAAAAATAAAAAAGTATACTATTTAATATCCGTATTTCTCCGTATCTGTTAAACGTTAGTAATTATTAAATAACGGGTATATACTTATCTTTGCACTTTTTGTAGAAATAAATTACCCTAAAGCTTATTTTTTTTTTAGCTATTTATTTATTATAGAATAGATATATTTCGTAAGTATAGTTATATACTTAAATACTAGTTTTATTTTTACGTAAAATCTAAGCACTCTATAAGTACTAATATACTATAGATTTTTATAATTAAAGGTAATAACTATCTTTTTCTCCCCTTTAATAATACTAAGGACGTAGATAGAGTTATAATCGCTACCTATAGACTTAACTACTAGTTTAAGAAATAAGCGTTACTAGTCGTTTAAGTATTCGTTAAAGATAGCTTTTAAGTAGTAGATTATATATCGGCTTTACTCGCCTAATATTAGTAAAATATTTATAATAAGAAACGTAGATACAGACGTAGAGAAATAGTATAATATATTATAGACTAAGATTTTTGTAATATACTAAGGCCTAAGCGGAACTATAATAACTAATAAATATAAACTTTCTTTTTTTAGTCTATTACTTTTCCGAAGTTTCTAAAGTACTAAAATTACTACTCTCTAGTGGAGATAGATGTTATTTTAATACTATATATTTTATATAATTTTTATAAATCTTAATATTCTAGTTCTTATTATATATAATATTTAATTTAGTATAGTTACTACTATAGCTATTACTAGGGACCATTATTTTAATATTATAGTTATACTCGTAATATTACGTAAAAGCTATATATATTATTACTAAAGTTTATAATTAGTACCTATTAAGGCTACCTTAGAGCTATACTAATAAGCTAGCTAGTATTAATTTTTTGTTTAATAATTATATAGTATACTATACACTAAAAAGCGCTATTAAACGTTTTAATAAGGCGATTTATTTATTTTTTATTTATTAATTCTAATATACCATTTTTATATATATTAACTTAATATAGTTTTATATAGCTTTTTTATAAAATTTCTTATATATAAATTATTTTTTTTAAAAATACTATTTAATTACTATTATAGGGTTAGTTAAATATAAAAATTCTTAGTTAAGTATATTACTTACTTAAGCTAGATAAATACTATTTACTATACTAAAAATATATTAGTCTAAGTAGCTCTAGTACTTATAAATATTAATTTTTTTTTTATAAAAATAAGTTAGGTATAGATTAATTTACTTAAGCTATAATAGTATTTATTATATATATCTATAGTTTTATTACTATATTCTAAATAAACTTTAGATTAGGTTTAGTATTAGTAGAAAAATTTTTTTTTAAATAACTCTATAAGTATTAGTATAATAATTAGAATTATTCTATCTAATAGAGTAGTTAAAATTATATTAAGAATATAAAAAATAGAGAGTTAATAAATATAATTATAATAAAAATTTATATACTTCTATATACTATTTTTTATATATATTATGGTTTCTCTTTGTAAAGGCGATAGCCTTAACACTAACTTTATTAAATTAAATTACTTTTATAATACTACTGCCTTGCGCGCGCGCGTATTAAAGCCTATAGAGAGAGCTAGCTAGTAGGCCGTAATAATGGCTCCTTAGGTTAACGTTGCTTGTGGTAAACTGTTAAGATAGGAGGGCTTTATAGAATACCTATAATATAGGCTACTAGCGGTTTATAAAAAGACTAAGGCTCTTTAAAAATTTATTAATTTTACTAACTAAATTAACTACTCTAGTTTCTTATATCTACACTTTATTCGCCGAATACGGCTGTAGCTACTTAGGTAGTAGGCGAGAGTTAATATAGTTGTTACAAAAATAGGGGGAAGCTACTACGTTTACTTAGTCTTACGGTACTAGGGCGTTTTACTAGTACCTTAATACGAGAATACGTTAGTACTTTATCTATAATTTATTAACCTTACTTAGAGATTGCGTCTATTAATAAGAATAAGGCTAAGTAGCCACAAGATTAACCGGAAGTAAAACTAATTAAATAGGGCTATATAATAGAAAATCTAGTAAAAGATTTCCTTATTAGGTTAAGATTAGGCGAGAAACGGTCTATTGCAGCTATATTTAAATAGACATGCATCTGGCCTGTTAATCACCTCCAAAGCTGGCAAAGACACTAGACATCTACAAGGCGTCTTGCCGTTTTAGGCGCCTCATTGCAAGCTGCGTTGCGCGTACTGAAATGTCGACGCAGTCAGCGACGGTACCAGACACGACCGACCGACCCTCGTATCCAGACGATATGAGCTCAACCTCCTCGACGTCGTCAGTCAGCGAGGCCAACGAGCCCAAGGCCGACCCGACCAAGGGCGGGAGAGGAGAGGACCGCAGCCCCTAGAATACTCACCTAAATTTAATAACGTCTTTTTTACTAAGAACTTAACTATAGTGAGAGGAGATGCAAGAATACTAGACAACATTGAGGATGCCAGCTTGGAATCTGGCAGGCATTTGGGTCGGCGGGTATCGCAGTCAACCTCTACTAAGATAAGAAGGGCGAGGACGGAAGCACGGCGGCGGAACATCCTAAGCTCTGCCGTGCCGCCCTGGTAAGCCATAAACTATTATTTCCTTCCTATGAAGAGAGGGAGGCGTTTAATCCGATAAACGTGATATGGAAGGCCGTAGTCCTAGTCGAATAAGGCAGGGTGCAAAGGTTTCGTGAGCAAAGGATTGGGGTGGCTAGACGGGGATGGAGGGTCAATAACGACACTGGACTTCGCTTTCGGTTACGGATGCTATCTATGCTGTCGACGGTATTCTGTGCCTGTCGCTTCTGCGCGTTCAGGCTGCGCTTGAAGGGCCGTATACCGTAGTCCAGGATATCCCCTACCACTTTCCGACGAAGAGCAAAATCTTGAGCAGTAGAACACACATCGGCTTTGCTCGCCTAATGCGCGTGCTCTATCAGCGGAAAACGCGCAGAAAGCGGCGAACAGACTGATCGAGGAAGAAGTGCGATGTAATAAGGGACGGTGAGAGAATGGCGAAGGCGTGGCGCGCGCATAGACTAGGTGGCTGGGCTGGAATAACTTCGGCATTCCTCGTCGGTTCAAGAGATCTGCCGAATGCCGGCGCTTAATGCCAAAAAGGCAGCATGTGCTACTACGTGTGTGAGTATCGGGGATAGATATACTGTGTATGTGGCCGCAACAATTCCACCAGTGTGCATCCTTTCCCTTGCGGAACCTATTCGTGCCTCAGGCATTGCACAAAATCCGCCAGCTTTCCGATGCCGGCTAACGTTTTGGCAGTTACAGTATGTCATCATGAAGGCTGCAACAATTTTTTTCCGGGCTCAAGTCCTTTCGCCTCTGTGGCACGGCCGCCCCACCCGAGGTCATCCCACGATTCTTTTATCCGTCTCAATCATCGAGATGAATATCAACTATTTTGCTACCGGCAGCTGACAGGCCTTCTTTCTTCCCTCCAACGCTCGCCGGTTCATCTCCTCCAGCGCGACCACATCTGCCGAAGATTTCCAGATTCTCCGCTCTTACCCTACCCGAGGGGTTTCGACCTCGATCGCTACCGACGACAACGGCACCACGACGCGCACGACCATGACGTACACGGCGACGGCGAACAAAAAACACTGTGATAGACGCGACGATCGTAGCTGGCCTCAAGAGACATGACAGCGGACAACGAACAAGGCAGCCTGCAGCGTTGGACACCTCAGAGGGCGAGTCTCGTGGTGAGGTTAGCTCGGAAACAAGGCTGTTGCGGAATGAATTGTCTACCAGAGGGTCGGGACACGTCTCTAGGCGTACGACAGGACACCCTTGGGCTTGCACTAGCTCTGAGATCAAGATGAGAAGTGCAAGAGAATGCGGTCATCGAAGACAGTCAACCGGAATCAAATACCGATATCGACGATGAGCGCTCCCCGCAGGAATATAGGTACGCAGATGGGCGATCAGCTTGAAGACTCGAGTATCTCCGGACTATCGCGATTGAGAGTGTCGTACAGGCACGGAGGACTATCGACTCGGAGGCTGACGGAGCAGGAACTCAAGCTAGTGGGCTCCCGCGTCGCGAACTCACGCCAACTGGCTTGTGGATGATGAATATCGAACAGTCAATGCTAGAGGTCAGCGGTCATATTCTCCTGAAAGCTACAATATATTAGCCACGGCGGCCGATGCAGAAGGCGGAGAGGTAAGGTGAGTATTCCTTCTATCTAATACTAGCAAGGCAGATTCCCTACACTCGAAAACACGAACATTAGCAGCGGCGGCAGCGGCGGCGGATCTGATAACGACGACGACGATAGCGGCAATAAGACAACAACGCGTAAGCGGAAACGCTCTCCGCTAACTAAGCGGCACAGTCGAAAGTCGAATACGACATCGGAGATATATATAAAGTAAATATAAAAATAGCCTCTAGTGTCTAACCTTTAAAAGTATTAGTATAAGAAATAAATAAAAGTAATATTCTCCCTAGAGATTTTTACTTTTTAAAAGAGGTAGAATTAAATTAAATTATATACTTAGCCTTTACTACTTAACTATTCTTCTAATATAATTATTAAATATATAAGAAACTTACCGGTATAATAAAAAATCTTAATATATATATATATATATATATAGAAAAAATAAAAATAAAAAAAGAAAAAATAAAAAAAAAGGAAAGAAGATATATATATATATATATTAAAATTTTCGAAGCTATATTAGAGGGATAGTTAAGTAAGTATAGTATTTATCCTAGAATTTAAGCTCTACTTAAAGGTTAGTTTAAATCTAGTTTTCTTTTCTTAATTAAACTATATTATACTATATTCTCTAAGTATATATATATAGCTTTCGCGCCTTTTACGTACTTAGTTTTTATTAGTAAATTTACTACTAGAGTCTACTCTTATACTTTACTAATACTTAGAATATTAAATCTAATATAACCTAAAATAAACTAAGTTATAGTATTTAATTTAGTTAATTTTTATATATATATTTATATATTAATCGAATAAATAGTGTGGCTATAGTGGCTTAGGGTAACTAAAAGAGGTTTTAAAAAAGGAGGAGTATATATATACCTTTATACTTAATGTCTCGAAAAAGCAGTTAATTTTTAAATATAAATTACTAAGCTAGCCTAAAATAAACTCTAATTTAATTAACGTACTTCGCGAGCTTTATAAAGCCGCGGTACAACGTAATAATAAAAACTTAATAAATACTAAACAGCTTATATATAATAAGACTATATATAAGTAGTATAAATTTTAAACTCTTAAAAGTTATACTCCTTTCTTTTAGCAAGGGTTATAGTGCTCTACTAAATATAGTAATACTTATACTCTAATTTATATTTATAGATTAGTAACTACTTATAATTATCTTAAAGGTTATTAGTAATTACTACTTATAATTATATATAAAGCGATTAAGTATTACTAAGTATATAAATTTTAGGACTAATAGAGTTATTAGGCGGTTATCTAGTACTTATAATAAAATATCTAGCCTTTAAAACTAGTAAGTTTAGCTATTTACCTACACTTTATACTATATTATTCCCTACTTCTTAAAGTTCTATTAAATATTTATTTAGTTTTTTTTAAATTATTTTATACTATTATTATTACTACTATTATACCTTAAGCTACTAATAAGAATCTATTACCTATTCTTATTATAGATACGCCTGTTATTAATAAAATTACGTAAAAATTATATAGTAATACTATAACTCCAGCTCTAAAAGTAGTCTATAGTGCTTTAGTAATTAATAAATTTTTTTTATAAATAACTTAATAAAATAGTACCTAAAATAGCTGTTAACTAAATTAAAAAGTAAAAATTTATTACTTTTTATATATTTAGTTATATACTTAGCGTATACTACTAAAAGAACTAACGTGTAAAAAAAAGCTTTTTTACTTAAATAAGGACTATAAAGTATATATAGAAGGTAGAAAAAGGTAAATAATATAAAAAACTTATAGTAAGTTTTAGATAATATTAAAACTAAGTAGATAAAATAATATATATTTAAAAGTATACGCTTAGGATCTAAAATACTTTTAATTAAGTAATATATTACTATAAGGCCGGGTAATACTAAATACGCTTTTATCTTTAACGAGTAGGCGTTACTAATTAGGTAATAGGTATTTTTCTCTTCTTATCTATAAGTAGTATAGGTACTAATAATAGTAAATATAATTTCTCTTATTCTATAAGACTACTAGATAAGCCGGGTATATACGTAATTTATTTTAGTAGGCCTTTATAGTATTATTATTTTAGTAGGAAGTTTAATAAATAGTATAAAGACTTACGTAAAATTAAATAAAAAAATATTACTTTAAATTACGTAATAAGGCTATAATAATATTATTAATTCGCGGACTGTTAGTAAGCGGAGTAAAATATAATAAAAATAAAATATAAAAGAATAAATAAGCCATTTATACTCTTGCTCGGGAGTGAATAAACTCTAATTATACTAGTAATTATATAATTAACTATATTACATAACCTAATTACGTAATTCTAGTTAGCCTAAAAAGTTAAAAAATATAAATATATAAAAGTGCCGGTACACGAAGATTTAATAAGAAAATTAGTATAGAAAATAATTAAAAGTAATTCTCCTAAGGGGGTTTTTTTTAAAAAAAAAAAAAAAAATTTTTTTATAAAACTATATATATTATTTTTACTAGTACACGAACTTTTAAATCTCTATTTACTATTATTTTTTATTTTATTTTTTAATATTTAACTACTTAATGTTAACTGCACCTTACTAGTATAAATTAATAATTAAATAGTAGTAAGTAAGTAATACGTATTAGCTAGACTAGCTAGTAAATTATAAAAAATTAATAAATTTTTAACTAGTACTAAAAGTATATATAGAGAATATAATCTACTATATTCTTATTATAAAATTAATTATATACCTAAACTATTATTAAGACTACCTTATTTAATATACTTATATTTATATTTATATTTATATATTTATTAAATAAATAGTATGGCTGTAGTGGCTTAGGGCGACTAAAAGGGGTTTTAAAAAAGGAGGAGTATATATATACCTTTATTATTAATATACTTAAAAAAGATTAGCACCTAGAAGAAATATTTAATAAAAAGATATAGCTTAAATAGTACTTACTAACATAGATTATTTAATATTTAAAAATCAGTGTAACTACTTATACTATACTACCCTAATTATTTTAAGTAATTCTAATAAGTCTAAATAGACGAATAAATAGCGTATACTAAAAATAAGTAAGAATAGCTTAGATTAAGAAAAGAAGTTACAGTATAGCTTCTTATCTTTAATTATAAATTATTACTAGTAATAGGTATAGTTTTATAATTTTATAGCTATTACTACTAATAATCTATAGTAGATTTTATAATTATAAATAAAAATTTTATAAAGAAGTAGAGGGCTATACTATTAGTATTATATAGATTTTTCTTTAGTAGCTGTACGTTTAATACGTACTACTTAATAATAAAAATAAAAAATTCCTTAAGGATAAAGAGTAAAATAAGTTAGTATAACTAAAACTTACACTAAAGCTTAGAGATAAGTAATAAAATAATAGTAGTTAGAATAGAAAAATTAAAATTTATATACTTAAACTATATAAAATAACTATAAATCCTAGTTAAGAGACTAAAACAAAGAATATATAAAAATAAATATAAATATAAAATAAAAAAGAATAAGAAAAAGAAAAAAGAATAGAATGAAAACTAAAAGAAAGAAAAATATTAGGAAAAAAAAAAGTAAAAAAAAAAAAAAATTCTAAACTAAGCTATAGTTTATAAAATTTATTTTTAAGAAGTAGTATACTATATATATATTTATATACTAATTAAACAAATAGTGTGGCTGTGGTGGCTCGGGGCGACTAAAAGGGGTTTTAAAAAAGAAGGAGTATATATATACCTTTATACTTATTAGTATACTATAATATTTTAAATAAGGCTTTATTACTATACTATATACTTAGTTTAATAATTTAATTAAGTTATATAATAAAAGTTAGGTTAGTTTATTTCTAAACTATATTACTATATATTCTAGAAGTATGTAAATTAATTAATAATTAACTATATTATTTTTTACTAAATATAGGATATTTCTAAGTACTAGTTCTTAGATTAGTAAGCTACTAGTAACTTTTTAGAGGCCTCTATACGTTTAATAATATTAGCAGCAAAATAGAGGGGAGCGAGGAACTATAAGAGGTAGTAAGCGCAGTGGATACGTATCAGATCGCTATAGAAGCCTGTGGAAAGCTTCTCATTCTATGGGGGCCCGCTAATACCGTTTTGGTCCCTTGGCAGGAATGATAGCCTAATAGAATGTCATTCCACGCTAACGAATGCTGACTGAAAAGCAAATAACGTTCAAACAATCAAATCCATGCTATACAAAGTTTATAACCCGCCTCAACCCTGCTTCTTGCCTTGACAGTCTCGAACGCCGATGCAACTAACAATCCTCTGCCCATCAAAGCCATAATACAATCAAACGAGAACATCTAAACTATGCAGGAAATACAAGCATGCTACGAGTACCCCAAATATCACTTAGACTCGCCACACCTGGACATCGATGTAGTTCTTCACCCGTTGCCAAAGACTTTCCTTGCCCCTCAACACCGTCCTCTCCACGTCAAAGCAGTCCTGTTGACTTGCATGTGCACAGATTGGATAAAGCTCGCGCTCGCACATATCACAGTAGAGACCTTCTACAATGGACACGAAGTCAGGGCCCCAGGAGTATTGCATCTCGCACACCTCGCGTGCGCTATGCTCAGCATGGTGGCTAATTGTTAAGCGATCAACACAATGGTCGCCCGCAGCGCGGAGCTGCTCGCGGCGGGCTAGCACGTTGCTAGCGGACTTGTGGTCTTCGTCCCGCTGCTGGAGTTGCCTCTTGCTCCGACGAAAGTCGATGGTAGGTTCGCCGGGCTTACCGGTGGGTTTAGCAGGTTCAATGGGCTGGACTGTAGTTGGAGCCGGCTGGTTCTGGAGTTCATTGAGATTCTCGACGGTTTCGTCCATAGGAATAGGTTGTCCGGCCTGTTCGGTCGGTATAGCGCCCGCAACGCCGCCAAACGAGCCAGCCCCGGGCTTAGCGCCATTCGGGTTCCTGCCAGCCTCGTTAAGCTTTTGTTCTGCCTCTTGTCTTACTCTCTCCTCTTCCACCTTTATTCTCTCCTCTTCCGCCTTTGCTCTAGCTTCCTCTTCTTCCTTCTCTTTCTGTTTTCTACGTTGAGGGGTGTCTGTTCCAGGGTTCTTCCCGGGCTGAATCTCTTGATTAAATAGCTTGTGCTTAGTGTAGTCGCATTTTTGAGCCTTGCTGTTACGATCCGGGAGCTTGTGGCCATCAACAACTTTCTGAAAGTCCTTGTCGAACCCTTCCACATCGCCTTTTTCCTCGTCAGCTTCAGCTTCCGAGAATTTTTCGAGAATGGAGTCGTAGTATGGGAAGCAATCAATGTAGTCCCTGCCTAAGGTGCTGTAAAGAGACATGCGGCCGGGTGCTTTGCAGAGCGTATCGGTGAAGCTGTCGAACTGCTTGGCGGCGGCCTCGGCCTTGTCTGTTTCGGGGAATCCGAAGGAGGGTAGATGTACTGATATACCTTGTAGAAAGCGGTCGTCGTCGCTCAGCCAAGCGCAGCCCGGTCGAAAGTCTGTGCCCGGGACGGTGTTCGGGCTTGGGTACCAAAACGCACCATTGCCTTGCTCCGCGCACTTCTTGAGATATCCAGCATGCCATGTCCGCTCATCACCAGCAGCGCCAGTCACAGTCACATCTGGAACAGTTAGTGTATGTGTTTCATATGTGTTAGTACTGCATCGCTTACAGGTAACGCAGGTCGCGTCCGATGTCCTTGCTTGAATCGTTAGGTATTCGGGCGCCGCCGTCCTCTCCCCTCCGTCTACGATCCTGAACTCGATCTTTTCATTCACGCCATCTTCGATGGGAAGGCCCTGACCTAACAAAAGTATCAATTAGTTATCGGAGACGGTAAAGAGAATGTTCCACGTATCGACAACATACCTTGTTGAGCAAACCTCTTTCCACGGACATCGTAAAGATAGAGGTTTGGGGTAACTCCGTTGGTACGCGCATCCTCTTGTTGGCCTAAAGCAGGAGAGCCAATGCCAATGCGCGCGATTGGTTTCTCCTCAACCGGCAGCAAAGCCGCGCCCATCGTCACCGCCGACAGAGTGAAATCGACGCCGAAAGCGGCAGCGAAAGCCATAGCGAATGATTGAAGCGCACGGGATCGGATTCAGAATGTGATGTGATGATGAATCTTTGAATACTAGATGTGATAGCTCGTAGTAGGGTCTTCAATAATCCAAAGAGATATAGCAGCTAAGTTGATGCTTTAGGTCGTTTGGGATAGTTGTAGTAAGTATTTTACCATCGACGAACGACTACTTATATACAACTTGCTCATGGTTGCTAAAGTTACCGTCTAGCGCTTTACGTAGCGACAGAATAGAAGCAATCTCCTAAAATAGTCCACATAAGCTTAGGAGGCAGTACGGCTTCCTGTTTCTTACAAGACAGTTCTGTTTCAAGGCCTCAGGATGTATTACCGTCTCCAACATCTTGGGAGATAATCCCTTATCGGAAATCTTGGAGGTAAGGCAGTGCTGTTTCGAGGTTCTTAGAAGGCGGCGTCTTTCAAGAGTCTTAGAGGGCAGTGCCGCTCCAAGAAGTCTTAGAAGGCAGTGTCGTTTCAAGAACCTTAAGATGCCGTTCTTAGCCTCGAAGCTCGGACCCTTGCCACTTAGGCATACACTAGAAATAGACACGGCGTAGTCAGTGTAGTCGAATTAGCGCTAACCGGATTTTGCAGGACCCCACAGGATCGACTTCAGAGTTGATTTGAATGCTGACATGTGTGGCTTCGGAAACATACGTTGGATACTAACATAAATGATACTATTTCTAATGGGCTTGGCAATTCAAATTTTACGCCCGAGAACCACACTTAAGTCAAGCGAGATGCGACCGAGACCTACGAGTAGGAATGTAGCTGCGTGTTCAGTTGCCTCGCCGTAATTTTATCGTTAATAGTGGTACAGCATATCCGAGCGCTCGAGCGTCAGGCGTTATCTTATTCGTAGATTGCGATAGAGTTACTATTGTTTCGAAACAAGAACAATAATCCCAAATTTTTTGTTTGTGAGAAAATGTTAATTGAACCGGATATTAACCCTAAGCTGCACTATGTATCAGGCAACGTCACCCGCCTAAGAATTCGCATGTCGAGGTTGCTTAATACATCATAATATGGCCATTTCGACCCCCACGGTTCTCTATCATAAGCCAGTTGTGGTAGAGTTGGGAACGGGCAACCACTGTCCTCTGTATAGGAGACGTACCATGTGTCATCCGCCATGCCCTTGAACACTGGCCAATCATGCTTTGTACCTTGCCCAGTGCCATCGCAGTTGCACGGCTTTACTGGCTCCACAACCTCTTCGGCGGACCGTTCTTCTGGGATGAACATAGTACTGGCCTGTGCAATGTAGAACGACTTAAGGCGTGGGAATAGGCTCAAAAAGCGTGGTAGCGGGTCTACTGAACAAATGCCGCAGCCTGGCTCACCACAATGACATTGGCTCCAGCTCTTTGTGAGCAGTACTTGCTCCATAAAGGTTATGTCAAGGGCTAGGTGCTGAATAGTTCGGAAAGACTCGAGTGTACCGCCAACCGATGACCACTCGAGAACGTATCTCAGTTCCTGAGGAGAGGAGGAGAGCAGGGTGATGATGTCTCGCTTTGCATTGAACCGAAAGTAGCAAGTCGATATGTGAGGCCGTTGGGTCAGGGTTTTGGGCCAGGGTTGTGGATTGGCTTTCATCTGGAATCTATCCGGTAGGACGAAGGCAACAGCGTCTCTGGCTTCGCGGCATGTTGAGCCTATGATACGACTTGCAGCGGTGGCAGTAATCAAGTCGCGTCCATCTTCCGCGCGCCTGAGCCCCCTGGCGGGCGCAAAATCAACATCTACCGGCCTGCGCTTGTCTGCAAAAGTGACATCAAACTCTAGCGAGTATGCACGCGGAGTCTCTTGGGATAGAAATTCGATCCAAATCTGCCGTCGAAGCTCATACGGAAGCCTAGCAAATGGATGAAAGTTCTGAGGAAATTTGTTTCGTGCAACAGTTGGCGCTCCGTAATGCGCAGCTCCCACAGCACCGGCGACTGGGGAGCTTGATCTGCGCTCGTCCTTGGCGGTTGATGGGCGACGTGACGATAGAGAGGAGAGACCACAACCCATGGTGGACGTGTTTGTGTATCTGGCTGGTGAAGTTCGCCGCTCGTACTATGGAAAGGGCGAAGAGGTTGCAATGAAGATACTGTGTGCGAGAAGGAAGCAGGATACAGTCATCTCATCCTGAAGGCTGAGGCCCCATTAATGCTCTACCGGTATGGTTTGGTTCCGGTACTTCACAGATATAGCAGCGGCTCGACAAAGTGCCGGTTTTAGAATTGATCTGGCGAACGGTGATCGGCGAGCGCTAAGCGCTAAGCGGTGAGCAGTGAGTGGTTAACGGAACAATGTGGCTGCGCTAGCTGCCCCGCGTGCGGACGCGCCACGCGATCGACATTAATTTCTTGGCAGACGTAAGCGAGACGATGTTTCAAGGCCCGGCCCGGTTGTGACTGCATGTTTTCAATGTTGTGATCCACTCGCCCTATGGCCCGTAAATGTCTCAAAGGGATCGACCATAAGACGACACACTGACCACTGTTATTCTAATTGCGTGCGGACTCTGGACGTTCATAAGCTGCGCCTACAAAGTTTCAATGGTAAAACACGCCAGGGAGTGCCGCACTCCAGTAAATAGTACAACGGTGTCAGTTTCTTGCAAAGTTGACTATACTTGGACCACTATTTTGATTGTAATGGAATCCTCCATGTTCCGCGTTCACCGGCGACGAGCGGCTAAGCAATCACGACACTCTATTCTAAGAATACCAGAATTTTTAGATCCTATAACTACACTCGAGAACTCGGGAAAAGATGAAGTCTATAAAAGCTCAATCAAGTCAGTCTTGCTACTCGCATCAAACTTTAAGGTTCTTTTTCATCATCTCTCGAGTAACATTACTAGTAAACTACCCACCCGAGCTTGTCGGAGCAGATAATCTGTCACTTGAGCTTCTCGGAGCATCATATAGACTCCACCCATCCACCTTCCTAGGCTCAGCTTAACGAATCGTCAACATGCAGCTGCAGTTACTCCTCGTGGCTGTTGCACTGCTCGGCCACTTCACCCTGTTTGCAGATGGACGAGTAGTAGAAATAGCACGACAAGGTCAGTCCAAAACTCAAAATCTTTTTGTCAACCTTGCATATACTAATTGGACCTTTAGACAATGCTATCGATATTGGTGCCGCCGATGTATACGCTCATCCTTCCGTTGAGCCTCGCATGTTCAAGAAACTCAAAACCAAGTTTAAGGAGGAGCTGGAGGAGATTAAAAAGAAAAAGAAGGACAAACAGAAGGCCAAAGAAGGGGACGGAACTACAGAAGGCGAAGCTAGTGGCACAACCAATACACTCCCGCCCCCTCCAAAGTACATCGGTGATCCTCCTCCCGGAATGACAGACGGTCCTGAGCTCGAAGCCTGGAACAACTTCATCGAGAAGGACTTCTCCGCTGCCAGAAACCCTCCAGAGGATGGTGGTTATATGATGTACACGGGTGAGGGCCTTCGTGACTCCAAATTTCGGCAGCCCTTCAAGGATATGATGGAAGGATCGGGCAACGGCAAGCTCTACGACTGGACTGATACATACAGAGGGGACCCCCCGACGGAAGCATTTATGATGTGGGCCGATTATCAGAAAAACAACAAGAAAACGCAACATATCGCGTCTTACGCTATGTCGTGGGGTCAGGCTAGGCGCGCAGCCAACGACAAACCCGATCTGGCTGTTTTATATTCGAACAAAGAGGAACCTCTGATGAAGGAAAACACATACTGGGGTGCGATTGAGGCCGGAATCATCACCGGCCCAGACTCCAAGGTTGAAAGGATTTGGCGCTATAATGCTGATGAAATTGACCGTGACCCTCCGCCAGACGCTGTGCTGGTGTGGGATCGCTCGGTCCACGAGCCATTTGGGAAGACTGACAACGATTGGAAGAAGAACCCAAGAGATCGAGATGTTCCTGAGAATGCTATGAAGGAAGCGAGGCCGCTGGGCAGCACCCCGGCAGGTTAACCAGCAGATGCCCCGGCACCCGCCCCGGAAGGTGCCTAGAAAGATGCGAGAAACTAGCTGATCATCGCCATTGTAAACTCAGAGAGGATCATGCTTTTGGATGTCTGATTGATATATGTAAGCTGGCTGCATTTGGTATTGGTGGTCTTGTCTTGTTTCTCATAGATTGTCTGTTTTTATCAAATTCAATTTAGCATTCTCGTTCCCATCACTGCTTCCCTTTTCGTACTCCCCTTCACAGGCTCAGGCTTGTTTTACATTCTTAATCGCGTTCCTATTCATCGTTGGCTTGTTTCTGGAAGGCATAGGTACCTATGTAGTTGCTGACTAGATGCGCCTCCTGTCTTGTAACGTGGCTTACCACCTGGTGCAAGGCCTCACCTAACGCACGATTTTCAGATATTTGCACCCACAACTTTTGAAGCTGTACGACCGCATATATATTGTATTATCGCCGGTTTTTCTTTTAGTAGAGCAATTAGAAAGGCTTATAGAATTAATTAGCATCAATAAATTATATATAATAGCGCTCTAGGAGCTAAATTTTATAGTTACGCAGTAACTAGATAGCTTAAAGTATCTTATTAACTAGTAATAAGAAATCTATTCATCTACTTAGAGGGGTAACGTTAACTATACGTTATCTAAGAGTATAAGGCTAGGGTTAACATTTACTATATTTTATAATAAAGATTCTAATTTCTATAAGCTTTTTCTTTATTTCTTATTTTTAAGTAATAGATTACTATTTTTCCTTTTATATTACTCTCTTTACTAATAGGTATTTTTTCTTCTATCTACTAAAATACCTATCTATCTACTATATTACTATATTACTATTCCTACTATCCTTACTTTTACTACTATTTTATTATTATCTATTACGTATTTAGCCTATAGTTTTATATAGTACTTACACGATGCTAGCTATTACTAGTAGTACTTATTTTTAATTAATAAAAATATTTAGTACTATAAATATAAAACTACTCTATATCCCTACTACTATCTAGTTACTATCTCTAATAAGTATAGTCTCTAGGGCCGAAAGCTAAATAATAAAGGTAGTTAAGAAAGTTATAGTAAACTAAATTATAAATATAGTAAAGAAGTATAACTTACTACTAAAAACTTAAATAAGAGTATAAAAAAACTAATTTACTCTTTTAGTATTAAAACTACTTATCTCCTACGTATAAATAGTATAGAAGGCGTAACTTAGCTACGTAGTATTAATACTAAGTCTAGATATAAGTAGTATATATAACTATATCTCTTTAAAGCACCTACTATAGGTACTAAAGAATAAAAGATTTCTATAATAGAATATAAAGTTTATTAAAAACTTTATAATAGAAAGAAATAGAAAAATATACTTTATAGGCTATAAAAGCCTATAAATCTATACTAATACGAAAATTTTATAAGAATCCTGTTACTTACTTATCTTATTTTTTTTTAATCTCTAAACTTTTAGAGTCTCTCTAGTAGCTAAACTATAACTTACTAGTATTTAGCTTTATAGATAATATATACCTAGTTACCTAAAAATAATTAGTATAAAATAACTATAAATACCTAAATAAACCTTACTTATAGTATATTATATAGGTAAAAAAATATAAAGTAGTCTTTACTTTTAAAAAATACTAGCTAATCTACTTTACGCAGAAATAAAAGAACCTTAATAATAACTTTACTTTTATAGTAAGAATATAGAAATATAAAGTTTACTTAATAGTAAAGCTTAAAATACTAAGCGTATAAGTAAATCTTAAGCTATAATAAAAAAAAATAGATAAAGTAAGTAGTAAGTAAAAGAAGAGCAGCATATAAAGTAATAAGTAAAATTATAGTATTAATATAGAGTTTATTTATATACTAATTATACCTAATATATACTATAGTAGTAAGGCTAATAATAATATATAACTTATAGGTATAGGGAGTATAAAATAATAGTAAAGTAATAGGGACTAAAGGTACTAAGCCATTATAAATAGCCTAGAATAAATACTTTTAAAAAATACTAGGGGCCTATAAAAAAAACTCCTCTTATAACTATTAAAAGAAAATTAATAGTTCTATCTATTAGATTATATATAGAGGCTATAGCCTTTTAATACGTAAAAGAGATAAAGAGCTACTAAGTATTTAAAAAATACTTAGTAGCCAGTAAACATAACATAAATACACTTTATAAAAAGGATAATATACTAATATAAGGACTCTACTACCTAAACTAGAATACTAATATACTAAAAAAAAGCTTTAAGCTAGGGCACACGAGAAAGAAAATAAAATAAAAAAATACTTAGCTTGCTAAGCTAATATAAGACTATAAGAGAGATAATAGCAGTTTACGTACTAAGAGAAAGACTACTATAAATAGAAAACTAGTATATATATCTTTATATAAGCTAACTTAGAATAGAAGCAATAATAGCTAGTAAGAGAAAAAAAAATATAAAGTAGTAATATTACATATACTATTACTCTACTTAGAGAGGTAATATTAACTATACGTTATTTAAGAGTATAAAGCTAGAATTAACTTTTACTATATTTTATAATAAAGATTTTAATTTTTATAAACTTTTCTTTTATCCCTTATTATCGTGTAAGTAAGTAGCTTAAATCTCTTAGCCTTATAGCTTTTAATCAGAAAGCTTACTTTAGCTTTAGTAAGTCGCTATTTTTCTTTAATATTACTTTATTTATAATTAATATCTTTACTTTTATTTACTAAAATACTTATCTATCTATTACGTTACTATTTTTACTATTTTTACTATTTTTACTATTTTTACTATTTTTACTATTTTTACTATTTTTACTTTTACTACTATCCTATTATTATCTTTTGTATATCTAACTTATAGTTCTTTATAGTACTTATATAATACTAGCTATTTCTAGTAGCGCTTATTTCTATTTAATAAAAGCGTTTAGTACCTTAAATATAAAGATAAACTACTTCTTTACTACTATTAGGTTACTGCCCCTAATAAGTATATTCTCTAGAGCCTACAGCTAAGTAGACTAATTTTTAATAAAGTCTCTATTAGCTTATTCTAGCCTATACTTTAGTAGGTATATTTTATAGTTAAATATTATAGGGGGGTGACATAAAAAAAGACTAATTAAAAAAGATATCCTTTTTAAAAAATTATATAAAATTAATTACTAAGCATAATAATACGTTAATAATACCGTTTTAAAGACAAAATTATAGAGAATTTATTACCTATTTTACCTACTACTTATTAATTACGTGTAATAAACTAAAATTACCTAAATATAGCAATTTTTTAAACCCCTTTTTTAGGTTCCTATAACTTTTTAGTTAGTAAATATATTTAACTAAAATTTTAACTATACCCTTTTAACCCTAGTATAGCTCACGTGACTAGATTTTTAAAGTATATTAGTAATCTAATAATAAAATTATATTAATTATAAAAATTTTATTTCGGCTTATGTACTTACTGCTTACGTAATATATTATAACTATTAGAGTATATTATGATATCTTTTTACTTTTATAAACTTAAACTCCTATTCTCTTAAATAGAGCCAAATTTCTTAACACTCGAATCTAAAATTAAACTTCTTTTAAAAGTAAATAATTCTCCTTCTTTAATTACTACTTCTTTAGAAAAGCCTTAATAAAGTATTTATAATACTATAAAAAGAATTAAAAAAAAAGAGTATAATTATAATATAAAAAAAGTTAATAAGAGTAGGATAACGAAGTTAACTAAAAGAGATAAAAATAAAGGCATATATATACTCTTCCTTTTTTAAACCCCCTTTTGGGTCGCCCTGAGCCACTACAGCTATACTTTTTATTCGATTAATATATAAATATATATAAAAGAAATAAAAGAATTATTAATAAAGACCTAACGAAAAGTTCTAAAAAAGACAATAAAAGATTATTAATAGAAAATAGTCTAAATATTATATATTTATATATTTATTAAATAAAAGGCTGTGGCTGTAATAGCTATATAGGCGACTAAAAGGGGTTTTAAAAAAGGAGGAGTATGTGTATACCTTTATTCTAAATATTATAAA
This sequence comes from Pleoardoris graminearum, assembly GCA_030770415.1. Classification (NCBI taxonomy): domain Eukaryota; kingdom Fungi; phylum Ascomycota; class Dothideomycetes; order Pleosporales; family Didymosphaeriaceae; genus Pleoardoris; species Pleoardoris graminearum. The sequence goes on along the minus strand of JASEKS010000083.1, from coordinate 89,458 downwards.
AAGATCCTTATAAAGGACTTTAAAAGAGAAGGGTTACTCTATTAATATAAGAAAAAAAAAATAATAATAAATAAAAAAAATACTAAAAAAATAATAAAATACACTAAAGAGACTATAAAAAATTTAAAAGATATAAATTTAAAATAAATTATATTTTCTAATAAGTCAGTAATATAAAGGCGTAAAGCTAGAAGGGAGTATTATAGAAAAAGGGATAATAATAGAGTTAAAAGAGAATTGGCTATTTGCTAATTACAAAGTAAGTTATTTTAATTTTTTAAAATGTTAAAATATATAACCTTTTATATATTTTTAAGTTATAGGTTTAGTTTTTTAATATTAATTATATTAATTATTGTATAGGCCGAGACCTTACCATATAAGTTTAGGGTGTAATTTAGGTAAAAGGTAAAAGTAATTTAGTATTTATTAATATACCTAATTCTTTTACTTCTTTTACTATTAAGGACTATATAAATAAAGTCCTTATACCTGAGATTAAACTAAGTATAAAGGGGTAAGTTTTATAATACTTTTTTACTTCCTTTTTTAATAGTATAATAATATATATATATATATATATATATATATTTATATAATATTATAATTATAATCTTTATAATAATATTAATATAGGTTAGTAATTTTAATAGGACAATGCCCCTATTTATAAAACTACGAACGTTTTAACTTAGTTTAAAAACTATAAAATTAAACTATTTTCTTACCTAGCCTATAGTCCTGATCTAGCCCCTATAAAAAATATATAGAATTTATTAAAATTAGGGCTACTTAAAAATAAAAAGGCTAATTTAGGTATAGGAAATAGTTTAAAAAGTATAGAGACCTTTAAAGGAGTTAATAATAAAAGGTAGAATAATATACTATAAAAAATTATTAATAACTATATTTTATTTTTTTCCTAACCGTTATAAGGCAGTTATAGAAGCTAAAGGCTACTATACTAAATACTAGTAATTTATTATTTACTAGTTTATTATTAAAAATTTAAAAAAGTGACTTGTATATATAAATATATAATTAATATATAAATAGAACCTAGTATCTATTATTATATATATAAAAATAAGCTAATTTTACAGCTTTAATGAAAAGTTATAATAGCCTAAAGTAGGGTCCTAATAATTTTCTATATTTACTAATTTTTTTTACCCCTATCTTCCTTAGTAAGCAGCCCCTAAGTAGGTATATAGAAGAAGCTAGTCTTTTTCTTTAAAATAGTATTTTTTTTCGTATTTTTAGGCTTACTTATTAAAAAGTTATATTATTTTTAAAAAGGTATCTTCTTTAATTAGTCTTTTTTTATGTTACCCCCCTGTATAAGCTAAATAAAGATAAGGTTATTATATTATTAGAGATTTTCTTATATTAAGAGTATTTACTAGTTAATGAGGTCCTTAGGTACTAGGTATATTAGAGCTTCTTAATTGTTTATAATAATTGCTTTATAGTAAATATTACTAGACTTAAATTTAGCCTTATTAGGTAAGTTACTAGAGAGGCTTAGTTATATAATAAGAGAAGTAGTTATAGTATTTATAGTTAATAAAGCTTTAAGAAAAAGAATTAGTCTAGGTTACAATTTAAATATAATAACTAAGAGTACACTATAGTCTATAACCTAACACTAAGCCTTCTACTCTACTTATTATTAGACGTACCCGCTATTTAGCTATTTACTACTTTTATTTCTATATAGTAGCCTCGCGATTTTCTATTTATTATAAATTTAATTATTTATCTATTAGTCCTTAGCTGTTAGCTATACTATGTATTTATCTATAGCTTATATTTATATATATAATAGCGCTAGGCTATAGTATATTATTATGTAGCTTTTAGAGTATCTACTATATATTATATAAAACCTTAACTAAATAAAATATACTATAGACCTAATAAGTCCTTAAACTCTATAAAGGACTTAAAAAGTATAATGCTACTATACTTTTTTATCTTTATACGGAGGTTATTAGCCTAAATACGTAGTTAGTATTTATAAAAGTTTTAAAAATTCTTTTATAGTACGTATGTAAGTACCCTATGTAAATAGTATAATATATTCTACTTTAATATCTCTAACTTACCTACCTCTAGTCCTTAGTAATAATAATAGTATATAGTAAAAACCTATATATATATTTATATATTAATTAAATAAATAGTGTAGCTATAGTAGCTTAGGGCAACTAAAAGGGGTTTTAAAAAAGGAGGAGTATATATATACCTTTATACTTAATATATTAAAAAAGTTAGGTAAGGCTAGGTTAAAAAAGGTATAGCGCTATGTTAGACTACGCTAGTATACTAGCGTACTTAGTACGCCCCCCTTTAAAAAATATTAAATTAAAAAAGTTTAGTACTAAAACTATATTCTTTAGAGAGAAAATACGTAGAGTGTAGCTACTACTATTACCTATATATCTCTCTTTTATCTTCTTTTACAGTTAATACGGCTAAATATTTATTAAATAAAAAAATACTTACTAATATATTATTCTTCTTTAAAAGTCCTAATACTACTACTCCTCTTTTTTCTTTTATTAACGCTAATAACGAAATAATTTTAATTAATCTTAAAATATTTAATATAGTTACTTAAGCTCTTTTTATAGTATTATTCTACTTAATAATAGGTAATAAAGATACGACTCTAGTAGACGCTTACTAGTATAAATATCTTATTTATTTAAAAGTCACTAACCTTATTTATATAGTAGCCGACAGAGAAGTTAATTATAATTTATTAAATAAAGTTATAACTATCTTTAATAATAGGCACTAGTCTAGCGAGTTAATTAGATTATTAATAAAAAAAATAATTAAAGTCGTAAACGTTAGGTTAGTAATATTAATAGTAATAGCAGCTTTAACAGCGGCGACTTTAATAGGTAGAGATATAGTAAAAGTAAAAAAAGTAAAAGAATATAATATATAATTTATAGTAAAGTTAATAGGCGAGATAAGTATTTTATAAATATAGTAGGTACTCCTTAGCGTAAAAGATACGGCAAAGGCAAAAATAAAAGTAGTAATACTAGTAGAGGCGCTGGCGGGGGTAAAAGTAATAGTAAAAATATTTTAAAAGTAATTAATATTTAAAAGTTTAGGGGGGCCTATATATAATATATATTTTTTTATACGTTTTTTCTTTAGTGCGTAGGCTAGATAGATAGACTAGTAAATAGGTATATTTAGTATCGCGTTATATTATCGTAAGTAAAGAAAAAAATATAATTATAAATAAATATTAATTATTATTAAACGCTATACTACCTGTATATATATAGGTAAAGTAAAAAGTAATAAGAATAAATATAACCTTTGTTTTATTGTGTAAAAATAAAGTTAAAAAAGTAACTAATAGGTTATAATAATAGTTGTCGGCCGTAAAAACCTATATAAAATCTTCTATATACTAAAGAGTGTCTAGGCGGCAGTTTATATAGTAATCTATAGTAACTTACTTAAATAGTTTTAACTTACTAATATAATTAATAAAAAAAACTTTTAGCTTAAAGTAACTACTAGAACTAGACTAATAGAAGTAAAATTACTTACTAAAAGTAAAAGTATTAGTTTAAGAAGTAGATAAAAAGAGAAATAGATACTAAAGTAGTAGATAGTAAATAATAAATAAGTAAACTAATAGAACTTACTAAAATAGTAGAACTAAAATTTTACTTCTATAGAGAGATTTTTCTTTTAAGTAATAATTCTTTACTCTTATAGACCTAAAATGGAAGCTAGATAAAAACTTAATAAAAATTATTATTATTATTATTATATAATCCTTACGTTAATATATATACGTAAAGAATTCTATTTAATTATTACTATAGTAGTAAAACGTTCCGAAACTATTAAAATAAATAGAAAAACTATTAATTACTAAAAAGGTACTATTAAATTTTTTAAAATTTACTATCGTATTAATATCGTACTTTATAAGGGACGTATACTAGACGTAAAATACCTAGAAGAAACTTATTACCCCCCTAGAAAATAAGAACTAAAATAAACTAGAGAAAGGGAATACTCTAAATATAAAAGAAGTATAAACGTTAAATAGTATAAACTAATTAACTACTTTATAGGTATTAATAATAATTTTATAAAGCTAAAATCTAAAACCCTATAAGTAGAAATCTACTAAGTAATTTAAGATACGCTTTCTTAAACTTAAGTTTTATAAGTATAGATAACCTAAATAACTACTCTAATTAATACGTACCTAAGAGTAATTAAAATAAAATTTAATATAATTATAGTAGATAAAGTAAAAATAAAAAAAAATTTAATATAATTTTAGACTACTATTATAACGTAAGTAGAAAGTAGTGCTAGTATTTCTATCTTATAGTAGCTAGTAGTAAAAATAAAAATACTAAACGTAAAATAAAAAACTTATATAGAGTTTTTAGCTATTACCTAAAAATATTTTAAAAGAGTATATATAGTAAGATAAATAATAAATAATAATATATAATCTTTTATTTAGAGGGATAATATTAACTATATAGTATTTAAGAGTATAAGACTAAAGTTAACTTTTACTATATTTTATAATAAGGATTCTAATTTTTATAAACTTTTCTTTTATTTTTTATTTTTATATAATAAGTTGCTATTTTCCTTTTATATTACTCCTTTTACTGTTATAGTAGAGTATAGGACTTAATAAAAACTTAAGAATATTTTAAAAATTAAAGGTATAGTAATAATAAATTATAGATTATATAACTAGGCGTTTAATTATTTATTAAGGACTCGTAGAGTAAGGAAGAATATTTATTATATATTATACTCTTTAATATTAATATATTTTACTACCTTAAATAATTAGACGGTATTTAGATTACTAATTTCGTGTATTTAAGACGCCGTTTTCTAAAACTAACTTACTATAAAACTACTCTAAAGCTATAGTACTTAGTTTAAGTATACGTCCTTTTTAAATTACCTATTTTAGTTAGCCCTAGCGCTAACTAACTAAAAAATAGTTTAATCTATCCTAGAGTCTATTTTATAGATGCGGCTATAATTTTACTCTTTATTCTTAAAACTAGTATTATATTAACCTAAATTAAAACCGCCCGACTAGTTGCGTATTTAAAGCTCTTTTCTTATATTTTACTAACCTATTAATAAAAACTACTTTCTCTTTTCTACTCTTCCGCTTAAATAATTATTTTTATATTATTTATCTTTTTATTTAAGCGAAAAATTTTAAGTAACCTCTTTCTTTCTTTTAGTATTAGCGTAATATATAATAATATTTTTTAATTAATAGATTTTTTAAAAAGAGTAAATATACTCGGTCTAATATAGACGATATAGAGTTAAATATAAATCTAATAGATATTAATATATATACTAATAAAAATAATAAGGATAATAAATAATGCGAGGATATAAAAAATAAAGTATAACTTTTTTCTAATAAGGACTATCTGCCTAAACACTACTACTAATAACTAAACACGTTTAATAAATAAGAGTATATAAAAAAGAACTATAAAAATAGTAGTACTTACCTGCTTAATTATATAAAAGATTAGTAGAATTAGTGAATTACTAGTTTTATACTCCCTTATAATCCGCGCTAAAAAATATATATCTAATATAGTATAGATACTAGATATACCTTAAAAAAACTATTTTTATAATTATATAACTGTATTTATCTGTACTTTATATCTCTTCTTTAACTAGCTACTTAATTAGTACTAAGAAAAAGGAGGAAGGAGATACTAGAAAACTAAGTATACTAGTTTTTTTTAAAACGTACTAGAAAGTATTCCGCCAAGTATATAAGAGAGTAATAAATATGAAGCTAAATAGAAAAATAAACTAAAGTATATATAAAATATTTACGTTTTACCTTTTATTTAAGACTTTATAAGCGTATTATATCTAACGTAAACTATAGGTACTAAGAAAGCTAGTAAAAAAGTATAGCTTAAAGATAATTAATTAAGATAAGACTGTTATATATATAAAAGATTAGGCCCTAGTACTATAAATAAATATAGTAATAATTAAAAAGAAATACCCCTATAAAGGCTATAGGATTTAAGCCTAATTCTATCTATAAATAGGGGGCTTTATAGTAAATTAACTATAAACTATTTTTAGCTTCTATTATTAGTATATCTAGGTTGCGCTACTCTAGGATCCTAAAACTAGATTTTATTAAATATAGCTAGAGTTTATTTTTAAGTTTATAAAGAAGTTCCTTAAAATAAAAAATATATAAGTTTTTAAGCCTTTTTAATATCTCTAAAATAGGTAGAAATACTAATATATTAGTAAAGAATATTTTCCCTTTTCTAAAACTTATTTATAAGACCTTCTTTATCTTTAGTCTATATACTTTTCTTTTTAAAATACTCTTCTACGATTAGGCGTCCGCAGCCTATAATCTAATATTTAAAAAAAAAATTAAGTAAGCTCTATATTCTTCTAGAGTATAATAAGTTACTATTACGTCTTAATTAAGAATTAAATAATATTTTAGTTCTAAGACAACTTGTAAAAATACTAAATAGTTAAACTATTTTTTTTACTAAGCCTTATGTATACTCTACGTTACGGCCCTAAATTAAAAAGATAAAAAAATTACGGGTTTTACGTAAGTTACCTATTCTTATAGGCTAAGATATTATAAAGAAAAAGTATTTAATAAGAGTAGAAAACTCTGCGAGCCGTTATTAGTAAAATATAAAATTAATATAGTATAGAAATATTTATAAAATACTACTTTAACTAACGTATTACAGTTAATATATAGTCTATTATATAAAATCTTATACTCTAAAACGCGCTAATAAATGCTAGTTATATTATAAGTTATTTAATTAATTATTATTAGTTATAATAGCTTACACTAAAATAATTTATATTAGTAAATAATTATTATATAGTTTATTCTTTACTTACCTAATAAGAGTAACTTAAACGTACTTTTAAAAATATAATAAGTAATTCTAAGTACTAAGAGCGTAATTATAAAATTAATCAGGAAAAGTAGTTTTAGTAGTATATTTTTTTTAGAATATTAAAAAATAGTAAGAGTATAAGTAGCCTATATATAATATTAAGTAGTAGCTTACTAGTATTAAACTTAAAAATAAGACTATACTGTCTTAGTATACTATACTCCTAGTATAAAAGAAGCTAAATAATACTATTATAGCCCCGCTAGAGAGTACTCTAAAAAAAAATTTATTAATATAATAAAACTATGTGTACTATTACTAAATATTATAAAATCTAAAAGGGCAAAATATACTTTTAACTTAAATAATTAAATAGTAGTGTTACGCCTCCGAGTAAACGTAAAATAATTTTTAGCTAAATATAAATAAAAAAGTGCTAAAAGTAGCCAAGATATTAGTATATAAGGATAAAAGGCTAATAATATATTATAATTACGTAACTAATAAGGCTCTGTCTATAAAATAGCGTATATACTTATTTTATATTTTAGGTAATTTTAGTAAGTATTTTAAGCACAAGTATATAAAGTATATTAAGAAAGGGAACGTACTTAAATATATACTGTATTAAGTATTTTATATAAATAAGGTATATAAGTAGTAATATATGTATAAAATCTATAATACCGCCTTATAAGTATATAAGTTAGGATAAATTTAGATTTAGAGTTAAAAATTTAATTATAAATAAATTAGTTTTTAGTATATTTAGTATTTTTTAATACCCCCTCTCTTTAGGCGTAAAAGAAATAGCCTATAACCCCCCCTTTTTTGTTATAAAAATATAGAGTAAATTATTTTTAAAAAGAGAATAAAAAGTAATAGGGTTTACTTAGATAATATATAAAGAGTAGTCTATTAGTAAGAGTACCTTTCTATATAAAGAAGAGGATAATATTTAATTAAGAGCGCTAGTTATATATATAAATCTCCCTTAGTACCCTAAAACTCGTTAGATACGCTAATAGGGTATATAGGTTACGTTAAACAAATTTCTATAGCTAGTATAGCTAATAGAGCGGAATATAGCCCTTTATTTAGCCTTTTAATATTACGTTTTTTAATAGTATAGTTACTAGTACTACTATAGTATCTATTTAAAATATATCTAATTCCTATTCTATAAATAGATTATTAATAGTAAATTTACTAGTAAACTATACTAGAGGTATACGTAAGAAACCTATAGCGTAAAACTAATAGGTATACTAAAATAAGCCTAAAGGCTATATAAGGCGCTAAACTAGTTTTAAATATATTATATATAGATACCTTTAGATTCTATAGTTACCTAGTTAGCTTATACTAGTTAAGAGATAGCGCTAGTCTAAAGGCCAGCTATAGCACTTAGTCTATTTAATATAAGTAAAAAAGCCCCTAGACCCTTACTAATTATTATACTTAATTAGTAACTACTACTTTAGAAATAGTAGGCTTTATATATTTTCCTATTAAAGGCTTAGGAGCCTGTTAGCCTATTAAGCTAAGTAGAAGGACCTATTACTTTATAAAAATAATATTTCTTTTAGAGTGTAGAGTATAGCGTTTTAATATTTTAGAAAACTATACTCTTTAATTTTAAATTTAGATCCTCTCTATTTAGAAAATAAAATTCTAGTGTTTTAATTAACTTTTTTTATTAATAGTAAGTTAAATCTTTTTTTTTCTAGTTTATAACGTAGGTCCGCGTATTTTAAGTCTTATATAAGACGTCTACGTAAACTCTCTATTCTTTTTAGAAAGTCTAGGACTCTAGACTACTAGTAGCTACTATAAGATAGGGATAAGTAACTACTTAACTATACTTAGTATAGTAAGACTCGCCTAAAAGCTAGCTAAAGAATTAACTAGTATAGCTAGTCGCTTTATATATTTAACACTATCTACACTTTACTTTATATAAATAGTACTAGTAAATAAAGTTTAAATATAATATACTTAGATATAGGCTTTTATATAATCTAAATAAGTATTATTTAGTATTTTATTTTAATAGTATTATATAACTAAAATTAATATTACTATACTATACCTAAAATAGAACCCGTGAATAAGAAACTAAAACTTATTTTTATTAATTTAAAGGTATAGGGTAGAACTAAAAATACCGCTTATATAAGTTATATAAAATATTTATACTAAATCTCGCCTACTTCTAAAAATTCTAAAACTTAGTTAAGTACCTATTAAAGAGTAGAGGTAGCTCGCTTACAATTTACTTTAGGTAAACTAATATTAATAGAGCCCTTAAGGCGAACTAATTTTTATAAAAGTATTAAAATAATTACTTAAATAATTACTAGATTTTTATATATATAGATCTATAGTTATTTTTTATACTAAACCCTTTTATCTACTACTTTAAATTATTATTAAGTTATATATAGGCGGTATTACTTACTTGGTTAGTTTAGTTAGTTAGTTTAGTTAGTTAGTTTAGTTAGTTAGTTTAGTAAGAGAAAGTAAAAAGGAAAGACCTAGAGATTATTAATAGCCTCTATTTAGTTTAAGAGGTTAGGTTTTTAAACTAGTAGACTAATAGTAAGAATTAGAATTTATAACTATATAAAGCGACTCTTTATTACTCTAAAGGAATTAGTTACTATACCTTAGTAGGCCCTAATATCTAGTAGGTATAGATTTTTCTAACTCTATTACTATTATAAGTACCTAATAATACCCTTAGTTTAGATAGAGGTAGCTAAAGAATTAAAAATACTTATTTAAAAAGTATTAAAAATAGGTAACGTACTATAGTTTCTGTTAGCTAGCGCCTACTTAGAGGGGGAGGGTCTACTTTTTAGTAGTAGATAAGGGCTACTTTCTAGTAGTATAGATAGCCTATTAATCGAATACGTAGTAAAGTTAAAAGTAAAAGAGTTTATTAGTATTAGATAACGTCTACTACTAAAGTAGAGGGCTACTTTTTAGTAGTAAATAATTATTTAACTTCTATAATAATATCTACTCGCGATTTAGTATAGTTATAAATAAAAAAATAAAAAAAACTTCTAATTAGTAAAATAGGCTCTAGCTAAATTAGGAGCTTAGGAAGGTTAGTAAAAAAAAAAAAGTAATAGTTAGTAAGAAGTAGCCGGGAACTTTTTTATCTATATGAACTAAGCCCTATTAGTAGTATTATAGTAGTAAAAACTAAAAATAAAACTAGTAAATTTTTATTACTAATTTTCTTGCCTTTTAATTAGCCGACACTACTATAATAAAAAATAAAAAAGTATTTACGTAACCTATCTTTATTAGTAGTCTAGCCTCTACTTAAGCTATTTAAAAAAATTAGCCGATAACGCTGCGGTAAATAATAAAAAAGTATTTATATAATTTATTTTTATTAATAGACTGGCCTCTACCTAAGCTATTTAAAAAATATACTTTTACTAGTAGTTAGTATCTTTTAGTAACTTTAAGTTATTAAAAATTTTTAAAGTGTTATAAGCTCTATATTCTTTAAAAAAAAATATTTAAGAAATTTTTTTTCTATATTACTACGCCTTTAGAATAGTAGTATAATATATTAGCTTAATATCTTTAATTAATATTTCTTATAAATATATTTTTACTATATATATTTTATATCTTAATTATAGTTAGGTAGGATAATTAATAGCTTATACTATTTTAAAATTTATAGATACCTCTTATAACTTATACCGCTAGCTTAGTAAACCATATAATAATAATTTTATAGCTATAGTCTTAATATTAGTTTAAATATTTATTAGTTTCTTAATTTTATTATTTAAAGGGCTTAGTCTATAAAAGCCTTAGTCTAGACTTTTACTAGTTAATTTATTTCTATTAGTTATTTTACTTTTACTAGTCGCTTTACTTCTATTAGTTATTTTACTTTTATTAATTATTTTACTCTTATTAGTTGTTTTGCTTCTACTAGTTATTTTACTCTTATTAGTTATTAACTTTTATTAGTTATTAGCTCTTACTAATTATTAGGCTTATTATATAATATTAGTATAATCACTAGCTCTATTTAAGTACTTTAAATTTTATATAGTAGTACCTAATAAAAGTTGTACCTAAGTCTAGTAGTAACACTAGTTATTTTATTTTAAAAATAATATTACTTATATTATATTACTATATTTAAGTTTTATTACTTAGATAGGAACACTTAGATATAAGAATTACTTGAAGAAATTATTTTTTTATATAGTATAACTTAGGTTAATCTACTCTAAAAACGGTATTACTTAAATATAATAGTAATTTAGTTTACTTTTTTTAAAGTCTTATTACTTAAGTAAAAGTATATTATAATAGTAATATAGTATAACTAGTCCTAGTTTATAAATACTACTAGTAACGTATATAGAGTCTAGATACCTTATAATATCTTTTTAGTTCTTAAATAAAAAATATAAAAGAGGAGTTAATTTTCTGGTAATAATTTTTCTAAAACCTTAATTTTTTTTAAATAACTTTTCTAGAATACTAATTATTCTAGGATACTAAGTATTCTAAAACGCTAATTTTCCTAAAACGATAATTATTTTAAAACGCTAATTTTTTAAAAATAATTAGTCTAGAATACTTATTTTCCTAAAATAACTATTCTAGAATATAAATTCTTTTAAAAAACATTCTTTTAAAATAATAATTTTTTAAAACTTTAATTTTCCCTAATTAATTATTATAGGATACTTATATATTTAGGAAGATATTTTTAAAATTATAAAATTTCTAAAATCTAATTCAGGTACTAGTATATAATAATTTAATAATTAAAACTATATTATAATAGTTTAGCACTAAAATAAATTCCTTTATAAAAATATTTTTAAGGAGTTTCTAATAGTCTTTAAATAGAATTCTTCTAATAATAGGTAGTTTAGTTATATATTTAGTAACTATAGTACACTTTTTTATTTTATTTTTAAGTAAACTATAGCTGTAGTACTACTAATATAATTTATAAAATTTAAAATATATTATTAATTAATTCTATAACTAGTTTAAACTAAACTAAACTAATTTATTTTATCTAACTCTAATATTCTTATACGTAGCAAGAACTACCTATACTAGAAACTTAGAGAAGTATTTTAATTTTATAAAAATATTACTCTTTTATATACTATTATTAAATAAAAGTAAAAAATAATTTTATACAGCTATTATTTTTTAAAATTATACGCCCTTTAGCTCTATTAGAATAACTACTGTTATACTCTTTATTTTTAGCTAATTAATACTTTAAGTTTTTATTACGTCTAGTAACTAAGGCCTATATAAGTATATTTAAAAATATTTAATTTTAGATTTTATTATAGTCAGGGGCTTTATATATATATATATAAAATAGTCTAGCTATTAAGCTAAAATATAATACTAGTAGTGTTATATTTATTAAATTATACTATATAACTACCTAATACTATAATTACTTTATTTGCTATAACTTCTATAATAGTAGCTATACTTATATTATTAGCTATATAACTAACTAAAACTATAGCTACTATACTAGTAATTTATACTAGTAGTACTATACTACCAATATAATTATTATTATTCTAATACTTAATAATATCTAGAATAAAAGAAAAATAATTAAAAATAGCTATAAACTAGTTACTATAAGCCCTTCTTAATATATTGAAAAACGCGTGCTACGTAAGCTAATTAGAAATTACCTATAAGCTACTAGTAAATTATAATTAACTAAAGTATAAGTTATTTAATAGTAAGTTACTATTACTTTATTTTCTATATTACTTATCTAATTAGCTTAGTAGTAAGTTAGTTTATACTTAGAAGCTTACTATGCGACTTATTTAGTTTTATCTTAGTTATAATATTAGTTACATTATTATTACTATTAATTTACTAGATTTCTAATATAGCTTAGTGTTAGTATTCCTTTTATAGACTTATATTTACTATAAGCTACTTCTCCTTAGTAGTTTTTAGCTTAGTAAAGTAGTTATATAGTAACTAAGAGTCTATAATTAAAATAATAAATACTAGTTCTTTAGCTGTACGTAGAAAATTATCTATAGTAGATTTAATAAAAAGACTAATATTAAAGCCTAATACTATAGTATATAGCTTAGGCGCTAATATATTTTTAATTATTTATTTACTCTTTACTAACTTCTAATCTATGGTATTAGTTTTACTTATTTAATTAGTAATTACTACTACATATCTAATTTAGCTACTTAGATTTTTATTATTAGTAAAAGAGGAATCCGTAAATATAATTAGTTAAATTAAACTAGCGTTTAGTAATACTAATTAAAGACCTTTACTAGTATTTTTAGCTTACTAGTCTATAGCTATTTATAAGTTAGATTAGTATATTAAATTACGTAGGTAAAGTTAAATAATTATTTTAGCAAGTAACTAACTATAATATATACTCCTGAGGCTCTCTAGGTAATATACTATTTCTTAAGCTTATTATCTAGCTATCTAGTTGGTAAACTTCCTTTTTTAATAGATAGAGGCTTAAGATAAGCTTTTTAACTTTCCTATGTTACCTAGTAATTAGCTTAATTAGCTTAGTTATCTATAGTAATATTTATATTATTAAATTATATAGATTTCTATAGTATAAGGCGCTCTAGAGGTTTAGCGGAAAATTTTAATTTTATTTAGCTCTACTTCTTCCTCTATAAGAAATTAGTTATTAATAGTATTTAGGGTATTATTAATTTATATAACTATATAATCTGTACTAGTATCTTTCTACCTAAAGAGATATAGATTAAAGGTAGAATAGTTTATATTAAATTAGTTCTAATAGTAAGCTAAATATATATTTATTTAGTAGGTACTAGCTTCTAATAATCTATATAATAGCTAAATTACCTTAAGAAGTGAGCTAAAAAGTAGTATAAGTTTTTAAAATAAGTATATATATACGTTCTACGCTACCTTAGTAAGGGACTAAATATATACTTATAAAATATTATAGGAAGATACTAATAAGTTAAGGATAATAACTAGATAAAGTAGTAGCTAGTAATTAACTCGCTATACTATAGGTACTTATATTAATATTAATTTTTTATTAGAATTATTATATACTTATACTACCTATTTTAACTTACAATAGACGTTTTTAGTACTCTAAGCCTTTTACTTATTAATAAGTTAAAACTTAAATACTTTAGTTTTTTAAAAAATTAAGTTAGTTTTTACTACGTTAAATACACCTCTATTTATAAAACTAGTAATTTTCTTATACTAAGCTTTATAAAATAAGCCCTAAGTAAATTTTTTAGTTATAACTACTCTAGTAAAATAACTTACTACTATTTTAGCTTTTTCTTAAGCTTTCTAAAATAGTATACGGGCTCGGACTAATTACTATAGTTAAATAGTTAGTTATTCTTTAATAGGTTTAGGCTTTTTTTAGCTTTTTTAAATTGTCCGGCTCTGCTAACTCTAGTAAAAAATCTTTATAGTATAGCTTTACTATAGTAAACTAAAAATCTATAGGGCTACTAGTTAGTTTTACTATATAAATCTTTTTTTTATACTAAGTAATTTATATAGCCCTATTTACTCCTATTTATAAATTCTCTATATATAGACTAGAGCCCTAATAGATAAGATCTAGAAGTTCTTAGTACTAGGCCTATTATACTAAACTAAAGTTTCCCGTAACTACTAGCTTATTTTAAACTTAGCTATTTTAGTTATAGCTTTTCTAATTACTTTAGCTTATTTAGTAATAGTTAGTATTAATAAGTTTAGAGTAATCTATAGGTAGACTCTAAATATAAGTAAAGTAAATATAAGGCTATTAAAGCCGATTATATTATTTATAGTTTTAACTACTATTTATATATTTTATATTTGTATATTAATCGAACAAATAGTGTGGCTGTGGTGGCTCGGGGCAACCAAAAGGGGTTTTAAAAAAGGAGGAGTATGTGTATGCCTTTATATTACTACTATTTATAATATACTATTTTTATAAATAGGAACGCCTAATATAGTATATTCTTTCTAAATAATTTTATATACTTTTTATAGTAGTCTATAGTACCGTTTAAACTAGCTAATTAACTATATTGCCTCTATTAGTATACACTTAATAGTTATACTTAGCGACTAGTAATTATCCTAATAGGCTACTATCTAAAAGTTAGTTACTGCATTATATATATATATATATATACTTTTAGTAAATTAAAGTATATATTAATCTAATAAGTTTATAAAACTTCTTATATAGCTTCCGTAGATATTAAAATAAAGAAATAAGCTATTTAAAAGCTAGTAGTTTTATTTACTATATAAATAATTAGGTTACTATTAATATATACGACGTTAACTACTATAGTATAATTAAACTAAATATTAGTATTCTATAATGTAAAGTAAAACTATTTTAAGGCTCACTTATACTACTAGTATTATTAATAGTAATGCTTTATATAGTAGAGTAAAGCTTATTACTAAAAATTATTATTATATTTAGCCTACTCTAGGAATCGTAGTAGTTAGTTAGTAAATAGATAGTTAAATTAGTAGTATATTCTCTATAATTATATTTTAATTAGATAAGAAGCTTCTGTTAGTTTCTATACTAAGAATAAATAGCTAAATTATTAAATAACGGAGAACTAATCCGTAAAGTGTAGTTTATATATCTAATATATTAAGTTATGAAAATTAATACCTAGTTAGTTAATATTAGCTATAAAAAGTAAAAATAGAGTATTTACTTTAACTATATAAAAAATTACGTCTCCTATAGGGAACTGTATAATTATTAAGCTAATTAAACTACTTAAGCTAATATTAAAATAAGCTATAACTTATCCGGCTATAGATTAGTTAAGTTTCTTAGTAGCTAATACGCTAAATTCTTAGTAGTAAGTTTTAAATTACACTTTATTAATAGTACTATACCGGGCCACTTTTATATTAATTAATATACTTATAAATAGGCTTTTAGCTCTATATTATATAGTTTATAAAGTCTTTAGAGTATATATAGTAGAGTAAGCGTAGTCCGTATAAGTAAAATAGTAGATAAGAGCTTTACTTAATAAAGTAGCTGTAAGCTAGCTAGTAATAGTATGAGAGGTATAAATATTAGTTATTAAGTAACTATTAGTTTCTTTTATTAAATTATCTACTAACTTAGTTATAGAATTATTACTTTTGTCCGTAGTTTCTATAATAAACTAAGTAGTAACTTTTTTAGTTAGGCTCTAGTCGGCTATTTTTTAATTAATTTTTAATAGAAACTATTTAGCACGTATATATTTAGCTTTAAATTAGTTACTATGCTTTTTATAGCCTTTTTTTACCTTTATATATTTAAATTTAGTATAGTTATATAATATACAGCCATCTTTGCTATAAATTTAGTATTTACTCTTACTTTAGAAGCCGGAGCCCGTAGGTAACCTGGCTAGCAGCCCTAGGCCCCTATTACTCCCTTAGTTCCTACTAAAGGTATTATTTTAGTTTAGTAGATAACTATAGTAGTAGTAATTAGTGTAAAAAGTTTCTATATTCTAATTATTAGTATAGTAGGAATTATTAGTAGCTACTAGATTTATAGCTGCTTTGTTTAGATTATTATTTATAAGTTGCTAACTACTTTAGCTAGAGTATTAGCTAGCTTTCTAATTACTACGTTAAATATTCGTAAGCTATTATAGACTTAGAAAATCTAGTTTTATAAAAAGTATAGTATTTAAAATTCTTTTAGTAGGCAGTGCTATATTATAGTAAGTTTAGTAATTAGGTAGTTAAAATATTCTATTATTAGCTTACTTAGATTTTTTACTATTACGTATTATATAGTAAGTATTTATTATTTACTTATTAGTAGTTATATCCGTTCTTTAGTTTTAAATTTTAATTTAAGTTTATTAATAGCTTTTATTAGCGTGTCCGTATCTAATATATATTAATTATAAAAAGCTAAGGTATTATTTTTAAGTATAAAATTAAGAGTAACTATAAGGTTTTTATATAGTAAATTATTATTTTTAGCTTCCTATATAAATAGCTTAAACTTTTAATTAAAGCTATTATAAGTATTACTTAAGTACTTATTAGCTTTTATATATAGTTTAATAATAGCTTTAATTTATTTTATATAGTTAACTTAGTTACCTATTATATTATAGAATCTATAGATAATCTTTTAAATGAATATATAAGTTATATAGATTACTATATTATCTAAGTAAGGCGACTAGTATTAGTTACGCCTTTCTTAGTTAGGTATTAGAAGCTTTAGTACTAGTTGGCTCTAGAGTAGTAATAGTAGAGACAGATTCTAAAATAGTAGTAGTAGAGACTATAAATTATTTTACTAGTAATTTAGTAATGTAAAGCGTAATAGCGAGATAGTAATATTAGTTAACTAAGGCTTTAGTAGTTGGCTTTAGGGTCTCTTAGGATCGTCCTTTAGCTAGCTACTAATTAGGTCCTAGGCGGCTTAGTAAATTATCTTTACTGGGTATAGTTTTTTCTAATTTTTAATATATACTTCTAAGATATAAAGTATATTTCGTAAGTTTAGTACTATTATTTTATTTATTTTAAGTAAGTGCGCTTCCTCCTAGTAAGAGAAGTTTTATATAAATAATTTTTTTACTATATTTATTCCCTATCCTCTATAAGTATAGTAGTAGGTATATAGGGCTATTCTTTCCATAAGGGGGGTAAAAAAAAAGACTAATTAAAAAAGATTAGTTTTTAAAAGTTTAATAACTCTATAAGTATTATATTTAAAAATTTAAAACAAAGGCTATTTATAGAAAAGGTTATTAAATATTCTATATTAAAGCCTAATTCAGCTTAGCGTATTTATAGCCTTAGTTATATAGTCCTAAACTTAGGACTTTTTTTTTCTTAACTTTAAGTATATATAACTTTTTTACTAGCGTATAAAATTAGCTGTAAAATATATATATAATACTTATATAAATATTAATATTTTAGATTAATAATATTTTACTAAAATTATATTATATTTTATAAAAATTAAAAAATAGTATAAATTAAAAAATAGTAAAATTAAAAAATAGTAAAAATTAAAAAATAGTGTTTTATATTTTACGTAATAAAAATTTTATATAATTTTAAATATATTTCTACACATTTTAGTCGTAATTAATAGTTAGTAATATATTATTATTATTAGATAATATATTCTTAAAATTTAGTCAGCCTAGTTATATAATAATAAAATATTGGCTTTTTAGTATCTTATATAGTCTAAAATATAAAATAAAGACTATTTAGTTATCTTTACTACATAGGATGTTATAAGACTTTAAATTTATAAAAATATAAAAAGTTTTATAGCAATTACTAATTTATTATTATAGTAAATTAAATAATTATTTTATTTTTAAACTTATTATATATGTCTGCTTTTATTTAGCATTTTAAATTTTTAACAATAAGTTAAATATATATCTTTTTAAATAACGTCTAAAATCTCTAAATTAAGTCTTTATATTCCAAATTTAAATTACTGAATATTTAAATAATAAATAATACTTATAATCTATTATATAATGATTTTATAGTACTTACTAATATATATTTATTTTATAGCTAATTTTATACGCTAGTTAAAAAGTTATAAATACGTAAATTTAAGAAAAAAAAGGTTTTGAGTTTGCGACTATATAAATAAGGCTATAAATTTGCTAAGCCTAAGTAGACTTTATTATATTATATTTTATACCTTTTTCTATAAATATACTTTGTATTAGATTTTTAAGTATAATACTTATAGAGTTATTAAACTTTTAAAAACTAATCTTTTTCGATTAGTCTTTTTTTTGTCACCTTCCTATAATATACTCTATCATCTCTTCCTTTAAGGTAGCTGTTAAATTAAATTTATATTTATATTTTTTATTTACTAGCTGTAGCTCCTGTAATGGGGCTATGGTTAATATATTAGCTTATTAGTTTAATTAGATTAATGGGGCTCTTATAGGTTAATTAGATTAATAGGACTTTTATTAGTAGTAGGGTATGTGTAGTATTAGTAAGGGAACGGTTATTAATATAGTAGTTATTATACCTAATAGTATAGTAAGTAGAGACTATAAGGACTATATAGTATAGACGGTAGAAAGAATAGACAAGCTCTTACTCTAGGGTTAACTTAACGTAGAGGACGTATTTCTAACTAGGTTTTACTTTTTTAGCTTAATAATAAGTAGTAAAACAGTGGATAATCTACGCGTATATATATACTAATTAGTATTAGAATAACTACTATTATACTACCTATTTTTAACTAGTTAATACCCTATGCTTCTGTTACGTTTAGTAACTAAAGCCTATATAGGTATATTAAAGAATATTTAATTTTAGATTCTATTATAATTAGGGGCTTTATATATATATTAGGAAAATAGTGTAACTATATAACTAAAATATAATACTAGTAGTACTGTATTTATTAAACTATACTATATAACTACCTAATACTATAGTTATTTTATTAGTTATAACTTCTATAGTAGTAGTCGTATCTATATTACTAACTATATAACTAACTAATACTATAACTACTATATTAATAACTAATATTAGTAGTATTATACTACTAATTTAATTATTATTATTCTAATAAGCTTTCTAAATTACGTTTATACTATTACGTTCTTACCTAATTTACTTAGTACCTTTTATTTTAGGAAAATACTATTTTTTACTATATTACTACTCTAAAGCTCCGGCCTCCTTCTAATATTTATAAAAAATATTTTCTTAGTTAACGAAACTTATAGTATATTAATATTTATATATAAATCTTTTTGGCGATACTATATAAATAGATCTAAAAAATTTTACTCCCTATTCAACTAAGACGTAACGGTAAAGGGATAGCTTTAAAAAATAAACTAGAAGCCTAATAATAGGATTTAGAGGTTAATATACTACTTTACTTTTACTTTTAGTAGTTAAGATAGGGTTAGTTTAACTTTAATAGTGTCTTTAAAGTAAGTAATACCCGTTTAAAATTAATATATAAATAATATTTAAAGAAACAGTGTTAAAAGAAATACTATTATAAAAATATAAGTATATATTTATAAAATAAGTAGTTATAATTTTAAGTATTACTAAATAAAATACGTAGAAATAATTACTAATATATAATAAATATAAATAAATATTTTATATAAAAACCTAAGGAGGAAAGGGTTAAAGAGTAAAAAAATAATAATAAAAATACTCCCTATAAACGTAAGACATAGTTAGTAACTTATTTAGAATTTAAAATAGAAAAATAGCTTATAATAAAACCCTATAGATTTTCTACTACTTATAATGAAAAAGGGTTTGCTAAAAAGTAATAAGTATGCCTAGACGACAATCTAGGAGTATAAATATAGTAAGGGAATTTTATTAAATACTAAATTATATACGTAATAATTAAACGCTAAAATAAAAATTAATTAAGAATAATATCTATTTAAATAGTTACTTAATTAAATAATAAATATACTAGTAGGCAAGCGGTTAGTATTAAACTAATAGCCTATATTAGTAGATATTAAGGTACTTAGCGTAATATAACGCGGTTACCTTAAGGACTATATATATAATATAAATAGTAGATTATAAGACCTATATAATTACTATATAAACTTTCTTTATTATAAACATTACCTAATTAATATATCTAACGAGTTTAAGTAGTACCTATGCCTTATTATTAAAACTAATAAAGTATTAAGAAATAAAATATAGATAAGTCTTTTATATAACCTCTATACAGCTTTAGATAAATAACTATACGTTTACTGTTTATAAATTATTAAATTAAAAATTAAAAACGTTAATAAACTATATAAAAGTAACTTTATTTAGTCTAGATAGCGTATATACTTCCCCTAGTAAGGTATAGTAGCTCTTACTATATTTAAACTTAGTATTATTATTTTAGTATATAGTAATTTAGCTGTTTAGTAGTAGTATATATAGTAGGTAAATACCTTTATTACTTTATATAATACTATTAATAAGTCGTTTTAAAAATATACAGTAATTATGATTAAGAGTATAAAAAAGTTAGTAGTTTACTATAAAAATACAATCTATAACTTTAAGCTATAGCTAGAGTAAGTATAAAATATATACTTATATACGTATAAAAAAAGAGATTAAGTAAAAATAAAAGCGTAGAAGGGTTACTAAGTATAGATATTTATAATAAAGGTAGAGAAGAAAGTAGATAAAAGTAGTAGCGCGTAATACTTTAAATTACTTAAAAAAACTTAAATTAGTTATTAGTGCTTTAAAAATTATTCTTATAGAGGGAGAGTGAGTAGAAAAATTATTATTATTAGGTTATAAAGTATTAGAGAAAGCGGCTAGTAATAATAGTAGAAAAATTTTATATTAAATACCTTAGCGCTTTAAAAAGTATAATATTATAGAACTAGATTAAACTATATTAAATAAAAACTATTAAAATAATAGTAAACTCTATTTATTAATTCTAGTAAATATAACGTAGTTTTTAATACTTAGGTTACTTAAGTAGGGCCTTTTATTACCTCCTACCCAGGAGAGAGAACACGGGTTTTAGTGTACTATTATAGTAAAGACGTAAAAGATTAAACGTAAAACTAATATAATTCTACTAGAGTAATAAATTTATTAATATATACTTAAAGAAATTCTAAAAATATTTATAAAAAAGCTTAGGTAAGAACTAGGGAAATTTAAAACTATATTAATTAATAAGAGATTTATAGTTTATAATCTAGCTATTAAAATATTTAGAACTCTAAAGCCTAAATAGAGTATATTTATTATAATATAAAATAACTATAGAATAACGTCAGCTTAGCTCTAGGGGCCTAAGTATTAATAGCGTTAGATTATCTATAGGTAGGTAAGGTATTTAAATACTAAAATAGAAATAGTCCTTAAAAATACTTTTATATAAAAACAGAAGTAAATAAGTATTAAATATAAAAATATACTACTTATAGTAATAGTATATAATTACGTAATTTTTATAATAGTATAAATAACTATTAAGGAGAGCGTAAAACATTATACGTATAAAACTATAACAAGAAGTAGAGTATATACCTATTTTATATATAAAAAGTAGGTAAACGTTAAAATAGAAAGGAACTAAAATTAAGAATATAATAAAAATTCAAAAACTAGTCTTAGTAATACACCTAAAATAGAAACTTTATATACTAAAATTAAATAGGCATAAAATATTATAACTCTAGTAGGTACTAAAAAAGTTAACTTAGTTTTAAAATATACTTACGAAATAAAAAATATTTAAAGAAATTAATTTAGGTTAATAGATACTTCTAACCTATATATATTTTAATAGTAGCAAAGAATACTATCTTTATAGGTATATTCTTTTACTAAGGAAGCTATAATAATTAATAATATATAATATTAGATTATAGTATAACAAATTTATTTGTAATATATATTTATTAAGTTAAATACTAAAGCAGTATTAGTATTTTTTAAAAAACAGCTAATAGTATTAGGAGGCTAATAATATAGATTATTAATACTAATAGTTCTATTCTCTTTAATATATCTATTTATTAGTTTTATAATAATAGAATTTACTACTTTAATATTTTAAAAAGCACTATTAGATACGTAAGTATAATAATTTTTTAGGCCTACTATATACTTTATTAGTATAGAGATTAGAAACACTAAAGACTTTTACTAACAAATTTTTACGTCTCTATATAGGTAAATAAGAATATTTAAATAAGTAAGTAAGCTATATTTAAACTCTTTTTTTATAAAATATATAAGCCTAGTAAGTACTTACTATAGTTCGTAACTTTATTTAAAGTATTACTACTAGATAATACTTATTTAAGTATTATAACTAATTAAATTTTATTAAGATAGAGATTACCAGTAATATAAGAAATAAAATAGGCTATATATTTAAAAACAATATAGAAAGCTCCTTTAAACCTAAATACTTTTAATATAAATATAATATTAGCGTGTTATAGCTGTTATAATTTATAAAATGTTTTTTAATACATAGCTCTTTAAACCTTTTTACTAAAATAAGCTTTAATAATAGATTATTTAGTTAATTTTTTATTATAATGGTATTACATAGGGCTATTTTACGTTTAGCTATAGTATTCTAGTTTTTCTTATAATCTTTCTAAAAAAAATTATATTTTATTTTTATATATTTGTCTATCTTAACTTTAGCGTTAGTAGTCTTAATAAGTATTAATTAATATACTTTGTAAGTTTTATAAAGTCGCAGTATAACGTAATAATAAAAACTTAATAAATACTAAATGGCTTATATATAACGATGGTATATATAAGTAGTATAAATTTTAAATCCTTAAAGGTTATACTCCTATCTTTTAGTAAAGATAAAATATTCTACTAAATATAGTAACGCTCTACTTATATTTTAATTATATATTTATAGATTA
Source organism: Pleoardoris graminearum (assembly GCA_030770415.1). Classification (NCBI taxonomy): domain Eukaryota; kingdom Fungi; phylum Ascomycota; class Dothideomycetes; order Pleosporales; family Didymosphaeriaceae; genus Pleoardoris; species Pleoardoris graminearum. The sequence goes on along the minus strand of JASEKS010000083.1, from coordinate 65,973 downwards.
GTAACTACTTATAATTATATATAATATAGTTAGTCTAGGGGGTCGCTAGGCATATAAACTTTAAAACTAAAAAAAGTTATTAGACTGTTACTTAGAGTCTATATAACTAAATATTTAGTTTTTAAATAAGTTTAGCTATCCGTCTTATACTCTCTACTATATTATTAATTTTTACTTAAAGTATTTTACTATATTATATCTCTATAGATCTTTTTTATTTTTAAAATAATTTATTACTATACTAATTTTAGCTAGATTACCGCCTATTATATTAACTATTTTTAGTAGCAGCGATACTCTAAACTAGAGTAAAATTTAAAATTAATTAAAATACGATCCTTCTACCTACGTATAGCTTATTAATAAGTCTTATACTAATTTATATATTCGCGAACTTTTAGTAGAGAATTGCCTTTTTAAATATATTATTCTTAGTTACTTTAAAGCACTTTTTAGCACCTTATTCTATATAAATAAATTTAAGGCTAATAGAATAAAGGCTTTATAAAAGTAGGTAATTAATAAAAAAGAGCTAAGAGACTTAACGTTATTATTAATAAAGCTAAAGGTAATAATGCGATTTAAAAAGTAGACTAATAAAATAAAATAGATCTATTAGTACGCTTATAAAATCTAGAATAAAAAAAAGACTAAAAATAAACTTTATAACCTATTAGTGCTCGTAAGTTTAAGTAAGTATACGCTTTTATTTTTATTTAGTAGATATTACTAACTAAATAGTATATACTATAGACGGCGTAAGTACTAATAATAGTAAGTATAGCTTTTTTTATTTTATAAAACTACTAAATAAGCCGAGTATATACGTAACTGAGTTTAGTAGACTTTTATAGTATTATTATTTTAGTAAAAAGTTTAATTAGTATTATAAAGGCTTAGTATAAAATTAAATAAAAAAATATTATTTTAAATTACGTAATAAGTCTACGAAAGTATTATTAGTTAATAATATAAATATATAAAATCATACGTAATAAGAATAAAATATAAAAAAATAAATAAGTCTTTTATATTTTTATTTTGGAGTGCGTTAACGCGTGTAAAATCTCTTTAACTAGTTTTAAAATTTATAGTTTTTTTATTTATAGTATTAAGTCTTTTCCTTAAGACTTTTATTTTATTATTTTAAAAAATTATATTTTTACTACTATCTATAAATTAACGCTCGTGTTTACTAAGTATATTAAAATTAATTTAGGTATAGCAGTTAGTCTATATAAATCTTATTTTAGAGTAGTAAGTAAATAAAGGTCTAGATTTATACTCTTTCCTAATTAGAAAATATATATAAAGAAGTATTAATTTTTATAATTTCCTCTAAGAAAAAAGGTAATATATATAGGCGGGTCTATAATTAATTTTTAGATATAAATTATATAATAGTAGTAATTAATTTAGCACTATAGGCTATAAAAAATAAATAAGTAATTTACTATAGTACTAGTATTATTTAAATAGGTTAGCTTAAAAGCTAATTTAAAGTATTACTTTAGGACCTATAAATAATAACTTTAGCTTTATTACTTTTTTTTTTCATGTAATAAAGTTGCTATTAGTAAGTATTTAATTAGAAAGAAAAGTGCTATATATATTATAAAATTTAATAACTGGCTCTTAAAAGTACTACGCTAAGCCTAATTAGGAAAGGTAGTATCTACTAAAATAGGCACGTAATAACTACTTAATAGTACTTAATAAATTTACAGCTTAGTATAGTTTATTATCCTATATAGTAACTTATACTAGCGTATTTACTATTATACACTAATACTAAGCAGGTATTTATAAAGAAAAAGATATTAATATATTATAACTATAATACGCATTACAGCGTCTAAAGTATTATTTATTAGTAATAGTATACTACTACTTTATAATTAAAATACGCGCTCTTAGTATATAAAAAAATAAAATTTTAGTAAAACATATATACTATATTTACTCTAGTCTATACTATAGAGCACGTTAAATACTTTAAGTTTTTAAATTAAACTAAATAAATAAGAAACGTAAAGTAATAAGTATATTTAATATAGCTAATATATTACTACTTATCTTTATAGGCAACCCGTAAAAGTTAATACTTAAGTAAAATAGTTTTATATTTATAGGTATAGAGTTATTAGATTTAGCTAAAAAAAAAGCTACTTAGGTAAATAAGGAGTAAACTAAAAATCCGCCGTTTATAGGCGCTGCTAAATAAAAAAAAATATTAAAATTACTATAGCTATACTGCTATATAAAGCAGTTAATTAATAAAAGTAAGTTATAAAAAAAAGGCGCCAATAATTATAGCACTAGTAATAATAACGCTAATACTAAAAACTATAAAATACTGGAGTAAAAAGACGGTATAGTTTTTTAGTAAATAACTAAATATATTAGAGGCTATAGTTTATAGCGTAAAGAGTATATATAATTCTAATTAAGGTAACGTAAAATAAAAATTACTAGTATATAGAGAAGCGCTGTAGCTTAATACTATAGAGGATATCTAGAGGTAAATAAAAAGAGATTTTTAAAGGGAGGATAATAGATAGCTAGTATAAAAAAATATAAATAAATAGTTTAGTATATAACTAAATAAAATAAAATATTTTATATTAATTATTTTATTATAACTTTAAAACTTCTAGGTCTCTGTCGAGACTGAGCTTTATTATTTATAAGTAACTAATAAGGACGTAGTCTAGTATAATATTATTATAATTTAGAATAATATCTAATAAAATATATAATATGGCCTAGGTATAATAAAAAAAATAATAATAATAGAATTTATTACTATTAATTTATTTTTTTTAGAAGAATATTTATTTTAGACTATAATGATTTTAGACTAGTGTCTCGACGCTATACTTTCCCTCTCTTTATATAATTACTATTAAATTATAATTATAGTATAAGATTACGTTCTCTAGTAACTAAATCTTTTAGCTTTAGTATTACAGGGGGGTAACAAAAAAAAAGTCTAATTAAAAAAGATACTATTTTTAAAATAATATAACTATTTAACTAAGGGTCCTAAAAATATAAAAAAAAAATTATTTTAAAGGGAAAGACTAGTGGCTTCTATTTACTTTATTAGGGGCTGCTTATTAAGCGGTATAGGGATAAAAAATATTAGTTAATATAACAAATTTTTAGGATCCTAGTTTAAGTTACTACAACTTTTTATTTAAGGTGTAAAATTAGCTTATTTTTATATATATAATAATAGATACCGAGTTTTATTAGTATATTAAATATTTTTATATATTTATATATTAAGTATATAATTATATATAGAAGGCACTTTTTTATATTTTTAATAATAAACTAGTAAATAATAAATTACTAATACTTAGTATAGTACCCTTTAGCTTCTATAACCGTCTTATAATAGTTAGGAAAAGATAAAATATAGTTATTAGTAACTTTTTATAGTATATTATTTAACTTTTATATAATAACTCTTTTACAGATTTTTATACTTTATATACTAGATTCTGCACCTAAATTAGAGTCTTTATTATTATGTAGACCTTATTTTATATAGCCTTATATATTTTCGATAGGGACTAAATTAGGACTATAGGCTAGGTAAGAAAATAGTATTATTTTATTATTTTTAAACTAGTTTAAAACGTCCGTTATTTTATATATAGGGACGTTATCTTGTTAAAATTACTAACCTAAATTAATATTAATATAAAGTATATAATTATAATATAATATAATAATATAATAATATATATATTATTATATTATTAAAAAAAGGGATAAAAAAGTATTATAAAACTTACCCCTTCTTATTAACGGTTTAATTTTAGGAATAAGGACTTTATTTATATAGTCCTTACTAGTATAAAAAATAAAAAAATTAGGTATTTTAATAAATACTAAATTACTTTTACCTTCTACCTAAATTACACCCTAAACGTATAGTGTACGGTCTTATCCTATAAAATAATTAATATAATTAATATTAAAAAACTAAAACTACACCTTAAATATATAAAAAAGGTTATATATTTTAATATTTTAAAAAGTAACAATAACTTACTTCGTAATTAGCTAACAGCTAGTTCTTTTCTAACTCTATTATTACCTCTTTTTTTATAATTTTATTTATTTTATTATCCCCTTTATATTACTAACTTATTAAATTATATTATTTTTTTTAAATTTATATTTTTTATATTTTTTATAGTCTCTTTAGCGTATTTTAATGTTTTTTTTTAGCATTTTCATTATTAATTATTATTTTTTTTTTTACTTATATTAATACTATAATCCTCCTCTTTTAAAATCCCTTATAAGGATCTTTTTAAAATATTAAGACTATTATCTATTAATAGTCTTTTATTTTCTTTTTTAGGACTTCTAGTTAAGTCATTATTAATTACTCATTTTTCTCATTTAGTTTAGAAATCTACCCCTTTTAATCTTTTTTATATTATAATTACCTTTCTTCTTTTTTTTAATTTTTTTATAGCTCTATAAATAGTTTATTAAGACTTTTTTAGAGTAATAGCAATTAAAAAAAAAGAATTATTTACTTTTAAAAAAAGTTTAATTTTAGATTTAAGTTTTAAAAATTTTGTCGCTATTTTAAGGAAATAGGAGTTTAGGTTTATAAAAGTTAAAAAATATTATAAAATACTATAATATTAATAATATATTACGTAAGCAGTACTTATATAAGCCTTAGTAATATTTTTATTATTAATCTAATATTATAATTAGATTACTAATATAGTTGAAAAATCTAGTTATGTAACCTAGACTAGGCCTAAAAGGGTATAGCTAGAATTTTAGTTAAATATATTCACTAACTAAAAAGTTATAGGAACCTAAAAAAGCGCTTAAAAATAGTACTATATTTAGGTAATTTTCATTTATTACAGGTAATAAATATAACGTGACTAAAATCCTAATAATAATCTCTATTATTTTCTCTTTAAAACAGTATTACTTACGTAATTTTAGGCCTATTAGTTAATTTTATATAAATTTTTAAAAATGTAATCTTTTTTAATTAGACTTTTTTTGTGTCACCCCTTGTATAACTTTAAATAACTTACGCTTTACTTTAACTACTTTTATAAGTTTAAAGATAGTAAGCGCTTTAATAATATTAAATATTAGTTACATATAGTTAGTTATACTAGTTACTAGTATATATTAAAACAGAGCTATACTATATTTAATTTTAAACTTTTTCTATATTAATTCTATAACCTATAGCTAGTACTTATTTAAATACGCTATTTTTATATAGATAGCCTTAAAAATCAACTACGTAAATAATACTATTATATTTATAAATAGTATAATACTGTAATAAGCTTAATAGTTTTAATAATACTAGTTTACTATCGAATAAGTTATTAGTAGTAATTACTTTATAATAAAAAAAGAGAGTATCTTATATTTCCTTTATAGTTTACTTTTATTATATATTATATACTAATTTCTCTTTCGTCCTAGTTATTCGAATCTTAGGAGACTTAATGTTAAAATATTTGTAAAATTTTTACTTATCTAGACCCTAGCTTTTATTTTACGTTACTTAGGTAGCGGTTAAGTACGCCTTAGGCTTATTTAGAGCTATAAACTTAAGATCCAAATATTCTAATAGTTAATACGGTATACTATAAACTACTATTAGTTATACTAAAGTGTACTGCGTTCTATATATATATACTATATAGAGAATATTTAGTTAAATTTATATATATATTTAAGGAGTTAATTATATATAATATAGTAATAATATATATCGACTATTTTATAAGAGCTCTTTTAGCTACTCTATAACTCCTACGCTATTTTAGGCTATAATAATTTTAAATTAGGGGTAGGGATGATTAAGAATATATAGCTTAATATATAGAAGCCTATAGTAGTCTATTATATAGAAAATTAAAGGTGCGTAAAAGGTACTTTCTATATATAGAAGAAAAATTAGACGTATATTACTATTATATAATAGGTTACTCTAATAATAATACCTTTTTTAATTACCTATAAGAAGCTAGTATAATATACCACTTCCCTTAATTATAGAACTTATAGTCTAATCTACTTTATCCTTCACTAAACTACTATAAAAACTTTACTAAAACTAAAATTCTTCCGCCCTAAAAGAGGTTATATTAGTTAATAGGACTAAGAATTATAGCCGTTATTTACTATACTTAACTTTTAGTAAACCGCGTCTTATATTATATACAGCTTCTAGGAAAAAGAAAGAAAGGGAAGAAAGAGGGGTACTACTATAAATAAATATACTTTGTAACAGTCTTAACTATAAATATAATTAAATAAAATAATTATATATAGTAGAAGTATTATATAATATTAAAAAAAATAAAAGTTATAACTACGCTTTTTTTATAATTTAAGCTAAATTCCTTAGTAAACGTAAAAAATATTATAATTTTAAGTCTATTTTAACTATTAAACTTAAGGTTGTATAAAGGTATAAATATAAAAAAAATACTCTAACGCGTAATAGCGTATTATATACTATAAGTTTAATCTAGGTAGTATTTTTAGAGCTATATTCTATAGCTTTCTAATTTAGAACTAGTAGTATTTAGTATTATCTTTTATATTTTATTAAGCACCCCTAGTTACTAAAATTAATAACTTAATAATATTAAGGCTTTAGTACTAAAGATTATATAAGAATTCTACTCTAGCTAGATTGTAATAGAAATAAGTTATAGCTAGAATAAAAAAAAGTATATAAAAGGTAGTCCTATCTCTTATACTAGTAAAAAAAAAAACTAAAGTCTATTTCTGATAGCTAGATTTTACGTTTTAATTCCCTCCTACTATAAACTATGCTAATTTAAATACTAGAAATAATTAAGGTAAAGTATATCTATATTACCTCTTTAATAGGATGTAGCTAACTCCTTAAGTATAGCTTTACCCCTTTATATAATCTATAAAATAGCTTCTATAGCCCCTCTGGCTTTAAGAATATAAAATATTTAGAAAGTAATACTTTTTTTATTAAAAGTAAAACTATAGATATAAAGGTAGCTATATTTACTACGACCTTTTTCTATTAGTTAACTAGTCTATTAATACCTAACTTTGTTAATCCTAGAGTACTCTACTTATAAAAAGATTTTTAAAATATTTAAAATTTCGGGCCTACTACGTACTAGTAATATTAATAATATATAGTACCTATAACTATAGTATAACTACCTATTAGCTTTCTCTTAGGCCCCTAACTCCTATACTAAGCAGATAATTACTAGCATTATTAACTAAATTTATAAAATTAGTAAGTTTATCTACTAAAATAATTTTTCTTTTAAACTACCTATCCGCTATCGTATTAAGAAAATAGGGAGAAAGGATATAGATAAAGTAAAGAGAATTCTTACTAGTAAAAATAGTAAAAAGTTTACTAGTATAAAGTACTATAGACTATAAAATTAGGTAGTAACTTAAACTTTCTAATTAAAAAAACATAGTATATTTACCTATATTCTAAGTATACTATAAATATTACTAATATAGTTAGTAGAGTATATTACTTAACTTAAAAATAAGATTACTCTTAAGCCTAATAAAAATAATAGTCTTTATATCTAGAACTATACTCTAATAGCTCTAAGTAAACCGCTTTTTTAATATTCTATTTTTAACTTTTTCTTTAACAATCTTTTATTAGATAACCTAATTTTATTAACTAGTCTAGTAGTACTGCTAATATCTTCTTAAAGTCCTTTTATATTATTACCTTCGTCTTTTTAAGTATTATAAACTTAGTTAATTAGTGAACGTTTACTTTTATTATTAATTTTAGTTAAGAATTAGTTTTACTTATAAAAGAGGGCATTTTTAATACTATATATATTTGTATATAAATCGAACAAAAGGGTGTGGCTGTGGTGGCTATATAGGCGACTAAAAGGGGTTTCGAAAAATGAGGAGTATATGTATACCTTTATTTTAATACTATATATATATAGACGGGACTATAATTAGTCCTTAGGGTTAAATTACGTAACTATAGTAACAGATTTAGTGCTATAAGTTATAAAATATAAATAAATAATTTACTTTTATACTAGTATTATACTTAAAAGTTACTTTAATATGTCTCGGATATAATTTATTAAATAAAAGCAAAGAATTATAGTAGAGAATTACCTAAAACTTAAAAACTCTACTTAGGTAAAATTAAAGTATTATATTTCCTCTCTAACCCTAAAAATCTAAAAGAAGTAAATAATAAGTATACCTACAAACTTACAGTATTATTAAAGACTAGATATAAATAAAATCTTTTATAATTTTAAAGTTAAGTTTCTACTATAATTAACTAATATTTGTTAAAAAACACTATTATAGCTTTAGGAATTTCTACTAAGTAATTATAGTATCTATATAACTTACTAAAACTAAATTTTCTAACTAGCTTCTAATTAGAATATCTCTACGGATAATACTAAATTAAAGTAATAATATATATCCTTTTACGTAGCTATTAAATTATAGGTCTATATTTTATAAATAAAACTATTTTCTATATATAAATAAATGTTTATATATATAGCTAGATCTTAATAATAACCTAAACACTATACTTATTAAAACGTACTCCTTTATATAAAAACCGTATAATAGTAAAATATACTATAAAATTTAGAAATACTAAATATCTAAGAACCTATATTTTAAAAACTAGTAGTAGTCTCGTTTATACGCAATATTTAAATATAAAGAAATAAACTTAAAATAGATTCTCTGCTATAGAAAAAATATATATATATTTAATTTTTAGGTAGATATTCTAGCATTAAAATAGGATATATAATTAAGTATATTATATAAAATTTTCGCTATAAAATACTATAAGGTAGGAGCTCTAATTAGGGAGGGGTTCTCTAGCTATAGAAATATATTAAAAAGATTAACTAATACTAATTTAAATAGCGTCGCCCTATTAAATCTAAGTTACTAAGAAATAGCAGGAAATTCTATAAAACTAAGATTTATTTACTATTTATCTTTTAATAGCTCCTTTACTAAATTTAAAAATATATATAATATAAGTAAGTATTACTTAATCTTTCCTATACTTTTTTATTATTATAGAAAACTACCCTAGTTCTAACTATAGGCGCTTCTAATTACTAATTATACTTAATAGAACAACCCCTACTACCTTAGATATATTAAGGAAGTTTAGACTAAGATTCTTCCAAATATATAAATAAGGTAAAAGCTAGATAAAGCTACTATAAAAGTCTTAAAACTTACTACTCTAAATATATATAGAGCCGATAGGGAACTTTTATATAGTTAATTATATAGTAGAAAAATTTTAAAAACTTTTAGTATGTAAAGATACAAAGCTATATAAGTAAAAATACTTTTTATTTTTATAGACTAATTAATGTCTTCTTTTTATAGCTACTTTAAAAATATTAACTACTTTTAAGGCCCCGTTAAATACGTAAAATTACTTATAAAGTTATTACTAAAAAATTTTATATTCTTTACTCTACTAAGAGCATTTAGGAATAAAAATTAAAGAGCTAGCTAATATATAATTTAGAAATCTAAATCTAGATTTATACTTAGGTAAAATAATTTATTAAATAAAAAAAATTTTATATTTTAATAAATATAGATTATAGCTATACGCCACTTTAACCCGAAACTAGACTAAAAATTTAATAAAATAACCTTATATAAAATTACTACTTACGCCTATTAATGAATATTGAAATCTACTTTAATTCTTAACTTAATTTAGTAGTTAACTAATAAGTAAATCACTTATAAAGCTCTTCTAAAGGCTTAAAAACTAAACTACTTCAAATATAATACCGCTGCTTGTAAAAATTATATAAAAAAAAATAATTAAATTATTTTTTAAAGCTTAGGCACTAATAGAAAAAGAGGCGAGAAATATATTTAAAATTAACAATAATAATAGGTAATCTAAAAAATACGGGATTCTAGAACTAAAGAATTATAAATAAAATAAGTTATTACTATTTTTAGATAAGTTATATATATTTATATTTATATATGAATTAAATAAATAGTATAGCTATAGTGTCTCGGGGTAACCAAAAGGGATTTTAAAAAAGGAGGAGTATATATATACCTTTATACTTAATGTGTTAAAAAAGTAAATAAGTTATATAATACTAATAAGTAATAGTATTTTAAAATAACGTCTTTCTTTATCTATAAATCTATATATTATATCTTTATTAGTAAACTAGCCCGTATTATTAATTATAGTATAACTTATAGATAAATATAATATTTTAAATAAAAAATACTAAAAATAGAAGCTAAAGAAATATAGAGATTTATTAAGTAGTAATAGTTTACTTAGCTAGTAAAATAAAAAAATAAAAAGTAAAGGTAAGCTAAGTAAAAAAAGAAAAAGTAAAGGTAGACTTAGGTATTTAAATAAAAATAAGCTAAGAAAAAATAACTAGCTGAACTTGCTAAATAAAGGTAGGTAAAAAAAAAATTTTTTTAGTTTAACTAGCCGAATAAAGGTAGACTAAAAAAAAGTATCTAAACTAGCTATCTAAATAAAGATAGGCTAAAAAAGAATATTTAAGCTAGCTATCTAAATAAAGATAGGCTAAGAAAGGATCTTTACGTTAACTATTTAAATAAAGGTAAAGTAAGGAAAAATATGTAAATTAGCTATCTAAATAAAGGTAACCTAAAGAAAAATAACTAGCTTAACTAGCTTAGCGGAGGTAGGCAAAAAACAAAAAATAGTTTAGCTAAAAAAAAAACTATTTTACTTTACTTAGTTAGCTATATAGAGATAAAAAAAGGTAAAAAATATAAACTAAATAGTACAGTAAAATAATATATAAAAATAAAAGTAAAAATAAAAATAAAATAAAAAAATACAAAAAGAGGTAAGCTAAAAAAAAAAATGGTAAGCTAAAAAGAGAAAGTAAGCTACAGGGTGGTAACATTAGAAAAGGTTAATCTAAAAAGTTACTATTTTTAAAAATTAATATAAAATTAATTACTAAGCCTAAAAATACTTAAATTATACCGTTTTAAAGAGCAAATTAAGGAGATTTTAATTACTATTTTAGTTACTGCTTACTAAGCATAGGTAAATAACTAAAATTATCTAAACCTAGTAATTTTTTTAACTCCTTATTTAGGTTCTTATAACTTTTTAGTTAGTAAATATATTTAACTAAAACTTTAACTATACTCTTTTAGGCCCAGGCTAGGTTACGTAACTAGATTTTTAAAGTATATTAGTAATCTCATAATAAAATTATATTAATTATAAAAATATTACTAAGACTTATATAATTACTAGTCACGTAATATATTACTAAATTTATAGTATATAATAATATCTTTTAACTTTTATAAACTTAAACTCCTATTCTCTCAAAATAGACCAATCTCTTTTAAAACTTAAATATAAAGTTAATTTACTTTTAAAAGCAAATAACACTTCTACTATAATTACTACTACTTTAAAAAATTCTTCTACTACTATTTATCACGCTATACAACGTATTAAAAAGAAAAAAAAATAATTATAATATAAAAAAAGTTTATACAGGGGGTATAAAAAAGTTAACTAAATAAAATAAAAGAGTTATTAATAGAGACTTAACTAGAAGTCCTAAAAAGGATAATAAAAGTATACTACTAGATAATAATGTAAAGATTTTAAAAAGACAATTATAAAAACTTTTAAAAGAGAAGAGTTACTCTATTAATATAAGTAAAAAAAAACTAATAATTAACAAAGAAAGTGCTAAAAAAAGAGTAAAATACGCTAAAGAATAATTAAAAAATATTAAAAATATAAAACTAAAAAAAATAATATTTTCTAATAAGTTAGTAATACAAAGGGTTAGGGCTCGATAAAAGTTTTATAAAAAAAAAGGGGTAATAATAGAGTTAGAACAGAACTAACTATTATCTAATTACAAAGTAAGTTATTTTAACTTTTTAAAATATTAAAATATATAACCTTCTATATATTTTTATACTATAGTTTTAGTTTTTTAATATTAAATATATTAATTATTTTATAGACTACTATCTTACCCTATATATTTAGCGTACAATTTAGGTAGGAGGTAGAAGTATTTAGTATTTATTAAAACACCTAATTTTTCTACTTCTTATACTAGTAAAGACTATAGAAATTAAGTCCTTATATCTAAAGTTAAACCCTTAATAAAAAGGGGTAAGTTATATAACTTTTTTTTATCCCTTTTTTTTATTAATATAATAATATATATATATATATATTATTATATAATATTATATTATAATTATAAACTATATGTTCATATTAATTTAGGTTAGTAATTTTAACAAGATAATATCCCTATTTATAAAACTAGAGACGTTTTAACTTAGTTTAAAAATAATAAAATTAAACTATTTTTTTACCCAGCCTATAGTCCTAATTTAGCCCCTATAAAAAATATATAGGGTTTATTAAAATTAGGGCTAATTAAAAATAAAAAGGCTAATTTAGGTATAGGAAATAGTTTAAATAGTATAAAGGCCTTTAAAAGAGCTATTACTAAAAAATAAAATAAAATACCTTAAGAGGCTATTAATAACTATATTTTATTACTCCTTAACTGTTATAAGGTAGTTATAAAAACTAAAGCCTAGTATACTAAGTACTAGTAATACATTATTTACTAGTTTATTATTAAAAATATAAAAATTTGACTTTTGTATATAATTATATAAATAATATATAAATATATAAAAATATTTTATATACGTATATATTATAAGTACTATTATTATATATATAAAGATAACCAAATTTTATACTTTAAATAAAAAGTTATTATATTCTAAAGTAGGGTCCTAAAAATTATTTATATTTACTAATTTTTTTACCCCTAAACCCCTTAGTAAGCAGCCCCTAACAGAGTAAATAAATTACGCTAGTCTTTTTCTTTAAAATAGTATTTTTTTTGTATTTTTAGGCCTTATAACTAAAAAGTTATATTATTATAAAAAAGGTAACTTTTTAGATTAACCTTTCCTAATATCACCCCCTGTAAAAAAAAAAAAGGTAAGCCGAAAAAATAGAAAAGAAGTAAGCTAAAAAGAGAAGGTAAGCTAAAAAGAGAAGGTAAGCTAAAAAGAGAAGGTAAGCTAAAAAGAGGAGGTAAGCTAAAAAGAGGAGATAAGCTAAAAAGAGAAGGTAAGCTAAAAAGAGGAGGTAAGCTAAAAAGAGGAGGTAAGCTAAAAAGAGGAGGTAAGCTAAAAAGCGAAGGTAAGCTAAGAAGAGAAAGTAAGCTAAAAAAAAAAAAAAAAGTAAGCTAAAAAAAAAAATAAGCTAAGAAGAGAAGGTAAGCTAAGAAGAAAGAAAAAAGGTAGGCTAAAGACATAGAAAACTAGAAACTAGTTAAAAATATAAAAAAATAAAGATATATATCGCGGTAAGATACCTTAAAGTTTATACTACTAGTTTAAAAACTCTTTAAAATAAAAAATTTATTCTTTTATATATATATATATTACGGCTCTTTAGCGCTTTTTTTTAAACACTATTCTTTACTTTTTAATTTTAAAATCTAGTAATTTCTAATTTATTTTTCTTTATAATTATAAGTCTAGCGTTTTAAAAGTAAAGAGAGATTTCTTTTATATACCTAATTATTAGAAATTATATTTTTTAAAACTCTAATTAATTCTTTAACTTTTTATTTAAAAGTTTATAGTTCTATAAATCTAGCGATTATTACTTTATTTATATACTAATAATAATCTATATTTTTAGCTATTAAACGCTTAGTAAGTCTTATAACTAATAATTCTTTTAGTATTATAATATCTAAAGCTATTTTATTTTTTTTAACTAATAATATCTATTTTACCGATTTAGCGAGCTAGCTAACTTAGTATATATAATTTAAAATATAGTATATACTTTATTATATTTAAAATTTTATTAATCCCGACCTTAAAAGCGTTCATAATTTTAATAATCTTTTTTAAATACTAGAGCTTCTACGTATTATAGAAGTATTTAAAACTAAAATTATAAAAATTTACTATAATTATACTACTAAAATAACTATATACTAAGCCCGCTTAACTAATTACACTACTAAAGTAAACTAAGTAATAAATATCTAAAACTAGATTAGTGTAATAGTAGTTTTAAAGCTTATAAATATAATTTAAATATACTATATAATTAAGAGGAATATTTTCACTTATTTAATTTTTTATTTTTTTTAAATAAAAGCTTTTAAATACTAACGCGATAGTTAAAAATAGTATATAATAATAAAATTATACTTTTTTTAAAACAAATAAAGTATAGAAGGACAGTTACTAGGATATAATATTATAAATAAAAAGCTCTTTATATAAAGACAGAAATATATAAGCTTAATAATATTTATAATAAATTAGCTATTACTAACTTTTTTACTATTATTAGTAAGAAATTAGCACCTAATTAGGTAGAGTAAATATATATAACTTAAATTTAAAAATTAATATTTAAAGATATAAAGCTCTTTTTAATAAAAGTAAAAAAAATCTTCTAAGTAGTATTATAAAATAAAATTATTAAATTAACTACTAAGAGCTTTAGGATTTTTATAATACTTAATAAATAAAACCTATTTTTTAAATTAAATAGCTTATAGCTAAAAAATAAGAGTAAATTATACTAGTATTTTTATAAATTTAAAGTATACTATTAGAAACCTACTAAGTGCTATTACTTATAGCTAGTATTAATAAATATTTATATTAGTTAGACTGCGCCGCTTTTTAAAAAAAATAAAAAAAAGCTGTTTAAGCGTTTTAAGTTTAATAAATTTACTGCTCTTCGCAATATATTTTAATAAAAAAAATAGTTTAAAAAAAAAATTTTATAAAGTAAAGAATCCAATAAGCTAAAAATTTTTAGGTCTTTAGTATATATAGTTATTAATTCTTTACTTATTATAAATAGTAAATTAGAATAAAGTAATAGTATATATTTTATATATAATTATAATATTTATATACTCTCTTAAAGTATTATTTTTAATAATAGTACTACTTTATAATTAATAAATAATAGATTACTCCTTATTTTAAGATTTTTTAAAATAGCTAATAGTATCTATATTATTAAAACTAAAATATAAGCTTTTCTAATCTCTAGTATAGAAATCTAAGTAATTAAAAATATTTTAAATAGCCTAAATAGAAATTTTATAGAAAATCTTATATTAAAAAATATAGCGATTATAAAAGGATTTTATCTTAATATAGTATTTATACCTCGCCTATATAATAAAATATTTTAGTATTTAGGCTTAAATAATATATTACGTATAAAATCTTTAAAATAGAGTCTTATACTTATAATATTTACTTATAAGTATAATTTAATATTTATTACATATAAGTCTCTATTCTTCTATTTTTTAGTTTAGAGTATAATACTAGTATATTAAAAGTTTTATATTTAGTTAATATATCTGCGTATTAATACTAAGGATATATAGTACTAAAAAGTAAGATATTTAAATTAAAAAGTTTTATATATTTTAGTCTATAAAGCGTAAAATATTTATATTTTAGATACTAAGCGTATATATTATAAGTAATATTTCCTTATATACGTAGCTTAAATAATCTTTTAAAAATTAAAAAAAAAATTACTATAACTATATTAGCGTATTGTATAAAATTTTTTTAATATACGTAAAAAAAGGCTTAGAAAGCAGTAGATATTATTAGTTAAAAATAACTATAGTAAAAAGGTTTATATATAATGTTTATAGGTAAAGTTACTTTTAAAACTTATAAAAGTATTTTTAAACTTTACTATATAAGTATATATTTAGTATAAACTTAAAATTATAAAAATGTTTTAAAATAGTAATATTACTACCTATTTATAGCATAAAAGATCGCGCTTTAAAGAATAAGTAGAAAAGCTTAGTATAAGTATTAAAATACTACTTTTTTATATATAAAAGCTAAATAGCGGCGCTAAACGTGCTAGCTAAAAAATTATTAATAAAACTATTATTATAAGACTTAGTACGAACTTACTAAAAAAGCTTTAACTAAAAGTTATAAAATTAATTATAGCGCTTTATAATATTTGTCTAGTAGTTTTTAAGAGTATATAATCTTTAAATAAGGTTCTTTATAGCTAGTTTAAATAGTATTTTTATTATTATAAACTTAAACTTATAAAGCACTAAATAATAGATTTATATTTAAATTAAAGTAATATATATATTTATAGTTATTATATATATTCTTTAAAAAAAGATCGCGTAGTCGGTCGTAATAAATATAAATTTAAAATAAATTTACGTATTTATATTAGATATTTAGTTAATTATATAGCTTTTAATATTTATAAAATATAAATACTATTACTTAACTAGATTATTATAATACGTAATATTACGTTTAATAAAACTCTTTTTTATAAAAAAAAACAAGATTAGCCTATCTTACGGGAAGAGGCTATAAAGTTTATAAATATTTTATATACTATTAAGGTTATAGATATAGATAAAGTACTTAATAAAATTATTAATATATAAGCCTATAACTCTAATAAGCTAAGCATTAATAGAAATATTATATAACTTAAATAGTAGCTTAGAGGTACTTTAGCGTAGATTTTATTTTATTTTTTTAGCTAGTTAGATAAGCAAAGCTTTATACGAGCGGTATATATATAGGCTATTAATATAGTTAGCTAATAGCTATAAATCTGTATATTATATAATATAAATATTAGTTTAATTTTTCTTTAGCCTATTTTAAAGCCTAAAGAACTTAAAAGTATAAATTTAAAAAAAAAAATACTTTACTATATTTTATAAAGTATACTTTAGTAAAGGAGTAAAATAGTTTAAAATAAAAAGTCTACGGGATCCTTAAATAGTAAATAAAAGTTTATTTAATACTATTATTTAAATTAATAATATAGAGCTCCTTTTGTTAAGTAAAATAATTAATATTTATATTTATAAAACGCGGGGACCTATAAAAAACTATAATTTAGTTACTTAATAAAACTAAAAGAAATATAGATTAGATTTTAAAAATTCTAATAAATTAGGGGGTAGAGATAAAAACCTCCTTAGTATTTATATATTATTAAGCCTTAATCTAAAAACTAAGTTATTACGTAATATAAAGCTTATAAATATTTTATTTAATAGCGTAGATAGCTCTCTTTAGTATAACTTTATAAATATTTTTATTTTTAGTATAAACTTTATATAGGAAGAGCGTAGAGAGTTTATAATTATTAATATAATAGTTAAAGCTACTATATAAAATAGGGCCTTAAAAAAATAATAATTTAAAATAAAATTTATATATACCGTAATAAGCTTCTAAAAGAACTAGTAATATAGAAAATAATTTTTTTATATTTACTTAGTCCCCTTTTTTCCTAGGCTATATATAAAGAATAGATTATACTTTTTAAAAAGTAAATTTATTAGGTAGTTATACGCTTTAATAGTACTAAACGTCTACTTTTACTTAAATAAGTATTTACCTATAAGTTTAATTAGGATAGTTACTTTATAAAGTATAAAGCTCGCCTAATTATTAAAAGTAATTTTTAGTTAAGAGATACGCTTTTATTAATATATATTATAACACTTATAGCGCGCTCCTTTTATATAGCTATAATAATTATAGTAGAGTTTAATCTAGAGATTTTATAGTTTAATATAATTAATATATTCTTTAATATACTAATTAATCCCTTAAATCTAGTATAGTATAAACTACCTAATACTTATAAGTAAAAAGGTAGCTATATAAAGCTTAATTAAATTTTATATAGCCTACGCAACTTATCTATACTATAGTATAAAAATTTTTTTAATATTTTAGCTAAACTTAGTCTTATCTACTTAAAAGAAGAGTCTTACTTATTCTTTAACGCAGATTATAACATCTTTATACTTTTTTATATAGATAATATCTTACTTCTATACTATAAAATTTATTAATAAGAAGCTTTTAAACTGCGTAATAAACTTTTAAAAATATATAAAATAGAAGTACGTAGAGTTGTAAAATTATATTCTAAAATATAAATAATTAAGAATTAAAAAAATTAGATAATTACGCTAATTTATAATTTATATATTAAAAAAATTATAAAAAAATTTAAAGTACCTAATTTAGTACTTTTTCTACTAATACTATTACTATTAAAAAAGCTAGTTAAAAATAAAAGAAAAGTAATAAAAGCCAAAATTAAGATATATTAAAAGCGTATTAGATTTATATTTTATACTACTATTATAATATAATTATATATAGTATTTACTATCTTAAAGCTTTCTTATTTTTTAACTAATTTAAGTAAAGAATACTTTACTACAGTAAAATATATAATTATATTTTTTTATAAATTACGCTTTTAAGCGATCTAATATAGAGTATATAAGGACCTAAAACTTATAATTTATTTAAATACTTTATTTATAAATAATCTAGAAAGTAGATAATTTTTATATAATTATATTATTATATTATTTAGGGGTATAATTATTTAAAAAGTCGCTAAGTAGGCTATTATTATAATATTAACTACTAAAGCGGAGTTCCTCGCGCTTAAATATATAAATAAAAAAATAATAGCTTTAAAGCGCTTTTTTAAAAAACTTATTTTAAATTTTAAAATAACGTAGTATATATTCTGTAATAACTAATAGAAAATTAGACTAGTTATAGGTAAAAATAAGTATATAACTACCCGTTTACGCTATATAAATATACAGAATATATAACTACAGTAAAAATATTTAAAAAAAAGTTTTAAAATTAAATACCTTTAAATAAGTAATATGCTAGCTAATAGATTAATAAAAGCTTTTATAACTTAGTAATTCTAAAAGTTTAAAAAGTAACTAAATTTTAAGGATATAAAAAAAAAATTACTAAACTAGAATTTTAAAACATTATATAATAATAGAGTGTAAAGCGTATTAAATTAAATATTAAATAGTTTTTAAGCTATTATTTATAATAAATAATTTAAAACCGTACTATTTAGAAAAACTTTATAATAAAAGCGCAGAAAAAGATAATAAAATAATAAAAATTATATAATAACTCTAATAGATACGCTTAATAAATTAATAATTTTACTAGTTTACTAAATTTTTAAATAGCTTAAGTACAGCACGAAGTAATTTTATTAAAAATATTATTTATAGGATTACTACTTAATTTCTTATTTATTTTAATTATTTACGTAATAGTAGTTCATAATTTATTAAATTTTATTATCTATAAGATCTACGTTAGTAAAAATAAAAAAAAGTAGATTAAAAAATTATATCTACTCATAAATAAACTCTTTTGCCTTCTTATTATAGAGCGGCTTATAATAAAATAAAAAGTACTTAGTAATCTTTTAGATACGACTAAAACTATAATAGTAAATATATTATTTTTTTAAATTATCTAGATAAAAATATTAGTATATATATTAGTCTATAGCTATATCTATTTTTATATATTTAGTAATAAAAGCTTTATATTTTAGTATTATAATAACTTCTATTACTTTTACTAGATAGAGTATTACTTATATAATAAAAGTAAGATATAGAGCGCTTTAATTTTATAAATTATTAGGAATATTAAACTATATAGACGCTATCTAATAGTTTTAAAATATTTTTAATTTTAATATAAAAGGATAGACAGAGCTTTAAAAAACTATAAACTAAAAAGCTTAACATATTTTTTATTAATATTATTTTTATCTCTATAGCGCGACAAAGTTTATAAAATAAATAGCTTATTATTTTTATTTTTTTTAGTATTTTTAAATTTACTCTTATTTACTATAGGGCGTAGCCTATTTTTTAAACCTAATCTAGTAGAGCTTAAAAGAGCTAAATTAAAAAAAGTACTAATAGTACCCTACGCTTAAAAAGCCTAAATAAGGGGGGTAAGCTAGATAGAATTAATAACTTTTAAAGTTTAATTAATTTTTTATTAGTATTAAGCTTTCTGTAAAAATATTATATATTTTTTAACTAGCTTTTAGATAGTTATTTAGGGGCGTAATATAAATATTAGACTAAAAAAATTATTAAAATTACTAGACGGCAGATTAGAAAGATTTTTATAAGTTTATAATAATAAGGGGAAAAGCTTTTTTAAAGATTAAGAGATCTGCGAAACTTTTGAATTAAAAAAAAAATTCTTTATCTATTAAAAACGTAAAATAATTATTTAGAGTTTATAGCAGTAGCGTATTATTTTATAAAAAAAGTAGATAATTTTTTAAATATTATAGTATAAAAGCATTTATTTAAGTCGCAGAAATTTTTATTTAAATCTAAATAATATCTTAGCTCTACTAAGCTACTTATTATTAAAGCTTTTTATACTTTTTATTTTTTTTCCTACTTCTTCTTGCGGAGCGTAATTACAGGCTAAAAAATAGTAGTAAATAAAATATTAAAAGCTAAAGGATTAAGCTTTATTAGCTCCTTATTAATCTGAGTATATTTAAAATATTTTAAATACTAATTACGCTTCGTTAAATTTAGGTAGTTAAGCTTAGTTTTATATTAAGAAATTTTTATTATATCTTTAAACTCTTAAGTAAAGATTAGTAGAGTTTTTAAAAAATAGAATTAAAGCTTAAAAATCTAAATAAACTTTAAAAAGTAAAAATTAAAAAAAGTATTACAGCTGAATATAGTTATAGTAGCAGTAATATAAATAATTAACTTATAAAACTTATAATAGTAAGGGAGCTTAAGAAACTATTTAAAGAAATAAAATTAAATAAAAAAGTATAAAAACGATACAAATAGAGCGAGAAAGTATAAAAATAATAATTAAAAGTATAAAAAGAGTAAGAATTATTTTAAAAAAGTTAGTAGAGAGATTATATAAATATTTTTTATATTACTAATACTAGTATGCTTACTATAATTAGTCTTTTACTTTAAAGCTCTATTACTTAGTAATACTACCTACTAAAATTTTACTTAAAAAATTTTTTTTTAAAATTAATTCTATAACTACTATAAGCTTAAAAGAATTAATTTTAAACTATTTAAATAGTTAAGCTGTTTCTGCTAGCTTAACTAGGGGGTATATTATAGTAAAATACCTTAGAGTTTATATTACTAGTTTATAAAACTCTTTAAAATAAAAAATTTATTCTCCTTTACGTATATATATTACGGCTCTTTAGCACTTTCTTTTATAGAACTAGTCCCTACTCTTTAATCTTAGAATCTAGTAATTTCTAGCTCGTTTTCCTCCACAATATATAAATAGAGTATAAAAATATTTTTTAAAATTATAACCTAATAAAGCGCTACTTACTAGTTTATAGAATTAAAATAAAAAGATATTATATAAAAAGAAAATAACCGTAAATAAATTATTTAAATTAATAAAAGAAATTAAATAATATTAAATAAGTAAATTTATACTCCGCTAAAGAACGCTATTTTTTAGTAATAAATATAGTTGATTCTACTACTTCTTTCTAAAATTAATAAGTAAATATTTAAAAAGTCTCTATAGATTTTAAAATTTATAAAAGGGGGGTTTAGAAACTTAAACGCAATTTTCTAGTTAATCTATCTAAACTATTAGAGATAAAGGATCTAGTAGTAAAGTATATAAAAAAATAGTATAAACGTATATATATATATATATATAATATAAACTTTTATAAACTAAACCCTTAAATATATTTTAAAAATATTATACTAAATAAAATAAACACTATACTTCTAATTTTAGAATTAAAAAGAGGCAGTATTAAATCCTTATACCTAGTATCTAATTTAAACACTAAGTAAGAAGGTAAAGTGAAGCGTAAAAAAGGTTAGTTAATAAATTATAATTAATTTATATGTCGCACGACCGTTATAGTTAACTAAAAGTAAAGAATACTACTAAAAAGAGTAATATACTA
Source organism: Pleoardoris graminearum (assembly GCA_030770415.1). NCBI lineage: Eukaryota > Fungi > Ascomycota > Dothideomycetes > Pleosporales > Didymosphaeriaceae > Pleoardoris > Pleoardoris graminearum. The sequence goes on along the minus strand of JASEKS010000083.1, from coordinate 43,979 downwards.
GGTTGTACTAGTAGTAATAAAGAAGTAAGTATATATACTAAAAATAAGTCTTATAAAAGTAAGTCTAAAGGGGGGTAGTAGGCTTAAAAGAGTAGTAAAGAGTTTAGGTATAGGCGGCTAGTAGCTAGATATATAAAAAGTAATAATACAGTTTAATATATACTAGTAGTAGATTATTACTAGTACTAAATAATAATTTTTATTATACTAGATATACGAGAACTCTACTAAAGTTTAGTTAATACTTTAGTTAGTAGATAATATTTTTATTCTAGGTAACTATATAGCTATATATATTATATATAGCTGTAAAGCTTACTTAACATATTTATAGATAACTAATAAATGATATTAAGTATAGCGTTTCTACGCTAGCTAGAATTATAATTAAAAATACTAATTAGCGTCGTAGTATTACTTAAATTATTTTTAAATAATAGCTAGAAGGCTAAAGAGAATTTTATAATATTATGTAAGGCTTTAAGATAAAATTACTACTATATAATAATTCTTAAGTATAATAAAAGCTTAGCAGTAAAACTATATAATAGTCTTTTATAATATAATTAAAATAAGTCTCTCTATAAAATAAATATTAATATAATTTTTATATAATTTTTAAGTTATTATATATTATAATAATTTAAAATTAACTAAATTATAAGACTTATATAAAACTTCTACTACTAGTTTCTACTAGCTCTTTACGCAATTTATTACCTGCTATATAATTTATTAATTTTATTAATAAGAAGAGCTCTTTATATAATCTGCTAGCTCCTATTAGCTTTTACTACTAGCTTTTACTACTAGTTTCTACTACTAGTTCCTACTACTAGCTCTTACTACTAACTTTTACTACTAGCTTCTGTTACTAGTTTTTACTACTAACTCCTACTAGTTTTCCGTATAATCTACCTACTACTTTTATTACTATATATTACTATTTTTACTATTTACCACTATTTTTACTATTTATCACTATTTTTACTATTAACTATTAAGTTTATTTAATAAGTCTACTATTACTATTACTACCGTTACTATTATCTATATAAAGGGCTTTCCCACCTAGTAATCTTTTTTTTTTAGAGCTCTTTTAAACTTTTAGTTTCTAGATTACTAATTACTTACTAGACTAAATACTAGACTAGATACTAAATACTTTTATCTATAGAGTTATAAGAATTCTAATTAATAACTTAATAGTAGATTTACCTAGTAATAGGCGTAACTATAGGCCTACGTGATACCTTATACTTAATTAAAATAGGTTCTACTATAGTGCGTTATAAAAGTAATTATAGTTATAGGTAATAGTTTAGTTTTTACTTACTAGTACCTATATACGAGCGCTTATTAGTATACTATTTAATTTTAGTATATTTATATTAAGTTAATTAACGTACTTTATAAGTTTTATAAAGCCGTAGTATAACGTAATAACAAGAACTTAATAAATACTAAATAGCTTATATATAATAAGGCTTTATATAAGTAGTATAAATTTTAAACTCTTAAAAGTTATACTTCTTATTTTTAGTAAGGGTAATAGTACTCTACTAAATATAGTAATATTTATACTTTAATTTATATTTATAGATTAGTAACTACTTATAATTATTTTAGAGGTTATTAGTAATTACTACTTATAATTATATATAAAGTAATTAGATATCATCAGGTATATAAACTTTAGGACTAATAGAGTTATTAAATAATTAGTTAGTACCTATAATAAAATATTTAGTTTTTAAAGCAACTCCTAAGTAAAAGTATAAAAGGCTTATGTATTTTTTTATATTTTATTTTTATTACGTTTTACCCCGCCTACTAATATTATAAACTAATAACGTTATTATAAACTTATTACGTAATTTAAAATAATATTTTTTTATTTAATTTTATATAAGTTTTTATATTACCCGTTAAACTTTCTACTAAAATAATAATACTATAAAAGCCCGCTAAAGCAAGTTACGTATATACCTAGCTTATTTAGTAGTTTTATAAAATAAAAAAAGCTATACTTACTATAATTGGTACCTATACCGCCTATAAAAAAAGAAATACCTGCTACTTAGTTAGTAATATTTACTAGTTAAAAATACAAGTGTATCTAGTATTATCTAGCCTTATAGTAATATATTACTTAATTAAGAGTGTTCTAGATTTTAAGCGCGTACTCCTAAATATATATTATTTTATTTATTTAGTTTTAACATTATCTAAAACTTACTATAAGTTTTTTATACTATTTACTCTTTTCTATTTTTTACATACACGTTATAGTTTTTACTTAAGCAAGAAAGCTTTTTTTTATATTTTAGTTCTTTTAGTAGTATATACTAATTATATAACTAAACTTATAAAGAGTAATAAACTTTTATTTTTTAGTTTAGCTAATAGCTATTTTAAGTACTATCTTAATAAATTAATTATAAAAAAATTTATTAATTACTAGAGTACTATAGACCGCTTTTAGGGCTAAAATTATAATATTATTATATAAATTTTACGTAATTATATTAATAAAAAGTACGTCTAAAACAAGAATAAATAATAAGTTTTTATTAATAGCTTAAAATATAACAGCGGTAACGGTAATAAAAATAACTTAAAAAAAACTAAATAGATATTTAGTAGAACTTTAAGAAGCAGAAAATAATATACTATAAAGTATAAGTAAATAGTTAAACTTACTAGCATTAAAGGCTAGATATTTTATTATAAATACTAAATAACCGCTAAATAACTTTATCGGTCCTAAAGTTTACACGTTTAGTAATATCTAATTATCTTATATATAATTATAAGTAGTAATTACTAATAACCTTTAAAAAAATTATAAGTAGTTGCTAATTTATAAATATAAATTAAAATATAAGCGTCGCTATATTTAGTAGAGTATTATAACCCTCGCTAAAAGAAACGAGTATAACTTTTAAGGGTTTAAAATTTATATTACTTATATATAGCCTCGTTAGTATTATATAAGCTATTTAGTATTTATTAAGTTTCTGTTATTACGTTATACCGCGGCTTTATAAAACTTACAAAGTACATTAATTAAGTCTTTAAAACTAGTAAGTTTAGCTATCTATCTATACTATATACTATATTATTTTCTACTTTTTAAAGTTTTACTATATATCTATTTAGTTTTTATAAGTTATTTTTATTACTATTACCGCCGTTATATCTTAAACTACTTATAAAAACCTATTACCTATCCTTATTATAGACGCGCCTTTTATTAATAAAATTATATAAAAACTATATAGTAATATTATAATTTTAATTCTAAAAGCAGTGTATAGTACTATAGTAATTTATAAATTTTTTTATAAATAACTTATTAAAATAGTACCCGAAATAGCTACTACCTAAACTAAAAAATAAAGATTTATTACTTTTTATAAATTTAATTACGTACTTAGTATATACTAGAAAAACTAAAATATAAAAAAAAACTTTTTTACTTAGGTAAAGACTATAACGTATATATAAAAAATTAAAAAAAAAGTAGTATAATAAACTTATAGTAAGCCTTTTTTTTTTATATAATAAAGTTACTATTAGTAACTACTTAATTAAAAAGAAAAGTACTATATATACTATAGGACCTAACAATCGGCTTTTAAAGGTACTATACTAAGTTTAATTAGAAAAGTGCCGCGCTAAAATAGACACGTAATAACTACTTAATAGTACTTAATAGATTTATAGCTAAGTATAGTTTATTACTTTATATAGTAACTTATACTAGTTTATTTACTATTATATACTAATACTAAGCAGGTATTTATAAAGAAAATAATATTAATATATTATAACTATAGTATCCGTCGCAGCGTTTAATATACTATTTACTAATAATAGTATACTACTACTTTATAACTAAAATATACGCTTTTAGTACGTTAAAAAATAAAATTTTAATAAAATATATATATTAGATTTATTTTAGTCAGTACTATAGAGTACGTTAAATACTTTAAATTTTTAAATTAAACTAAATAAATAAGAAACGTAAAGTAATAAGTATATTTAATATAATTAATATATTATTATTTATCTTCGCGGATAACCCGTAAAAGTTAATATTTAAATAAAATAATCTTATACTTATAGGTATAGAGTTGCTAAAAAGGGCTAAGAAAAAGCTACCTAAATAGGTAAAAAAGCTAAAAATGTACTACTTACATGCGCTATTAGGTAAAAAAAAAATACTATAATTATTATAACTATACTACTATATAAAATAGTTAATTAATAAAAGTAAGTTATAAAAGAAAAACGTCGATAACTATAGCACTAGTAATAATAATATTAATATTAGTAATTATAAGGCGCTAAAGTATAAAGATAGTATAGTTTTTAAATAAATAAATAAAAATATTATAGGTAATAGTCTAAGGCGTAAAAGGTATATATAATTTTAATTAAAATAATATAAAATAAAAGTTACTAGTATATAAAGAAGAGCTGTAGCTTAATACTATAAAAGATATTTAGAGGTAAGTAAAGAGAAATTTCTAAAAGGAGGATAATAGATAGTTAGTATAAAAGAAGATAGATAAGTAGTTAGATATATAACTAAATAAAATAAAATATTTTATATTAATTATTTTATTATAATTCTAAAGCTTTTAGGTCTCTCTTAAGACCGGAGTAAGTCTTAAATAATATTAAAACTAAGTAAATAAAATAATACGCGTATAAAAGTACGCGCTTAGAATTTAAAATACTTTTAATTAAATAATATATTATTATAGGGACGGGTAATAGTAAATATATTTTTATTTTTAACTAGTAGACGTTACTAACTAAGTAATAGATATTTTTCTCTTTTTACTTATAGGCGGCGTAAGTACTAAGAATAGTAAGTATAGTTTTTATTTTATTTTATAAGGCTACTAGATAAGCCGCGTATATATATAACTTACTTTAGTAGGCCTTTATAGTATTATTATTTTAGTAAGAAGTTTAATAAATAATATAAAAGTTTATATAAAATTAAATAGAAAAATATTACTCTAAATTACGTAATAAGTTTATAATAATATTATTAATTTATAATATTAGTAGGCGGGGTAAAACGTAATAAAAATAAAATATAAAAGAATAAATAAGCCTTTTATACTCCTGCTTAGGAGTGATTTACATTAAGTTCGCTAGTAGTATTATTTAATACTATTAGCTAATACTAAATCGTGGCCTATTAGTATAGAGTTACTAATAATATAGTAAATAATTACTCTATTAACGTAAAAAAAAAGGCGCGTTAATTCATAGGTAAAGGTTATATTATAATAGCTAGTATTAAAATTAATAATTTAATATAAAATTAACTAATTATTTATAAAATACTCTACACTATAATATTTTACTACGTAGGTAGACTATTAGATATAAGAGGTAGTGGTAGTAGTACTAGTAATTATTTAAAATTAAGTTATAAGTAGTAGTAGTAGTATATTATATTAATACTATAGTATAGCTAATTCTAGTCTATAATATAAATACTATTAGTAATATATATAGACTTTAAATATCCTTTCGCGTCTTTTTAATTCTTTTAAAATATTAATATAATAGAGCCCCTGAAGATTTTAGCGCTTATTAATAAGAAAGTTATTACTAATATACCTAAAGGTAATAGTAATAGTACTAGAACTAAAAAATTTTATTTATTACTACTAAAGCTACTACACGTGCTAACTATTTCCTTTAACTTTTATACCTATTATAGCGTTAACTAATACTAGAGTATAAGCTAGTATACCTCCTAGAGCAGATTATTCACGTTAAAGATAAGTAGCTTATTAGTTAGTATAGGAGCGTAACTAACTATTTTAAAGCGGAGCTTAAGTAGTAGTTTAACCTAACTATAAAAGCCGGTGCTAATAGGCTTATATACTATAATAGTATAGTAATTAGTAGTTTTAAGAATATTAAAATACCTAGACTTAGTTCTCTAAGCTATAACTTTATAGTTAAAGCTATACACTCTAAGTACACTCTTATATATAAGTAGTTATTAAGATTATAATTATCGGCTACTTAGAGGTAGAAGCGTTGGCTAGAGTAGATAATAAGTATATTATAGACTAGAGTTAGGTCGTACTACTTTTTATTACTAGAACTTTTTCTGCTAAAATAATTTTAGGGCTAAGATATTACTTATTACGCTAAGACAACTTTACATAGAATAAGAATATTATAATAAAAGTGGTTAAAGTACTAAAGTAATACTGCTAAGATAAGTAATACTAATAAAGACAGGGCTTTTAGTAATTTATAATATAGAAATATATTTTAATTACGTAAGGATAGATTTATTTATATAATTATTATTTTAAGCCTAAAGGGTACTAATATACTATATTATATAACCACGCTTTCTAAATATAGTTAATATATTAATAATACTCTCTGTATAAGTCTAATATTTATAAATCTTACTTTAATGAATTAGGAAAATTTTTTATTAATAAAAAATAATTAAAGTAAAAGCTATAGAGTAGTCTATACTATAATACGATTTAAGCTTTATAAGATAATTATATATATTATAATATAATTAAATTTATTTTTATTTAATTAAGTAAAAGAGTTAATATTAAATATAACTAAAGTCCCTAAGAAATTTTTTAAAGTAATAGCCGAGTTTACCTTCTCAATAAATTTTTTACAGTTAGGTAAATAATAATATAAAATTAAAATATTATTAGCGCTAGTATAGCTACTACTTTTATTAAAGTCTTAAATAGCTATTAAGTTAAAGTCTAAAATTAGACTTAGATTTATAGATATAATAGGTATTACTAAAATAAAAATAATACTTACTAAAAATAAAATAATAGTAAAGAGGCGTATTATTGGTTAATATAAGTAGTAAGGATTAAAATATTCTAATACTTAAATATTAGAGAGCTAAGAGACTAATATTAGCTTTAGAAGAAAAAGACTAAATTAATTATTAGAGCTATAAAGGCGATAAAACTATATACTTAAGAGCGGGTAGTAAGAATTTAGGTAATAAGAGTACGTAAAAGGTTAATATTAAACTTATTTAACCCTCTCTAGAAATAGCCGTATAGTAAAAACTAAAAGAGTTTACTATTAAAAGTATATTATTAATTTTTATACTACTATAAAGTCTATTTTAGTAACCGTAATATATTTTACTAAAGTAGTCTTTTTTTTATATTTCTTTTTATACCTAAACTATACTTCTAATAAATATACTAAGCCTTAATAAGTTATATAGAACTGCCTTATAAAGTTATAAAAAGTACTTTCTAAATATACTTATTTTTTATAAAACTAAAAACTACCTACTATTGTACCTCTTAGCGTATAATATTATAAAATTTAATCTATCTCTAGAATATGTTCTAGCCAGCTTAGAGCAGTAGATATATCTTAATTTAATATATAATCTAATTTAAAATATTTTTAAGACGGATTCCCTATAATAAAATAGAATAAAGCTTATACTACTTAGAAATAACGTACTTCTTCTTAAATAAAGGCTAAAAAAGACTAATAAGTACTTTAGACACTGTAAGAATAAGCAGCACCTCTAAATATATTTTATAAAAATATTCTCTATAGAGAGAAAAAATAATAAGTTACTAAGTAGAATAATAAGCTTTAGATTTAATAGAAAACCTAGTAAAACCTATATACTTAAAGATAAAGATAAACTCCAGTAATTAAAAGAGAACTAATTATTAAGTAAAAACTTCTTAATAGTATTTAGCACTCCTACTAACCTATATGTAAAAATTAATAAAAACTACTAGTATAAAGTACCGCAGACCCTAAATAGTATAATTAATTTTAAAATCTATATACTATACTTTTATAATTAAATACGTAAAGGAATTTTAGCTCTACCTTTAAAAGTCTAGTAAATTTTTAATTATTTTTTTAAAAGGAGCTTTATATCTTATACTATAGTAAGCTTTTTAAAAATATATTTTAAAATATACTGTTTTTACTATATAGCCTATTTAATAACTCTAGAGATCTAGGAAATTAATACTATAATATAGTAATTCTTTTTAGTTTCGTTTACTTATTTATAATACTTCCTTAACGTTTTATATTAAATTATAATATTTAATATAATATTAAAATTAATAATAAGATGGATAAAACTTAAGTAATATTATTTATATTTAACTTTAAACGCTACCTAATCCTCTAGTTAAGTAGTAATATTAGAGGATTTTTAATACCTAAATTTTTTATCTACTATAGACCTTATCTTTTATAATATTTATCTAGCTCTTTTTCTTTTTATACTACTATAGAGGACTACTTTTCCTTCCTATTAATACTATTCTTTTAAAATACTAATCTATTTATAGGACTTAGATAAATTTAGCTCTATATATTATATTTAAATTTTATACTTTCCTATATCTTATTAATTAAGTAATAAAAGTTAAATAAATTCTTAATACACACCAGCTGCTATTTTATAAATTATTAAATAAAATAGAACTAAATAATAATTTAGGGCCAATGTAATAAACCTACTTAAATTTAATAGAATAATAACTTAAACCTATAAAAACTTAAATAGTAAATAATTTACTAAAAAATCCTATAGTAGAATTATAAAGAATCTTTATATATAAAAGGTAAAACCGGTTTTATAAAGCAACTACAGCTACTATAAAAGATAAAGAAAAATTTTTAACTTAAAACTTATTAAAAGGGCCTAATTTAGTCTATATAGTTTATTTTAAAATAAACCTATTTTAGTTCCCCTTTCCCCCCCTCCCCTACTACTACTAATGTAAATAATCCTTAAATAGAAATATATTAATATTTATTTTTAAAGGTTAAGAAACCTACCGTACCGAGAGATATAGATATAATATAGCTCTTAAGCAGAAGAGAATTATGTAAAATATAGCTATAAAAATTTTAAAATTTTTATTATTCTATAGCTCTAATACGCTTAATTAATCTAAAATAATAAAAGTAGAGGACGAAGTATTATAAATAACTATTAAAGTATATATATAAAATAAATGTATTCCTAAATTTATAAAAGTAAATAATTTCTAAAAAGTAGACTTAATATTATTATAGAGCTAATATAAGTTTCTCTCCTTTTTAGTCTAGATAACTCTTATAGTTAGAAATATCTCTCTAATAAGAAATATTTATTTTTAAAAAATATAAGTAATTACTCTATCGGCGCTCATAAGATCCTATATAATATTATTAAAAAAAATTTAAAGGCTATTTTAGTTAATTAAGAAATTTTTAGTAAGCCCTTAAATATACTATATAGTACTATAGTGCCGCCTATAAGTAAAAAAAAAATTAGTTTTAGTACTTAAATTAATTAGCTGTAAAATGAAAATACTAGATTAAATTCTATAATAGAGGATATAAGAATATAAATATTAAGTAAATAAAAACACTAATAGTATATAGAAAGAAAACTAAAATATTTAGTATTAGTTATAAGCTACGTAAAAGCTACCCTTAGTATATAATTTTAAGAATTAAAAGCTGCTATGTAAAAGCTATAGTAGCTATAAGGAGGACTTTTTATAAAAGTCTTTAACTAACTAGTAAGCTTAAGTCCTTTAAAGTAGGTTAGTAAGATAATTAAGTCTATAAATCTTATAGCTGGGCTTACTATAATAGAAGTAAAAGTTATAGTTACTAAAATAGTTAAATATAAAAGGTTACCGTAAAATAAATAAAAGTATTATAAAAGATATTTTAATATTAAATATATTAACTCTTAATATTACAGTTAATATAAGTAATATAAATATAAAAGTTCTATATAAATATACATTTATAGAGGTAGTTATATAGTTATAGACTAAAATATAAAGTTATAACTATATAAGGTTTAAAAAAAGGTAAACGTTTATAATCTTTACTTACCTAAGTACTAGAGTATAGCTAGTAAACATTGATAAGTAATAAAATATTACCTATACTTTTTATAAATTATAGCATTTTCTAGCATAGTTAGTTTTAAAATAATAAGTAAATAATTAGAAATATATATATAATGTATAAGTCCTTATTAACTATAAAGTAAAAATACATATAGTAATAATTTAGTAACTCTTATACGCTACTTAGCTAAATACTAATTTATACCTAAGCCTCTTCCTCTATTTTATAAACCTTAACCTTAATAGAAATTATTATAAATATTAGTAGAATAGAGTATTAAGTAATTAGACTAACTTCCTAATTATCCTAAAAGAGAGTTATTAGAAACGGATTACAGGATAAGATTAATAGTAAAATTAATAAGTTAAAATTTAAAATACCGTTTACTAGTTTAGAGTAAATATTTTTTAATAGAGACAACGTAACATCTAGAAACTAGTAACTAATATTAGGTATAAAAAAAGTATATATATCAGTTTATACTTAATATAAGACTAGTTAATAAAAAACTATATTTAAGAGTAACTATTATACTAAATAATACTACTATAGCTTATAGTTTTTAGTAGTAGATAGTAAAATAGTTACAGCTTATACCTTTTTTATAGTATTTAGTTTACTTATAAAATTAAGTTTATTATAACTAGTCTTATATATCTAGTAAGGCTACTTTTTAGCGTTAGTAATATAATTTTATATAGTTAGTTTAAGTACCGTCTATAAGTCTATTATCTTTACCTATATTATTAATAGTATAATACTTATATTTTCGTATAATACCTAAAGATTCTTAATAAATACTAGTATATTTTTTAATAAGTTATCCCGCTTTACATCTATAACACTATATTTAACCGGCTTATTTAAGAGCTATAAGTTATTATAAATCTTATCTAGACTTATTACCCCCTTTAACTTAGACTTACTAGATTATATAAATAAACTACTTAATTTAGTATTAAATAGATAGAGAATAAAATAGTTAGTAAGCGTATTAGTATACGCGCTAAAAAAAAGTAACGTTATCTAAAACATAGATCTAGTAATAGTTATATTAGTTTATAATTTTACTTTATTAGTTTTAGTATTATCGTATTATATTCTAAAAAATTATTATTTTTAAAAATAATTACTTAGTACTATCTAACTGCTGCAGTAAGCAACGGTTTATATTTATATATATAAGTTAAAGTGGTTAATATTACTTTAATTATAATATTTATAAAAATGGCTAGTGGCTAAACTATCTATAAATAATAGCTGAATTAAATATAAAAAAAGAAGTTTATAGATACTAGAGGCTACTAAAGTTATAGCCAGCCAAGGTATAAAATATACTAAAAAAGAGTAGAGAGTAAAGAGATAGATAAAGGTATAATTATTTTTAAAATATTATTACCTTAGTATTTTATTTATAAATACTAACGTACTAGCTCAAGCTACTATACAAGTTCTAGTATAGTATCTTGATAAGATCTTTATTTATCTTTTTTTATCCTTAAGACCTACCTACTTATTATTCTATAATATAGCTATTCTTTATATTATTTCTTTAAGTAAATTATCCGTCGCGTGTTCTTACTATGGTAAATATATTTTAGCTAGTAATAATCTATATACCTAAACTATAACACTTTAGTAATATTTAATTATATATATATATTTGTATATTAATCGAATAAAAAGTATAGCTATAGTGGCTCGGGGCGACTAAAAGGGGTTTTAAAAAAGGAAGAGTATATGTATGCCTTTATACTTAATGTGTCGAAAAAGATTTAATTATATTATCTATAAATTACTATCCCTATAAAAATAATAATTTATACGACGCTAACTACTCTAGTTAAAATATAACTTATTACTAAATTTTTACAGTATAAGATAAATATAAAATTAATATAGTTATACTACTTCTACAAATAAATAAAATTAATATTAATTTAAATAAATATAATACTACTATTATAGGCAGTAGTATATAAATACGGAAAGGTAATAAAGCTATTTCTTAAAATAAGTAAAGTTAATTACCTACAGTAAGTAGACCTAAATTATTAATAAAACTTATATTTCTAAAAAAGTAATAGTGTAGTAAATAATTTTCTATTACTTACTTTTTAAAGTAGTTTTAATAAGCCTATATCCGTAGTTAATTCTCTACTTATAAATAACTTACTTTTTTTTAATAAATTATACGCCTACCCGTAAACGGCTGTACACTTTTTTAACCTAAACTTCTTTAACACGTTTACTACCCTCTATAATATAAAATCCTATTACTACTAAGTACGCCTAAAAGTATTATATATATAAAGGAGTAGTATCCCCGGTATAGTATAGGACTTATATAATAAAATAAATATAAAGGTTAAAAAAATTATTCTTATAAGTATAGTAAGAGAGGCTTATTATTACTAATCTTTCTATCCTTCTCCTAACACTATATCTAGTAATTTAGCCTTTTTAGAGATTTTAAATAGTAAATATTAGTCTTTATAGTTTATTTCTTACCGTTTAAAAATAACGCTATATAATTAAAAATACTCTTTTAGTAGATAATGTAATAATACTATTATTTTATTCTCTACTTATTTAATACCGGCCTTAGAACCTCTATATAATTTAAAAAGTTTAAGTTAAAACTAGTAATAAATCTAGCTAAAATCTTATAGATTAAACTAGTATTTATATATTAACTAATTATAATACTAAGGCTCTAGTAAGATTTCTATGTTATTTATACTTAACGTTAATTATATACTAAAACTATTTAAATCTATAAGCACTTTCTACCTTTACCTACCTTATTATTATAATCTAAGTAATATATTCTACTAATACCTAGCTTCTAATTCTTCTACTTAGTAAAGTTTTCTACGCTGCCTAACGAACCTATTTATTAGCTTATTATTATTTAAATAATTATTAGTATTTCTATCCTCCTTCAAGTACTATATTTAGTAATTTAGCCTTTATACAGATATAGATTAGATTTAATTAGCTCTATAAAAGTTATAAACCTTATATAGGCTAGTTTTAAAATTAGCTATATTATACTACTTTAGCTCGTTATTGTAGCTAAACTATTTTATATAGTATTTAAACTTTTTTTAAAAAATATAAGTCTCTAAAACTTACTTAATCTTGTATTCGTCTTCTTTATCCCTTTAAGTAGAAGAGTTAAATCAGACTAGAAGTACACCGTTAAAATATACTTATACTAAAGTTTAGACTATAACTCCTCTTAAAAGTTTATACTCTAAAAATTATTATTTTACTTATTTACGTTAACTTTTCTAGTTTCTAAAAATATTAAGTCGTCTATTAATTCGTTAAAATTTATCGATAATTACTCTCTAAATAGTTAATCTTACTAATATACTTCTAATCCTTATGATCGGCTCTATTATTAAGAGTATCTTTAATATTAAAACTATTCTTTAATTTACTACACTATAAGAATAGTAGTAATATATTATACTTATTTTTATTTTAGTCTAGTATAATTTCTAAAATTAAAAAGATACTACTTAAATTAGTAAAAAAAGCTTTAATTAGAGTAGGCTAAAATACTAACCTTTTTACTTAGTTTTAAAACATATTACTTTTATTAAAAAACTTATATTCTAAATCTTTAGCCATTAGTTATAATAGCTGCCTTCTATAAATATGCTTAGCTAGCCCAGCTCTTTCTTCACCTAGTAGGTTAGACCTTTTAAGAGTATTAATATAATAGACGTCTTTAAAATAAAATTAGAGCTTTTATAATAATAAAAATAATATTCTATACTTAAACTTACGTAGTATATATATCGTTAACTTAAAACCTCTAAAATACTAATTAAAATTATAAATATAATTTTTTTTATTTAGCTATATTAAGAAACTACTATATTTATATTTTAGGTCGCAGTAACTTATCGCCTGAATAGTTAAAACCGAAAAGTAAAAGTACGCCTAGACCTCGATTCAGGGGTAAAATAGTTAAATCAAAAACTAAAAGCAGTAAATATTTTTTTATAAATTAGTAGGTTATACTATATAAAAATTATTTTAGGCTTATCTAAATAGGGTTAGTAATAAACGTTTTATTATTCTTAGTTAATAAACTATCTACTATAAAAAAAGTAAAACTCTATAAACTTATAACTTTTCTTAAGCTACTTTTAATAGTAATTATATATATATTTCTACTATATAGGAGCTAGTTAACTATTAAAAAAATTTTAATTAGACACTATATTATAAAGAATAGGTAAAGTTATATACCAATTAATCTTTCGCGGTATTTTTAGATAGTAGTATTTCTCTAGCTTAAAACCTAGTTAGAATACTACTTCCTCTTCTTATAAATAGAGCTTAATTAAATTTTAAAAAATAGTTTTACCTATATTACTATATATAGTAGACTTAATAAATATACTAAATACTAGATAGTTACGCACTAGTATAAATTTATACACTTATTAAAATATAGTTATATAATAGCTAGTATATTCTTTTATATAGTTATTAACTTTACTTATAGGTTAAGTAAACTATTTTCTCTAATATCTATAAAGTGCTTCTAAAATTAGCTTTTATTTTCGGTCTTATAACTCCTTATATCTATTTTTTAATAGTATATTATCTAAAAAAAAATCCTTAAGTTTTATTTTAATATCCTTAAACTTAACGCTTTACTTAAGCATATACTATATTTTTACTAGTAGTAATTACTATAGTTCTAGATTCTAAATAATAAGTATAAAATAAAAACGGTCCGTAATATCTATATAATAGTCTTTAATATAGAAAAAAATTATTTAACTATTTACTTTAGTATTATTAGCTGCGTAATAATTATAATATATAATAACATTTCGCTACTTACCTTACTTTATTTTTATAACTTATAAATAATGTTTATTTATATAATATAAGTTAGGTATATAATATAAGTTAGGTGTATAAAATATAATATAATAGTATACGTACCAATAAGAATTAAACCCTCTACTCTAAAATTATATACTATTAAGGGTTTATTATAGCTAGCACAAAAGCCCTATTCTTAAAAATATTAGTTAAATACGCTTATAGTATCTATCTTCCTATTACTTTTTTTAAGAAATAGTAGGTCCCGGATACTGAAATTTTAATAAAATTAAATTATTTACTTATTTTTTAGAGGTTCTAGTACCAGAATCCTATTTATTAATTTATAATTTTTAATATATATCTTATAATATATATAGCAACTATTATAAGTATTAAATTATAAAATAATAAATAAGTCTTAATACATTTATATAACGTGTACTCTAGTGTATTCCCTAATTTAGCGTTAGCTATATACGTAATAAGAATTAATTTTACCTCTTATTTAAAATAAATGTTATATACTTCGTATTTTACTAAAATTATATAGTAAATTCTATATTACTGTACTTAATATAAAAGATAGTAAAAATTATATTCTAACCTATTACTATTAGTTTATATAGGCTACTTTAAGATAGACTTACCTAAAAATATAAGCCACTACTAAATCTAAAGTAATATATAAATTCTATATATTTACTAATTTTTAAAGTACTAAAAACGTAAGCTATTATAAGAGTCTATATCTTAACTCTACGCCGTAGCTTTAAAAGTATAAACTAATTATTTTTTCACTACTATATTCTTAAATAAAAAAAAATAAACTTATAGACTATATTACCGTGGTCTCTTTCTATAGAGTAGTTTAAAAATAGTATATAATTTATACTTAATAAACTGTTTTATAGAATTAATACTACTATAAAACGCCTAGCTGGCCGCTGTTAACTTATATTTAAGATAGACAGTATTATATTTAGGCTTATTACCTTTACTAGTTTCTTCTTCTCCCCCTCTTAATTCTTCTTTTTATTTTTCTATTTTTTTTCTAGCTTACCTCTAACTAGCGGTAAAATCTTTATAGTACTAAACTATAGTCTATAAATCTACCTTTTAATTACTATACGTACCCTTAATTTCTAGTATAATAGATATAATATAATTCTTAAATATTAATATTTTTTAGACTTACTCTCTAATTTAATTTTTTATATCTAGTATTAATAGTTTATACTAGTAAGATATACTAGACTTAAAAATACTATTATAAACTTACTAATTCTATAGCGCTAATACGTACACGTAGTTTTTTTTATTTTAACTAAAGTTATTTTAAAACTAGCTTTCTATTAATAATATTTTTTTTAATAGTTACGTTATTACTAGTACCCTTAAAAAAGGTTTTAACTAAAATCTTTTATAGTATTTTAATAGTACGTAAAGTATTAGCATAAGAAAGATAATATAAAATAGTGCAAAATTTTTAAAAACTAAAAATAATATTATAAAATAAATAACAGCGTCTCTATAAAGAAAATAATTAAAGTAATAATAGCTAATATAGTTAAATAGGCTTTATTTTGCCGCGTAGCAGCGCCTTTTATACATAATAGCTTAGTTCTCTAGGGGGTTAGATTTCCTTTCTAGTCTATAGAGGACAATTCTGACTCCGTCTATAAAAGATAATTTTAACTCCCTACTTAGGGGGCGAAGTATAACTCCGTAATATTAAATAAGAATAATAAAGGAATTTTCTGCTCTATTACTTAGTAAGATTAGCTATAAGGGTAGAGTAGGCTAACGTAACTACGTAGTAGGTAAATAGCCTAAGCACTAAGTAAGTAGTCTGAGCCGTAGTTAAGCTAAAGGTAATTAGTACTAAAATAAAGCGGCGATACTAATTAACTAAATTAAGAATATTAATATAAAAGAGATTTAACTATTTACTTAAATAATAAACTATAAAACTATTTTTATTTACAATCTAACTATTAGAGTTATATAATATAATAGGTAAATTTAACTATTTTTATTTACTACTTATACCTCTAAGAAAGCCCTTTATACTAAGCTATATTATCCTTATAGTCCTATTTTACTACTTATTTACTAACTATATTTATTATCTATTAATTATTTATTAATTATTTACTAGTTATTTATTATTAGTTGTTTATTTATTTATTATAAACTAGATAATAGTTATTTATATATTATAAGTATTTAGGAAGAATATACTTAATTATTAAAATATTTATAGGTAACGTTAGTAGTACTTTATAAAATATTTTTAATAATCTATAATATTAAAATAAAATTACTAGTTAGGGTTATAAAAGTCTTATTATTTAATAAAAAACTTTAATAGGTCTTTATAATTAGTATTAGAGTTAATTATATATTTACTAATTTTATAATTTAGTATTACTTTAATATTATAAACTAGTAGGCCTGTTTTTATAATAACTGGATCTTATAGCTCTTACTACTATTTTAATAGTAGCATTATATTTTATAAGTAAAGTAATTATAGGTAAAACTATAAATAGATATTTTTAAATATAGTATATATTTGTATTTGTATATTAATCGAACAAATAGAGTGGCTGTGGTAGCTTATAGCGATTAAAAAGGATTTTAAAAAAGGAGGAGTATATATATGCCTTTATATAAATATAGTATAATTAGTAAAATTAAACTTAAAAATCTGGACTATACTATAGTAGTTACTTAGTTACCTATTATAAATATTTATAACTTTAAATAGTCTAAAGTTCTTATTCTTTAATTTTTTAGAGTAATACATATAGATATTATACGTATTAAGTATAATTTAGTTATATATATAAATTTCTAGAGCGAGTAGTTATTAGTTATAAGTATATTTTTTTATGTTTACTTATATCTATATTAGTACTAAATATAGTTAGTATTTTAAATAGTCTATATATATAAGAAGCCTATTTATAGCTTACGCGTTATATATTATTTTTTATTCTTTTAGTAGTACGCTAGAAGGTTTAGTATCTATATATAATATATATCTCTTTATAGTTTTACATATTATTATACCTATTAATATAATATTATTATTTACTTTAAACTTAATAATAAGTAATAACTCTACTATATTATTTTAGTTATAATTAATAAAATCATATAAATAAGCTTTTAATACCTAATTAATAATTTTTATTTATTTATCTCTTTCTAAATTAAAGGCTATGCATAATTTTAGCGTTATACTAATCTTATTATATAATTATTTTTAAAACTGAACTATAAATTACGTACTATAATTAGTTATAAATTTTAATAGGTATTTTTTTATACTAGACATACTTAATAAAAGCCTAAATATCAGCTTTAGTATTAAGGTATGTTAAAGCTATAAATTTTTTTTTTAAATAGATAATTAACTACAATTATAATATATCTATAATCGTGACTATTATAATAGCTTTTAGGTAATAGCGTAATAAAATTAATAGATATACTTATTTAATATATATCTAGTATAGGTAAAAAGTGTAATAAGCTGTATTTATCTTCGCGTTTTAATTTTATCTTAGTGTAGATAAAGTAGTTATATATATATTTTATAACACTATTTATATAGTATAACTAGTAATAGTATAATAATAATTATATATATATTTTATACTTTCCATTATATTTAGCAGCATAGTTATTATAATATAGTTATATAATATACGTGTAAAGTAACTTATTATATAATATAATAATCTTATTATTAATATATAAAAAATTATGATTAAGATTGTAGTTTTATAACTTAATATAGATACCTTATTTATAATAAAATTAATAAAGTATATAGCACGCGCCACTCTTTATAGTATTAACTATTATTTTAATAATATTATTATAAAAACTAACTGCTCTAAGTAGCTCTAATAGGTATATATTATTAGCGTTTTTACAACTATTGTAAAGTTTTAAAATAGTATTTTTATTCTAACTATTAAAAATAAATAGTTTTTTACTAATGTTATAAATCTATTAAAATAAGTTTATAGTATTTAATTCTATTATATTTATTAAGATTTTAGCTAAATATATAGCCTATTAAAAGTTACTATTATACACGGCGTACGTAGTATATATAGATAATTTAAATTATTTATAATATAATAGTACCTATTATTAGTACTATATTTAATTATTATATATATTTATAAAATTATTTCTAGTTTATTTTATTAATATATTAGATTTTATACACTTCTTATCGGGCCTATATTTAATTATAAAGTTAAATTTTACCAAGAACTTAATTTATCAGGCTTATTAGCGGTTTAACTATTTAGTTATTATAAAATATTTTAAAGCTTTATAATTAAAACATAGCATTATAGTATTAAGTATATTAGTAAGCTTAGATTACTACTTTTTAAAGGTATAGATAATGGCTATAAGCTCCTTATTATAAATAGAGTAGTTAAATTTTATAGGTTTTATTATTATTAAAAAGAAGATAATAGGTTATAGAACGTTATTTTTGTATTTATAAAGTATACTAGTAATAACCTAATTAGACGCGTTAGTCTTTATAATTATATATATATTAGAGTTAAAGTAAGTAAGTATTATAGCGTTAATAAATGCGCATTTAAGCTGCTTAAAAGCCGTTTTAGTAGTAAATATTAATATAACTATTTTTATAATACTGCGTATTAACTTAATTAGTATTTTTATAATTTAAAAAAAATAGTATATAAATTACCTATAAAAGTTTATAAATCTAATAAATACTTAAATATTTTTAATTATTTTAAGTTACTACTACTCTATAATAGTCTTAACTTTAGCTAGGTTTATCTCTAACTTATTTACTAATAGAATTATACTAAAGTAGCTAACGTGTTAAATAAAAAATTTATATTTATTACAGGGGGGTGAAAAAAAAAGCGTAATCGAAAAAGATACCTTTTTTAAAATTATATAACTTTTTAATTAGTAAGCTAAAAAATATAAAAAAAAATAATTATTAAAGAAAAAGATTAGTATACACTAATTACCCTATTAGACGGTGCTTACTAAGATATTTAGGGGTAATTAAAAATTAGTAAAGTTAAAACTTTTTTAGGACCCTACTTTAGGCTATTATAACTTTTTATTTAAGGTGTAAAATTAGCTAATTATTATATATATAATAATACTGACTAGATTATATTTGTATACAAATTATTTATATATACTTATATATTTATTATATAATTATTAATAAAAGTTAAATTTTTAAAATTTTAATAATAAACTAGTAAATAATATATTACTAGTACTAAGTATAGCATACCTAAAATTCTATAAGTATTATATAATAGCTAAGAAGAGATAAAGTATAATTATTAATAACCTTTTATAGTATATTATTTTATTCTTTTAAAATCGCTCTTTTAATAGACTTTATACTATTTTAACTTAATATTATAACTAAATTAGATAGTTTATTTTGATTTAGCCTAAGTTTTAAATAATTTTATATATTTATTATATGGGCTGAAGTAGTGTTATAGGCTAGGTAAAACAAATTATATTCTTTTATTATTTCTAAACTAGTATAAAACGTTTCTTGTTTTATAAATATAAGTATTATCTTTTTAAAAGTTATAACGTGGATTACTATTAATACGAGGATTATAATTATAATGTAATATTATAATATTAAAAAAAGATCTAAAAAATCTAGTTCGTTACTTACCTCTATTTATCTTCGGATTAACTTAAAATATAAAATTTTTTTTTATATAACTATTACTAGTAAAATAAATAGATATATTATATATTTTAGTAAATACTAAATTACTTTTATCTTCTAACCAAATAGTAATCTAAACTTTAATGATAAAATTTTAACTAATAAAAAAATTAATATAATTAATATTAAAAATATAAAATCATATTATAAAAGTAGAAAAAATATAGTATATTTTAATATATTAAAATCTTAAAATAACTTATTTAGTAATTAGCTAATAGCTTATTTATATTTAACGCTATTTTTACTTCTTTTTTGGTAATATTTCCTTCTAGTTATTTTTATTTATATTACTAACTTATTATAAACTATTATAATTTTTAATATTTATATTTTAAATATGTTTAATATTTATTTTAGCGTATTTTACTTACTTTTTCGCGTTTTATTTATTAATTTTAGGTTTTTTTTAAATTTATATTAATATTATTAATTCTCCTCTTTTCTAAACCTATTTAAGAATATATTTAAAATATTTAGACTATTTTCTAATTATAGTATTTTATATTATTTTTCTAGAATATTAAATTAAGTTTTTATTAATAACTCTTTTTTATCTTTAAGTTACCTTAGAAACTCTACTCTTTTTAACGTTATTTATATTATTTTTATTGTTATTTTATTTTTAATACTTTATATAATATTATAAATGCAATAAGGAGTGCTTTTAAAGTAAAAATACTTATTAGAATAAAAGTATTTACTATTAAAAGAAGATTAACTTAAAATTTAAGTTATATTAAATTTACTACTATAGTAAAGGAATAGGAGCCTAGGATTTTAAAATTAAAAAGATATTACTATATACTATAATATTTATAATATATTACGTAATTAGTAATTATATAAGCAGGGGCTAAAATTTTACTATTTATATAAATTTATTATTATATAATAAATTTTTATTACAATTTAGGTCACGTGATATCTACCTAGCCTAAAAGAGTATAGTAAAAATTTTAGATAAATATATTTACAAACTAAAAAGTTATAATGCCTTAAAAAAGTAGCTAAAAATATCCTTTAGTTTACGTAATTTTATTTTACTATACGTAACAAATAAGTAGTAGTTAAAATATTTATTATATTTATTATAACTTTCTCTTTAGAACGGTATTATTCAGGTATTTTTAGGCTTAGTAATTAATTTTATATAAAGTTTTTAAAAAGGTAACTTTTTCGATTACGCTTTTTTTTTTCACCCCCCTGTAATATTAAAATATAGCCTAGCTTTACGGAGTTTATATAGTACTTAGAAGTAATATTATTTATAATTTTTATTATTTTTACTAAAGACAATAACGTTATTTAAGTATATAAAATAAATATTATCTAAGTAATTATAGAGTAGTTAGTTAATATAATATTAAAAAGTATTAAAAGTATTATATAATCTAAAAGATATTATTATATATTTAAATAGACTAAACTGTATAAAAAAAGTAGTTTTATATATATTTTCGTTTTAATTTTGATCTAATTAAATACTATAATAATATTAAACATAAAAAAATATACGTCTTATGTATACAGGAAAGTATCTTTTTTAGTTTTAGTAAAATATTACTATTTTTAACTATAATTTTATTAAAGTAATAATAGTTAATATATATATAAATATTTCTTTTAGACTTTTTAATAACTAGTAGTAAAATAGTAAATAGAGAATTATTTTTATAAATATATTTTTTTACTATTTTAGTTTATATATAAATTTTTATTATTTTAGTTTTTTTAAGTAACACCCTAAAATAGTATTATATAGTTAGCTAACTACCTTTTTTTAAGTATATTTTCTAGTTAACACCTAGTCGATATAGGAGTAGTTTAGTAGCTTTTTTAAAATTCTATAAATTAGTAATATAGGTAAATTATTTTCGTAATTATTATTTAATTATATTAATTATAGGGTGTAGTTAATTAAGCTTTAAATAAAATTTATTAAAACTAGCTTACGTAACTATAGTAATACTTTATTTAGTTTTTTTTAAAAATTATATAAATACGCGAAATACTATCTGCGTTATTATTTATTTTAAAATATACTTAGTCTTTTAGTATTATTTAAATAATAGAGTCTAGATTATAATAAGCTATTTTTATAATAGCTTTAGTTAAAATAATTACTATATTAATACTATTTTTATTTTTTAATTTAATTATTTTAGTGTAACTATTACGGTACAAGTTATATATTACTTTAATAGGTAGAAACTAGTGTAAATAGTTACTGTAGTAATAGTCTAACTTAAATATTATTATTTTTTTATTTTCTTATACAAAGAGTTATAGGCTTTAAGCTATAATTATCTAACTATTATATTATAGCTAATAATATTTATAATTTAGTACTAGTTTTTACTAATATATTCTCTAATTACTATATATATTTTAGTTATATATATTATTTTACTTATAATATTACTATTAGTAAGTTTTAATATAATAGAATATTACGCTATAATTATTTAAGGTTTATAAATATATATAAAATTACTATTAAGAATTTATTAAGTATAGTTACTATTTAAGAGAATATATATAATAACTAACGTCCTATTAAGCGTATTAACTTATACCTTTAGTTATACCTAGATACTATAAAGTAGCTTATTTAGTAGATGTTTATTATAATTAAATAAATAATTTCTTGCGTTGTATACTATAGTAGTAATAAGTTATTTTTCTTATAAACTATAAACAATATAGTAAATATTACTTAATAAGGCAAGAAATAGTTATAAACTTAATTAGTTTACTAGTATATATTACTCTATAATAAAATAATAGTAGAAAGTATTAAAAATTTCTTTTTTATATATAGATAAAAGTCTCTAAAAATAACTATTTTTAAAAATTATAGTTTTTTTTAACGCTTAATGTTATAGCTGCTATTATAGGTATTATTAGTATTAATATTTTAAGTATCTATTATCTAAAGCTATATAGCTAGTACTAAGGCTATAGGGCCTTTTTTATAAAAGTTAGGTTAATTTTAATTTAATATATAGTAAGGTCTTAGATAATAAATATATACTTTTTTAGTTTAGACTATATAGAATCCTGCTAATAGATAATAATTTAGATTAAAGGTAGAGTAACGCCTATTATTAAAGTTAAGTCTTATATTAATAAGAGCGCTAGTGTATAAAAACTTTTTATTATTTCTATTATTTTTATTATTATTTTTTAGTCTTCTTATAAGTAACGTTTTTAAAAGTCTTATATTAGAATAGCTGTTAAATAAATTATATTTAAATCTTATTTACTAGGGCTATACTTATTATAGTAGCTTTTAAACGTAGATTAAAATTAGTTACGACTTTAAATTTTATTAAAGTAGGTTTTCGGTAAACATATATTATTTTATTTTTAAAGTAGGCTAGTTACGTATTAAAAAATTTATTTTTACGTTACTATAACTTACTAAAATTACATTCTATAAGCGTAGTAAATTATTAATTAATTAAACTAAATACGTTTTATAAGTTATTATACAGTTCTTATATATTCTAGTATATATTATTTAATATTATAATAGTATATTTATAAATATAAATAAGTATATAATCTTAATATACTTAATAAAAATATTTAATTTTAGACTACTTATTAGAAAAGAGTTTATATAATTACTAAAACTTTATTTCTATATTTTTAATTTATATATTTAAATTTATGTTAGTAGTACTACTAAACTTATTAATATCCCTTTGTGTATTATTTAAACGATGCTCTTTTTTAACGGTAGTAGTATTAATTACTACTACTAGTATACTACTATATTACTATTCAAAAAGTAATAAGTACGCCTAGACGATAATCCAGGGATACAAACGTGGTAAGGAAACTCTATTAAGTACTAAACTATATACGCAATAACTATATTACTATTAATCGAAAAGTAAAAGTACGCCTGGACCTCGATCCAGGAGTACGAACGTAGTGAGGGAACTCTGTTGGGTACTAAACCGTGTACGCAATGAATATTACTATTAATTATTATATAACGTAGAGTAAGCTTTATTAAATAATACTAATTTTATATTACAGCTACTAACACTATTACTACTATTATTATTAAATTAGTTTAAGAATATAAAATTTAATAGTAACTTATATATATATTTATATATATATTTATATATTAATCGAACAAATAGTGTGGCTGTAGTAGCTTAGGGTGACTACAAGGGGTTTTAAAAAAGGAGAAGTATGTGTATATCTTTATACTTAATATATCGAAAAAGTTAGGTAAGGCTAGGTTAAAAAAAAGTAACTTATATAGTATTATTTTCTACTTCTTTTTTTTATTATTCTTTTTATACTCTTTATCTTTTTTAACAAATTTATTAATTATAATACTAAAAAAAAGTCTTATTAACGTTTTTAGATATTTTAATTTATTTTATAGTTTACGCGCTTTTCGTATCGCTATAGCAAAATATTCCTTATATTTATTCCTATATTAGATTACCTTATTAAGAGTTTTATTAATAGTTACTTAGTGCTACTATTTAATATCTAGTTCCTTTTATAGAGTACATATATTATTTATATTTTTTGTATACTAATTAAACAAATAGTGTGGCTGTAGTAGCTCGGGACGACTAAAAGAAATGTATATTATTTTTTACGCTATTATATTTCTTATAAATATAAATAACTAATTAGGAGGTATTGTTAAAATTTTATATTTATTACTAAATTTATAGCTCTAGTCACGCTATATTTATTTTAATAATATATTATAATTTTTATACTTTTTAAACTTTTATTTCTAACTATTTTATAAGTTTAATTATTTATTTAGTCGTATTTAAGTATTTACGTAATATACTCTAATAGTAAAAGTATTTTAAAATAATAATAAACTAATCTTTTAAGTATTTTATAATACTTACTTAAATGTTATTAGTAAAAAGGATAGTAGTAATAATATACTTATCTATAAATTATTTATTAGGTAGAGTATATACTAAAATAAAATATTTATACTTAAATTTTTCTTTAAAATACTTTTTATTAGTCGTAATAGCTATTATAATGAATAATAAAATATTAGTTTTTACAGCCTTAGCTTACCTAATAAATACTTTATAGTTAACTCTTAAGCTATATTATAATTACTAAGTTATTATAAGTTAACTAGTAATATTTCTTATATTAAGACTTTCATTATTATTATTACTAATATTTAGTAAAATAGAATAGGAAACGCTAAAGCTACTCTTATAGTAATTATTTTTTTAAAAGTTCTTTACTAGTATGTACTATTAAATTCTTTTTAACCCTTTTAGTAAAAGGGCTGTTTATAAACTATTTACTAAAGTTATAAAAAGTATTTAGTAATTTAGTAATTATACTCTTATAGGACTTACTAACCTTAAACTTAATAATAATTTTGTTTATTATATTAAATAATCGCGGCGATAATAGTAGAGGTAATTTATTTAACTAATTATTACTTTTTCGACACACTAAGTATAAAGGTATATATATACTCCTCCTTTTTTGAAATCCCTTTTAGTCGCCCTAAGCTACTACAGCTACACTATTTGTTTAATTAATATATAAATATATATATATTAACTAATTATATAATATATTATTAACTAGTATATACTAGATTAATCTTTAAATATTATATTTTTTAGCGACACTATTACTAGCCAGTTTTTAAGCGGCGCTATTATTAGCCTATTTAAGTAAAATCTTTATATAAGATGTTACTATCTTATTTGTATAAATAGGCGTTTTATATAATATAGAGAATTAGTTTACTATAACTATATAATTAGTAAAATATATAAAGGTATATATATACTCCTTCTTTTTTATAATCTCTTTTAGTCGCCCCGAGCCACCACAGCTACACTATTTATTTAATTAATATATAAATATATAGTAAAACGTAAACTCTTAAAATTTAGCGCTTATATAGTTTATTACGTAGAGTATTATTTTATAAGCGTCTTATTTATAGTTATAAAAAAATACGTAAATTATATTATAAAGACTTAAAAGTAAATATTAAATATTAATATTTAATAAGAATATATATATAGGAAGCTAACTAGGTACTCTAAAATAAAATAAGAATATATACTAAAACGCTAGTATAGACTAGCGTAGACGTATCTATCTTAGTACTTATACCTAAGTAAGAGCCTATTTACTTATAATTAAATTTATAAATAGTACTTTAATATATTTTAATATTTTAATTACTATTAAAAAGGTTATTAATTATTAGTACTAGCTAAAAAGTCATTATAGTTACTGTATAAGAAACTTATTAAAATAAATTAGTATTTAATAATTATAAAATATACTAGTAGTTTAAATAGTTTAAATTGTTTAAATAAAGTTATATAATATTATATTAATAACTCTAAAAAAGGAAACTAATTTTACTTTTATAAAAATAGGTTAAATATTAATTAATTAATTTAAACTATAATAGTATTTATTATATATAGTTATAATATTTCTACTATATTTTAAATAAGTTTTAGATTAGGTTTAGCGCTAGTAGTAAAATATTTTTTTTTTTTAAATAGCTTTATAAGTATTACAGGGGGGTGAAATGGAAAATACGTCATTAAAAAAGTTATCTTTTTTAAAGTTATATAACTTTTTAATTAGTAAGCTAAAAAATACGAAAAAAATTGCGTTTTAAAGAGAAAGACTAGTAGATTCTATTTACCCTATTAGGGGCTGCTTACCAAGGGGTTTAGGGTTAAAAAAATTAGTAAATAAAGAAAAATTTTTAGGCCCTATTTTAGGCTATTATAACTTTTTATTTAAAGTGTAAAATTAGCTTATGTTTATATATATAATAATAGATACTGAGTTATACTAATATATTAAATATTTTTATATATTTATATATTAATTATATAATTATATATAAAAGTCACTTTTTTAAATTTTAAATAATAAACAAGTAAATAATATATTACTAGTACTTAGTATAGTAGCCTTTAGCTTCTATAACTACCTTATAACGGTTAGGCAGAGATAAAATACAGTTATTAATAACTTCTTATAGTATATTATTATACTTTTTATTAATAACTCTTTTAAAGGCCACTATACTATTTAAACTATTTTCTACACCTAAATTAGCCTTTTTATGTTTAATTAGCCCTAATTTTAATAAACCCTATATATTTTCTATAGGGGCTAAATCAGAACTATAGGCTAGGTAAAAAAATAGTTTAATTTTGTTATTTTTAAACTAAGTTAAAATATCCTTAGTTTTATAAATAGGGACGTTATCTTGTTAAAATTACTAACCTAAATTAATATTAATATAAAAATTATAATTATAATATAATATAATAATATATATATATTATTATATTATTATATTATTAAAAAAAAGTAGTAAAAAAGGATTATAAAACTTACCCCTTTTTATATAGGGTTTAACCTTAGGTATAAGGACTTTATTTATATAGTCCTTACTAGTATAAGAAGTAAAAGAATTAGGTATTTTAATAAATACTAAATTACTTCTACCTCCTACCTAAATTATACCCTAAACTTATAGGGTAATATCGTAGCCTATAAATTAATTAATATAATTAATATTAAAAAACTAAAACTATAACTTAAAAATATATAAAAAGTTATATATTTCAATATTTTAAAAAGTTAAAATAACTTACTTTATAATTAGCTAACACCTAATTCTCTTTTAACTTTATTATTATCCCTTTTTCTATAATATTCCCTTTTAGCTTTACCCCTTTGTATTGCTGACTTATTAGAAAATATTATTTTATTTAATTTTATATTTTTTATATTTTTTAATTGTTTTTTTGCGTATTTTAATCTTTTTTTAGCGTTTTCTTTGTTTATTATTAGTTTTTTTTTACTTATATTAATAGAGTAGTCCTCTTCTTTTAAAAAAAATTATAAAGTCCTTTTTATAATATTAAGACTATTTTCTATTAATATTCTTTTATTTTATTTTTTAGGACTTATAGTTAAGTCTCTATTAATAACTCTTTTATTTCTTTAATTTAACTTTGTTATTCTACTATGTTTAACCTTTTTTATATTATTATTATTATTTTTTTTTTATTATTTTTATCTTTAATACGTCTTATAGCGTTATAAATAGTACTTAGTAATTTATTTAAAGTAGTAGTAATTAAAGTAGGTAAATTATTTGCTTTTAAAAGAAGATTAACTTTATATTCGAGTTTTAAGAATTTTGGCTCCATTTTAAGGAAATAGGAGTTTAAGTTTATAAAAGTTAAAAGATATTATAATATACTATAATATTAATAATATATTACGTAATTAGTAATTATATAAGCCTTAGTAATATTTTTATAATTAATATAATTATATAATTAGATTACTAATATACTTTAAAAAACTAGTCACGTAACCTATACTAAGCCTAAAAGGGTATAGTTAAAATTTTAGTTAAATATATTTACTAACTAAAAAGTTATAAGAACTTAAAAAATGGTTTAAAAAATTACTATATTTAGGTAATTTTATTTTATTATACGTAATTTATAAGTAGCAAGTAAAATACTTATAAAATTTTTTATAATTTTCTCTTTAAAACGGTATTACTCACGAATTTTTAGAGTTCGTAATTAATTTTATATAATTTTTTAAAAAAGGTAACTTTTTTAATTACGCTTTTTCCATTTCACCCCCCTGTAATATAATATTTAGAGTTACTATAGCTAATAAAATAAAATTTTATTAAAAATATAAAAAATAAAAAGTTAATATATATAGTTATAGTAAAAATTTGTATATTTTTATATATTATCTTTTATATATATTACAGTTCCTTTTTAAGGCAATAGTCTTAATACTAATTGTATTAAATTAGATTATCTTTACGACGCTGCTGCCTTATACGCGCACGTATTAAAGCCTACAGGGAGATATCGAATGCGATCTCCATAGCCATTCCAGCCGGGGTCTTGATTTGGGACGAGCTCGGCGGGGATTCGTCGCGTCACTCGCGCGTCTATAAGCTACAGAACACCTTAGTACAAGAACAGTTTAACGTGTTAAAAACACCCGGATTTCGAAACGCTCAAAGGTCACGATTGCCTTTTCAGTATTTATTCCGTCATTTCCAGGCCGTTGAAAACCTCGGGCGTGGAGGCGTATTTGACACTGTGTGGATGGCCTTGGCACTAGACCCAAAGAGGCAACCCGCTTCTCCAGATGTTCACCAGCACGGAAGGGCTACCACAAAGGTCACAACCTCTTCATTATGCTCGAGGGCTCCCGGAATACTTTTGGGCTCTATATTGCCAACTGCCGATCTTTTCTTGTCGGTTTGGGCCAATGCCTTCCATGCTGCCTCCTGCATGTTCTTAAGCGGTTCAACGTTTATATAGACAACAACCATCACGAGGGAAAAATTATACGAGCCATAGGACCATGGCGTCAACTCCGTTGCTCACCCGTGTTGATGTAGTCCATAATGATTAATAAGATAGATATCCTATCTCAGGAGGCGAGATCATGGAGAGCGTGGGAGCACACTGCACAGAATCATCACTTCTTCTCATCAGACAAAGCTGAGAGCTGATCTCGCATTGCCCAAGCTATGGCTGGGACAGTCCTATTCCCAAACTAACATCCAGAATCCGCGTAGAAGTGGCAACAGGAATATCATGACCAGTCATCAGCGCCCTGCATATGGTCCTCCAAGTACTCACCGTCCGCCTTCTTACCAAAGTACGTCCGCCCACTCAACCCGTCCTTGTGCACATTACTTCCAGTCCGGAAGACCGAACGCCGCCACCAGACACCTGTACCGCACGCACGTTCCCGCTTGACGCGGGTTAATGCGTCTCAGATCGTGTACCATCTGGTCCAGTTCGAGCACCCCGCCCGAATCACTCTCGGAGGCAACGCGACCGATCCATCAGTTGGAGACGATGCGACAGCGACGACCTCCTTCCTTCGCGTATGTTGTTGCCGGGAGAATGTCTCGTTTGCTCGTCCAGGGCCACCGAACTACTGACCTGACACAGTAGCTTTGGGAGGCGTTATCCCCCTTCATAAAGGGCCGGAGCCACCAGCAATGAAGCGAATGACCAAGGCCCGATACCAGACCAGACTCCACTCCTCCTTGTGCAGTTCCTTTCGCATTGTCTGATGCCACTGCGCGTGGCTCATCTTTGTGTTTCGATCGAGCGACGAAGACAGGAGCGGATCCCAGGTTCGCGACGGAAAGCGCAAGCGACACAAAAGCGGGAAGCCATCATGGTCGGATCGGAAGCGTTATACCACCCTACTCATACCTTGATACCGACTAATTAGCGAACGGCAACATGGGGTCCCGAGGGTATAACGTACAGCTTAAACGCGTGTCCCACCGACCTGCAAAGTCCATACTAAAGCCGTTAGTTGCCATCTATAAGTAGATGTGGTGGTACCGCGCGTCATCTCACGCGGATATTACCAACGACATCCTCTATTATCGTCCGTAAACGCGGTGTATTGAAGAGCGAGTGAAAAGGGGGAAGTTGTAAAGAGTACGCGTCGATGGCTAAAGCGACGAGTAGAGAGGACGATGGGGAGATCAGGCCCACATGTATTGTATCGAGGCAGGAGAGCGCAGTAGTATTTGATCGTGTTGCACTC
Source organism: Pleoardoris graminearum (assembly GCA_030770415.1). Taxonomy (NCBI): domain Eukaryota; kingdom Fungi; phylum Ascomycota; class Dothideomycetes; order Pleosporales; family Didymosphaeriaceae; genus Pleoardoris; species Pleoardoris graminearum. The sequence continues at coordinate 12,739 of JASEKS010000083.1, read as the reverse complement.
GCGATGAGTCTGGCTGCAGTTGAGATGGGGGACACCGAGGGTGCAAGGCCGCGGAGTGCGGGGATTCTGATTCGCACTAGCCGGAAACATGCTAGCGTGATCCAGGAGCCGCGATAACAACGCGAAAGGCATCTCCAGGGAAGACACTTGCTGGCTACGATGCGATCGTCCGTCCTATCTTGGGGCGAAAGATGAGGAGAGCTGCGCTCTTTAAACACGAGGGATGATGGCTACGATCGGAGGGTTTCCTACCTACTGCCCTCGCTTTTACTGGCTGTCAAACTGCTGTACTTTCACACAGACGCAATCCAGGGGCATACCTAAGAAGTTGTGTCCTTTGCCTTTGTTAAGGCTAGCAGGGAATGAAGAATGAATCCACCGAAGATGGAGGAGAAGGCTTTAGATGCAAAGGCGCAGAACCACGCTCGAGATAGTCTAATAGCCGGAGAACCCAAGCTCTGCCTCTTCTACGAACATTCTCACGCTACCTATCTAAAGGGCAGCTTACTCACTATGCATTATATCCCCAAAAACCTACTGCAAACTTCGCGCACTGTGTGAACGTCGGGCTCTGCCGTAATAATAAGCTCGCCCGCGTCGAAGAAGCGTGGGACTGACAGCAGCGAAAACTGTCTGACCTTCGTTCTACTTCCTCGCCATTATCAATGAGGACTGGAAGGAGCACGGTCTTGTTATCGTGACCATTGATGACGTGAGCAACGAGCAGAACCGATTGCGAGGTCGTTATGCGGGATGCTGGTCTCAATTGCTGCGGAACAATGAGGGATTGCGAACGGTTCGCGAGTGGAACTGTCGACCAAGGAGCCATGGGAGCGATCATCGCCGGCGTCACCACGAAGAACGTACCGCTGGTGCTGAGCGCTGTCTGTCACTGTGAGATTAGGAACAAGGTGCGTTTTGCCTCTCGACCTCTGAAACCTCACACTCCTGAGACCGTCAAAGCGTTTAGCATTAATGCCAACACCGACATCAATGTCGGCATATGAATTCAGGGATATGACCCTAGATAGATAGCCAGTTACTCGCGTATACACGAGTACGGCATGGTCCGGTGGCCCGGCAGGCACAGGCTCGGGAGACCATTTTCGCTAGAAATGCACGACATTTCTATCAACATTCCTTCGTCAAGCTATGACCCATCGCCATGAAAAGCGCGAGGACCATGTTTACTAATAACAGCTTAATACCCACGGTTCCATCACTATTGATTAGCCGCTCTCGTTCACGCTCTCGCTCGAATGAGATTGGCCAGTAGAATATGTCGAAATGGATCAGGGCCGAGTGGCCTGCGGGCGCGAGCATCACAGGAACCGACATGCGAGGTTTGTCGCGATCAGAATGAGGTGTAGGTCTTCGATAAAGCCAAGAGCTCTGACAGGTACTCCACGTTCTCACGCAGTCGTCTAGGTGCACACTTGATTGGCTCCGAAGAAGCCGACCCAGATGCATTAATGTATATGTGTACCTCAAATCCCTCCGCCAGATTATCGGCACAGAGTACCTAGACAGTAAAGCCCCAGCCGCTTCGAAGAACGGGCAACTAATAAGTACTTAGATTTGACACTTAGAATAACGTAGATAAATTCCTACACCGGAGATCTGTATATATATCGCGGATATTTTCGAGCAACTACACAGTCCTACATAGCTCCATACTAAGTACGCCAATCTACCACTCTACATAACATATTCCCGACCTTCATACATCCCGCTTCAAAGAAACTTATACCCTTGCACCATCAAAGCGGCTCATTCGTCATTAATTCGCATGTAAAGTCGGATACACGTTAATTGCCATTTTACCTATAAGCTCCATCGTCACTCTACTTCAACACAGAACACCCTTTGCCCTAGCGACCCTTCCACAGTGGGACTTCCGCTCTTGCTCACGCTCTATTCCCTGGAGTTCATTAGTTTCAACGGCCTAAACCTTGGTCGGAGTCTTTACAGAGGTATTATTGTGACTCACGGTCAGAATACACATCGAGATCTGTAGAGATGACCAACCCTTAATGGATTAGTGCCGTGGTATATATATTACAATAGTACTAAAGTAAGAGGTGGTCACCTTTTGCGGCAATTAGTATCCAACCTAGATACGTCTGCTACCGCCTCTACCAATATCCTTCCCTGTAAGTTTGAACGATTCTCCTTAAATACCCACCTTACTTTACCCCAAATAAAAGCGTACGCTCAGCTGTTCAAAAGCGCTTACTTCGCAAAATAATTTTAATTACCTAACAAGTCGCGCGCTAAATTCTAGTAATTATATAAAACTTTCTATACTTTAATATAAATTTTAAGAGGAAAGCTAAAATTATACATAAAAATAGTTAATAATAAAAAGTATATATAATAGTAAAAGAATATATAGTATATACGTATAAAAAAGTTTTTTAATTTATAAATTTTAACTTATTAATAACTATAGTAATAAAAAAAAATATATATAGTAAATAAAATAATTTTATATTATAAAATATAAATTAATAAAAACAGTTTTAAAATAATATTAGCTAAAGAGATAGAGTAAAATATTATAATAATAAAAATCTAATATAATAGACTTATAAAATAGTTAAAAATTAATTAAAAATTTAAATTATAAGTATTTAAAAAGCGTAATTAGATTATAATATTAATTAAAATAATTAAGGGCGCCGGTAGTTTCGGTTCTAGAAAAAGCTTAGATCTAGCAAAAACGATTATAGAAGCCTAAAGGCCCTTATAGCCGGCCATACTCAGGCGAATCCGAGATCGAAGCAGAAAGGAAGAAGCGCAAGGTCGTCCCAAAAAAGGAAAGGCTCGGAGGTCAACGAGCATTGACTGATGACGGATAGGCGAAGGCGGGAGTAGAGACACGGGCGCGGTCCCTGTGAGGCTTCACAATGGCGATTCTTTGATCAGGGAAGGCCGCGGAGCAAGCCTCAGACAGAGCGAGACAGAAAAGAAGAACGTACGAATTTCGTATTTCCAGGTCATAGCTATTCACATGCAAGGCAATCCGGATGAAACTGGGTTAATATAATGAGATGTTTTGTTGAGCTGTAGCCTGTGTGAGAACCATAGTACACGGGAGAAGAACGGCATGACTATGCCTTCCCTCCTTCATGCCCATCCTCACACCATGCCTCACAAATCCACACCGTAAGAACGCCTGGTTCGCAGGTCCTCCACCCAAAGCTCCCTCGCTTCAAGCAACCTGGAAATCTTTGTCCCCGGACTCCACGTCCGAATCATCGAACTCAATATCCTCAAATTCCAGCGCAATCACATGTTCCTCCCGCTTATAGACCCCAAAGTACTTCGCCGCACCCTCGACGCTCTGCTCGTTCGGACCCAGCGCACCCTCCCAGTCCTCCTTCTCCTCGGTCCCAAAGCCCGTCTTCACATATACCGTGTCGCCTGTCGCATTCAGCGCGACCTCAACAACCCACCACGCGTCGTCGTCCAACCAGATCTCCTCGTCGGGGCCCATAGACAGCGACCCTACAAGCCGCTTCCCATGCGGCATATTCCTGACGACCGCGAACCCGCTCTCGTTCTCGCAGATATCGCGCTCGGAGACGTCCGCGACCCAGAAGATGAGTTCAGTAGGGGATGCCCTGTCCGTCTTGACCTCGACCAAGATGGGCTCGTCGGGGTGCTTCTGCGGGGGCAGCACCACGGGATTGACGGTGGCGTCGCCCTGCTTGGCCAGCATGAGGTACTCCGGGTCGTCCCTGTGCGGGTCCAGCGACTGGTCGATCTGGAGGAGGACCGTGTTGCGGCAGGCCTTCTTCGCGGCGTCGCCCGCGGTGACGAGCTGCAGGAGGCCCTCGCATCTCCCTATAGGCTTTAATACGCGCGCTCACAAGGCAGCAGCGCCGTAAAAGTAATTTAATTTAATAAAATTAGTATTAAAGCTGTCGCCCTAGGGAGGAACTATAGTATATATAAAAAATAGTATATAAAAGCTATATATAAATTTTTACTACGGCTATATTTATTAATTTTTTATTTTTTATATCCTTAATATAATTTTATTTTATTAGCTATAGTAACTCTAATTATTATACTAATACTTATAGAGTTATTTAAAGAATTTCTTTTTACTATTAATACTAAACCTAATCTAGAGCTTATTTAAAACGTAGTAGTAAAACTATAAATATATATAATAAATACTATTAAAACTTAAATAAATTAATTTATACCTAATCTATTTTTATAAAAAAAAAATTAGCCCCTATATGTACTAGAGCTGTTTAGGCTAATATACTTTTAGTATAGTAAATAGTATATATTTAGCTTAAATAAATAATATATTTAACTAAAAATCTTCGTATCTAACTAACCCTATTATAATAGTAATTAAATAGTACTTTTAAAAAAAATAGCCTACGTATAAAAAACTTTATAAAAAGATTATATAAAATTTTATTAAATTAATAAATAAAGAGAAGGCGTATTAGAATTAGTAAATAAAAAATAAATAAATTATTTTATTAAAATATATAATAGCGCTCTTTAGCGTGTAGTACACTATATAATTATTAAAAGAAAATTAATCGGAGGCCCTCGCATACCTTGGATTCCTGGTGGATATGCGTGCGCTTCGGGGTCTCGAGTTCGATCTTGTACTGCGCGCAGATATCTTGCACGATCTCGCGCGCGGGCCGGTTGCCGGTCCCGTTGTCGAAGCAGTAGAGGCGCACGGGGCAGACGCGGCGGGGTTTCTGCAGCTCGGGTATGCGTGCTAGTTCGGAGTCCAAGATTACACGCAGGTGCGCGAGATCCGAGGAGACGAGCTGGGAGCCTAACCTCCCGGCGAAGTTCATCTCGCCGTCTGACAGGTTCACCAAGTGGTTATCAGCAAGGCTCTTTTTGAATTCTTCCTCGAATCTGTCAAGATGTTCCAAGGGAAGGCTTGCCAAGAGCGTGTTGACGATTTCAGTTATGGAATCAAGCATGTCGGCTCGTCCTTTGAGGAGGGCTTTTGTAAACTCCTTTACGATACTCTCGGCACCGCGGAGGTGGAGGGCTTGTCTGCGAGATTTGTAGATACCCTGATCGGTTCGCTCTTGGACACAGACATCGGTCGTCGTTGCGCCCATGTGGACGTCGACGAGAAATGCGAATTCTTCGGTAACCGCGTCGTTGACATGGTTTTGGAGAGGCATAAGAGGTTCCGGCAAGACATAGATGGTCGTCTTCGCAATGACTAGTTGGTCGAAGCCGAACTTATCTTGACATCTCTTGAAGCCCTCGAGTAGGGCCCCCGCCACGGCAGTACGACCCCTGTGATCAAACCCTGCTGGTATAGCCAGAGCCAGTTTCATGTGAGCAGTGCGGCCCATCTCGTTGACTTGCTCGAATAGAGGCACCATCACCTTTCCCACATTTTGGAGTAAACCAGCGAAGTACGCAGCGAGCACAACCCGCGGATTGGTCCCGTATTCCTTCAGTAGATCCTGATACTTCTCTGAGCGCGGAACCACGTCTTTGACCCGGATGATAATCTCGTTTAAGCGCCTTTTACATGAGGAAAAGTGGGAAGCAGTCTGTTGTCGCCAGAAGCCGTTCATGGGGCTCCGCGTCCACCACACACCTGACACAGCCGTCTGGTGAATCGGGATGTACTTCTTTTGCCATTCCTCATCCGGGTCGCGTACCAAGACGCGGGCGTGCCCTGTGCCGAGGTCTATTGCCACCACAATGTCCGCCGGCTCGGGGCTATCTGACCGAAGTGCACGAATGGCATGGCCGACGGATTTGCATGGATCGCTCACACATGGGATCTCGGCATCCAGGTTATCGAACCATACGAATTCGCCTTCGTCGCTGTGCCGCGTGGTCCATGGCGTGGCACGGGGCTTGTCGCAATGTGCATGATGCACACGATTGCATCGAAGGCAGATCAGAGGGAATTCGCCATGCACACGCTTACCACAGGTGACGCAGTCCGGCCAGTTGTCTATGGCTTCGAGATATGTGGCGTCGGGAAGTTTATTATAGGCTTGCTTGAATTCTTCGTGGGCGCCCTCAATCCCCTCACGTAATTTTACAACAAGCTCATGGTTGGGCTTTTCTATAGCTTGGAAGACGTCGTCGTCCTCGACGAGGCGGGCGCGATAAAAGCCGCCGTGCGGTTGGAACGTATGGAGTCCGCGGGCGGCATACTTTTGTAGGCCGCAAACATCGTCCGTCACAGCCATCTCACTAATGAGGCCATCAAACGATGTGGTAAGCACATATTCCGCTGGCCCAGCCCAGGAGTCGGGGTCTAGTTCCTCCAGCTCGCTTGCTTACTGGAGACGAAGGCCTGACACCCATCCCTTATGGATGCGTTCGACGAGCCCTAGTACGAAGGTCGGCTCGGCGGATAATATGAGAGGTAATCTCCCAGCGAACGACATCGCCAGGACGAGGCAGACTCTCATGAACGCTCGCTGATGCCTTCCTCTCTTCGGCATTACGGTGTCCGACGGAATTCCGTATAGAACCTAATTCGAGAGACAAGAGGCGGTAGATAACCAAAGCCGTATCGGATGGAAATTGAAATAACACTTGGCGGCCAGCTCAGTGAGAGAGCAAAGTTTGGTTCCAGTAGCGGGTGGAAGACAGCTGCCTGGAAAGACGCTCGCGAGTGCGAGGAAGGTGATTGCAGAGAGTGAGGGTGAGCTAGGCCAGGGGCTATGGGGGAAACATGTGCGTTAGCGAGGTTACACAACAGCCATCGCACAGACGGTTGAACTACGCCGCACTTCTTCAAACATTCCATCGCGACTTCCGTGAGGGAGCCTGTTTGGCATCACACGCGTCGTTTCCTCATTCGACTGTAGCCAGCCCGGCTGTTCACCCCTGTGCCGAGGACGCGATGACGACCCCGGGTAGCCGTCGCTCAAAGGACGTGACGACGACCCCAGGTACGCAACACCCAGTTGGCATTCAGCGTGGCAGGCTGACAGCTCTGTAGCTTCGAGCCCCAAACCCGCACCCGCGAAGCGAACCGTGGAACAACTTCTCTCCAGGAAGCCTTCGACGTCGAAGATGGCATCTGGTAGGCAATTCAGTCCGTCAAATAGGATGTCCTGCTAATCTTCGCAGGTTCGAGCTCCAAACCCGCACCAGCAAAACCAAGTGCAGAACAGCTCCCCTCAGAGCTTCTCTCCAGAAGGCCGTCGACGTCGAAGCCGGCCCCAGGTACGTAACACCTACTCCAGCCCTCGCCACGGCGAGCTCACACCCCCGTAGCTTCGAGCAAGGACCAGCCTCTCTCCAGGAAGCCCTCGACGCCGAAGATGGCCGCAGGTACGCACAATCCAGCCCGTCAAGCATTCTGCAGCTGACAACACCTAGCTTCGAGCTCAAAGCCCACACCAGCACCGGCCAAACCATTACTCGCGAACCGGCTCCTCCCTCGCAAGAAGTCAACGCCGAGGCTGGCCCCACGTACGCAAACCCCATCCGCCAGACATAACGCCAGACTGACATCCCCTAGGGTACATGCCCAAGCCCGCACGGCGTTATGCCTCGCGCGCGTCCCAGCTTCCGCCGCCGCCGACGACGCAGAAGACCACATGTGAAGGATTTTTGCCACGCAGCGGTAAAGCGGCGAAGATGAGCAAGCCTCGCAAGACTGGCAACGCATGTACCGATCCGCGTATCGTGGCTGCGGTCACGGAAATCATGAACCGCGATGGAAAGGTCAGCAAGGAGCAGTACCGCGCGATCAGGCGGAAGGTGCCGAAGGCGGAGGCGAAGGAAAAGTGTAAGCAGAGAGAGGGGCATCGGTGCCAGTGTGGCAGGTGCGTTAGGGAGCGCGGACAGTGATGCGGTGCGGGTGCCTGGTGCGTGTCTCCGGCCTAGATAGTCTTTCCTTGCTTTCTTTGGCGATGGAGGGCATGTTTTACGATGGTTTCCTTACTTTTTCGGATAACGGATGGAGTGCATTCGGTAGCTCAAAGTCCAGTGTTGAATGCTTCGCCCGCGTCGTTCCTCGAAGCTTATGAGTCGACGGTAGATGCGTCGATAGTCTGACCCATTCTCTCAATCCAAAGCTCCTTCTGACGCGGGGTCCGAACGTTAACGTCGTGTAAAGACTTGTCCTTATGCTTGCATCTGGGTCCGGACAAGACCAAGCCAAAGTTTGCTCATGAGCGTATCCACGTCTTCCTGCATGCACAGCGTTGAGCGGAATCTCAGCGTATCCGCGAAAAATCGTTTCTCTTCAATTCTCTCGTTCTCCACGTGCCGAGTCACGTCTCCACTATCGGTGATCTTCTTGGACCTGACGAAGTTGACCTTCTGGCCCATAACCACTTCGTTCGGATCGCCAAATCCCGCAAGGGACAGGGTCGCCGGCTTACATGGCGTGACTGATGACGCCAACCACTCACAGGAAGATGGTCAGCATTTTGCTCAGGTACACGACCCCGAGCCCATGAATATCACATATGGCTCCGTACGTGTTGTTTGCTCGGGAGAGCTGACAGCTTGTTCGAATCGTAAAGTATATACATGAAGCAGAGCAAGCTGCTGTCCGTGTCCTTGTATTCGTTCTCCATGTGCCGGGAATCGAAAATTCGACCGCCAGAGGTTCGCTTTCCTCCACGGTTCAGTCCTTGGTGTCAACGGCGTACGCGGCTGTGCCAAGTCGCTTCAAAATGGAGGAACTCAACCACACAAAGTCTGGCATACCGTTGTGGCTAGAAAAAGGCCTCCCGCCCATGTCTCCCGTCCCCGTCTTTGCATGTGGGCGCCTACGCCTAGGGTACCAGACTCGTCTCGGCCGTGTAGGAATATTAGATCAGAGGGTCGCCAGGTCGCTTGCGAGAGAAACTGTAATTCAGTTGGTAAGCAGGCTTCTGAAAGCAAAGGGCAGAACGACTTACCTAGTACGTGAACCCATTCTTCCCATAGAGAACTATGACCAGGAGCAGTCGAAGGCGATGTGATTCCGGTGGGCGAGCAAGTGAAATGTGACCCATAGCTCGAAGGTCGCAGATTGTGGAATAATGAGGGCGCTTCCTAACTTTAAGTCCGCGAGAGCAGGCTCTCGGTGAGGTGAGATTGAGTGCGAGGAAGACGACGGGAGATGCCCGAGATGTCTTCGAGACCAACAGTGACTGAGGACGTCCGAGGACCACGGGCGGAGTCAATCGAATGTGGCATTCCCCAAAACACCCTAGGTGATATGTCCCAAGGCGCGCGGTGCAAGGGTCGGAGGCGGCCTGCTCAAGTAGACGGCTGGGTGCGAGAACGGACTCGTGGCAGCTTAGGTGAAGGCTCCCCGTTGCGCGCGACGCAACGGACCCCTTCGTCCGCCCTTGTCGGTGTAGCACTCTTGCGGCATTGCACACGGTTGTGCGGCTGCCTCGCGCGTTGACGCCCAGGACGACAGGTGTGTGGGTCGCGGACGGCGAGGGCGCCGTGATGGTAGCCAGTGCGCTCTCGAAGACACGACGCGACGCCAAGCCGCGGGACGTTACTCGGGGGGGTCAGTCGCTCTCTTGGTGCACCCCCAACCCCGCCATCGTGATCTCCCGGCCCAATCACCCGTGCCTCGCACCCACGCCCGCGACTCCACTCCGTTCTCCTCTGGCCATCGACGATACCTCTCTTTTCCCGGGACTTGAGTACCATTCCCTACAAGCACGCCCTTAAACCTATAGAGGTCCATACCGACAGCATGTGCTTCTACGAGCGGATCCATTTCGTACCCTGTGGCCACGTACTGCTTCGCCTTATCCAGCACTGCCACTTTGCTCGCAACGACCCCAATCACCAATGTTTTGGTGCCTGGAACATCAAGCGCGAATGGGCGCAGTACCAGTACGCATGCGACAGCTGTCTTGCCGCTGCCTTGAGGAACCCACCACAGGAGACGGGCAATGCAAGTTCCACGGTGGATTCACCTGTCCTGGGCTAACCTTGAGCAGGATGGTGAAGCGGGAAATAGGCTGAGTGCGAGTGATTGCCAGAGCGCCTCGATAGCCGAGCGCGTCTGACAGCGCCTTGGTGGAGCCTGCGCTAGTGTCGAGCGACGGTGGTGATGGGGAATGTTCTGGGTGTGGAGAACAGGTGCTCCGTGCACTGGTGCGCGTTGCGGATCCTTTGTAGTTGGAGGTCGTCCGTGGAGACAGCATCATTGATCGTTTTTTTGTTGACGCTATAAAAGTTGAACTGTGTCTTCATGACTGCGAAGATGGAGCTTTTTCGTGCGACCTGTGTCCCCTCCATTGCTGCGATTTTGGATGGCATGTTTCCCGCAGCTTTCCCTTGTTGAATTGCTTGAGTGGATTTGCTGTGCCGCAAGCATAATCAAGGCGCACCTCGACTCCTCCGTCTTGATGTGTTGTTCCCTCTATCCTTTGTGCCTCCACTTCTCCGTCCTTTTTACATTGCCTGCACGCGTGTGTGTGCTGATCGATGTACCATGAGTCCGATATAGCCGGCCGCTGCCCCTTGCTCCTGCTATTGCCCGCCCCAACCTGCTTCCTGAGCAGAGGCGCCTTGGTATCCGACGTGTGTTCAGCAGTATCCCGGAGCGGGCTGAACGGACTGGATCGATTCTCCCAGAACTGCCGATATATGTGCCCGAGGGCTGGAGGCGCAAGCGACAAGTGTCGAAGTTCAGGGCCACCTATACGAGGGCGAAATCGGCGCTGCCCGATAAGGTCGCGCGAACGTTGAGGTCAGTGCGGTTTCCGCTGCCGTAGTCGACGCCACCTCCGTCTTGCGACGGAAAGCGGGCTTGCAATTCCCACGCTACGATCTCCGGACACGTAAGCGTATGGCTGTGTGCGAGAAGGGTTCAACCTACCTGAGCAGCTGTATGGATGCGATCTACCCCGATCGATGACTCCGTCCCAGCGACAAAGATGGAGACGAGAGGCTAGACAGAACCGGACGTGAGCCAACGGCGCGCGCCGCTCCGTGAAAACGGAGCGGTCCCGTGGAATTTTGCCTGTAAGGGATGCGCCAGTCTGTGCGGAGGAGTTGGTGCGGTGGTGGTATCCAGTAAAAGTGGAACCGAGTAGCCAAGCGGCTGATGCCGTAATGCCGAGGCTAATTGGACTCGGCCTCGCGGAGATGCGTTCAATCGAGGGACAGCGGCTCTGCTCCACATTGCACGCAATATTCTCTCCTGCAATATAGAGCTTCAATCGTTTTGTCTTTGCAGTGCTTGCTCCGCACCCCCCCGCACACCCAGGCCGTACACATGCTGGCGATTCCGCCGCGCACAACTCGATATTACATGTAATTTTCTTTTAATAATTATATAGTGTACTGCACTCTAAAAAGCGCTATTATATATTTTGGTAAAATGATTTGTTTATTTTCTATTTACTAATTCTATATATTTATATATTATTTAAACAAAGTAGTGTGGCTGTAGTGGCTTAGGGCAACTAAAAGGGATTTTAAAAAAGGAGGAGTATGTGTATACCTTTATACTTAATTATTTTAAAAAAAGCTAGGTAAATCTACTAATTCTAATACGCCTTTTTTATATCTATTAATTTAATAAAAAAATTTTTTTTTTCTAAAATTTCTTATATATAAGTTATTTTTAAAAAAATACTATTTAATTATTATTAGAGAGTTAATTAGATATAATACTTTTTAATTAAATATATTATTTATTTAGATTAGGTAAACGCTATTTACTATATTAAAATATAATAGTTTAAGTAGTTTAGTACTAATAAATACTAATTATTTTTTTGTAAAAATAGATTAAACGTAAATTTATTTACTTAAACTATAATAATATTTATTATATATATTTATAGTTTTACTATTATATTTTAATAACTTTTACATTAGATGTAGTACTAGTAGTAAAAAGTTTTTTTTAGGTAACTTTATAAGTGTTAGTATAATAATTAAAATTATTATAATTAATAAAATAGTTAGGATTATATTAAAAAAAAAACTAAAAGGTTAATAAATGTAACTATAATAAAAATTTATATATATTTATATTTTATTTTTTATATATACTATAGTTCTTTTCTATATAAGTAATAGCCTGAATACTAACTTTATTATATTAAATTACTTTTATGACGCTGCTGCCTTGCATGCGCGCGTATTAAAGCCTACAGGGAGATGTACAGCTCGACGCCTTCCTTTCGGCTTTGCGAAGGTCTCCCTGCATCGACAGCCCCACAAGGACTTGGCCGCACGTGGGTGCAACTTGCTGCTTAAATCGCGGTTCTAGGAGACCGTGTGGGAGCACCAACAAGGAAGGGAGCAAAGCTTTTCTCACTAACATCCAGGAAATGATGCTGCAGAGGAAACTGCGGGCCCGGGAGGATAAGGAAAGGACCGCTGCCGAAAACACAGAAGATGAACCGACTGCCACTGTGTCCGACTGAGGAGACGGAGAATCCCGAGGAATAGGTGAGTTTGGTGAATCTAAGTGTCATGGGGAATCTTACGAGTATAATAGGAGTGGAGCATGCCTTCAAGAGACAGCGAGGCATATCGATCTCGAACACGCCATACTAAGACAACGTCGCCCGGATACTGAGACGGCCGCAGTGCCCGATGCCATTATTTTTATTTTTATTTTTATTTTTATTTTTATTTTTATTTTTATTTTTATTTTTATTTTTATTTTTATTTTTATTTTTATTTTTATTTTTATTTTTATTTTTATTTTTATTTTTATTTTTATTTTTATTTTTATTTTTATTTTTATTTTTATTTTTATTTTTATTTTTAT
>JASEKS010000082.1:0-325667 GCA_030770415.1 Pleoardoris graminearum | reverse complement strand
ACATTTACTACTATTACCTTTATTTTAATTATTATTATATTTATTTTTATTATTATTATTTTTATTATTATTTTTATTATTATTTTTATTATTATTTTTATTATTATTTTTTTTATTATTTTTTTTTTTTTTTTTTTTTTTTTTTTTTTTATTTTTTTTTTTTTTTTTTTTTTTTTTTTTTTTTTTTTTTTTTTTTTTTTTTTTTTTTTTTTTATATTTTTTTTATACTCTTTTACTTTTCTGCCGCAGTTCTTCTTTTATTCTTAATATAAATACTTATATTAAAAATAGATTAATAGGTCTTATTACGTTTCTATTATTATTAATTAATATATAAGTTAGGTTATACTAAGGACTATTTACTTATATATTTTTTAAATAATATTCTATATTTTATTTTTAAAATTAACCTATATTTACTACCTACCTACCTATAGCCGCTTTATTTTTTTATTTTTTTTTATAATTTTTTTATATCGTGTCCCCTATTATATAAATAATATAAATAAATAAATTTTTTTATTTATAATTTATTTAATTTTCTTTTTAGCTCTACTAAAAGAAGTATTATAATACTTATATATATATATTTTAAATATTTAGCTCTTCTATTATATTACTATATACTTAGCTAAGTTCTTTTTTATTACTTATAGGTTTATAGGTGTTAGGAGGCGTTGGAGCCAATTAGGGTTAAATTTATTTTTATATAATATTTTAACTATTTTTATCTTTTAAAGTCTTAGCTTATCCTATAGCTTCTTAATTATATATTTTATTTTAAGTAGTACTACTATTTATAAAAAAAAATAACTATTACTATTACTATACTATTATAGGTTTAGTCTTTAAAGTAACTAGTAATTATTTATATTACTACTATTTAGACTTTAATAGTTTATTTTTTATACTTTAGTATTATTTTATACTAGTGTATTTATATAGGGTAAGTATTAGTATATAATATTATTAAATAATTTATTACTAAAATTAGTATTAGTAGTATTATTTAGTAATTTACTACTAGAGTAGGTATAAGTAAAACTATTTAAGTGCCTAATAGTTTTAGTATTAGTTATTTTAGATTATTTTTACTTATATTACTTTATTAATAGTATTTTATAATTTAAACTGCGTTTCTTTTATAATTATATATACTTAGTAGACTATTAGGTTTTAGTATTAGTATATATTAAGCGTTAGTATTTATTTTTAAAAAAGCTATTATACAGGGGGGTGACATTGGGAAAAGAGTACTCTAAAAATTGCCTTTTTTAAAATAATATAACTATTTAGTTATAAGGCCTAAAAATACGAAAAAAATACTGTTTTAAAGAGAAAGACCAGCAGACTCTATTCACCCTGTTAGGGGCTGCTTAGTAAGCCCCTAAGCGGTACAAAAATTTAGTAAACATAAAGAATTTTTAGGAGCCTACTTTAGGCTATTATAACTTTTTATTTAAGGTGTAAAATTAGCCTATTTTTATATATATAATAATAGATACTGAGTTTTATTAGTATATAAACTACTTTTATATATTTATATATTATTTATATAATTATATATAAAAGTTCCTTTTTCACATTTTTAATAAGAAACTAGTAAATAATATATTACTAGTACTTAGTATAGTACTCCTAAGATTCTAAAAGTATATAATAATAGGTCGGAAGTGATAATATATAATTATTAATAACTTTTTATAATTTTATATTTTACTATTTAAAAATAGCTCTTTAATAGTCTCTATACTTTTTAAACTTAACTCTATACCTACATTAGACTTTTTATATTTATATACTCTAGATGTTATATAATTCTATATATTTTTTATATAAACTATATTAGTGCTATAGGCTACGTAAAAAAAAATTCTATTTTAATTACTCTTAAAATAGGTTAAAACGTCTATTATATTATAAATAATAGCATTTTCTTATTAAAATTACTAATATAAGTTAATATTAATATAAAGCTTATAACTATAATATAATATACTAGTAATATATATATTATTATATTATTATATTATAAAAAGCATTAAAAAATCTATAAAGTTGCTTACTCTTTTTTATCTTCGGTTTAACTTTAGATATAAAGACTTTTTTTATATAATTTTTACTAGTACAAGGAATAGATAAATTAGGTATTTTAGTTAATACTAAATTACTTTTATCTATTAACTAAATTACGTTCTAAATTTAGAATATTAAATTATAACTAATAAAATAATTACTATAACTAATAATAAAAAAACAAAACTATAACGTAAAAATATATAAAAAGTAATATATTAAAATATATTAAAATATAAAAATAACTTACTTTTTAATTATGTAATAGTAGGTTTTATTTTTAACTTTATTATTATTACTTTTTCTATAATACTCCTTTCTAATCTCTCCCATTTATAGTACTAGCTTCTTAGAAAATATTATATTTTTATTTTTTATATTTTTTATATTTTTAATATATTTATTAGCGTATTGTAATATATGTTTTTTACGTTTTTCTTATTAATTATAGGTTTTTTCTCTTTATATTAATATTATAACCATTCCCTTTTAAAATGCTATTATAAGAATATTTTTAAAATATTTAGACTATATTCTAATAATAGTCTTTTATTTTCTTTTTTAGGGCTTTTAATTAAGTCTCTATTAATAATTCTTTATACGCTTTATATTATCTTAGGAACTCTACTCCTTTTAACCTTATTTATAGTATTATTATTATTTTTTTATTACTAATACATTATATAGTAATATAAATACTATTAGGAGTTCTTTTAATATAAAAATAATTTTTAAAATATAAGTATTTACTTTTAAAAAAAGTTTCACTTTAAATTTAAATATTATTAAATATTACGCTATATAAAATGAATCAAAGTCTAGGTTTATTAAATTAAAAAGATATTATTATATACTATAATATTAGTAATATATCACGTGATTAGTGATTATATAAGTCTTAGCAATGTTTTTATAATTTATATAATTTTATTATTAGATTACTAATATACTTTAAAAATATAGTCACGTGACCTATACTAGACTTAAAAGAGTATAGTTAAAGTTTTAGTTAAATATATTTACTAACTAAAAAGTTATAGGAACCTAAAAAAGGGGTTAAAAAGTTTATTCTATTTAGGTAATTTTAGTTTATTACAGGTAATAAATAGGACGAAGCTAAAATCCTAATATAAATCTCTACTATTTTCTCTTTAAAACGGTATAATTCGCGTACTTTTAGGCTTAGTAATTAATTTTATATTAATTTTTAAAAATAGTAACTTATAGGAGTACTC
Organism: Pleoardoris graminearum; assembly: GCA_030770415.1. Lineage (NCBI taxonomy): Eukaryota > Fungi > Ascomycota > Dothideomycetes > Pleosporales > Didymosphaeriaceae > Pleoardoris > Pleoardoris graminearum. The sequence goes on along the minus strand of JASEKS010000082.1, from coordinate 322,356 downwards.
TATTCCCAATGTCATCCCCCTGTATACTTAATTAAGTTAATAGTAAAATATCTAATCTATATATATATACTATATATAAGAGGTAGTGCCTTTACTACCCTCTAGTAATAAACTAAGAAATTTACGCTACTAAGTTTTAGTTATAGTATACTAACGTTTAAAAATACTATATTAAAATTTTTTTTTATATTTACTTAAATTAAGTTATATTCTAAATAAAATATAGTTATTTATAAGTAAGGACTAAGTAGCTACTATACTAGCTTTATTTAAAATAATAATCCTTAGGTACTATATTATATAATTTAATAATAAGAATAGAAAACTTTTACTTATATTATTATAAAGGGTTTAAAATATAATTACTAGAATATAATAATTATATTTTAAATATATATATTTTTAAAACTCTATATTATTTATTAGTAAGCTAAATATAATAAAATATTATAGTAATATAATAGATAATTAATATTATAATATAAAAATAATATTATAGGTAGTAATATATACTACGTTTATGTATATATTTTTATAATAAAATTTTTATTAATATAATATTATAACTACGTAATTAGATAGCCTATATATATATATATAATTTTTATTCTATTTTATAGTATTATATTTACTCGTACTATCTATTATTTAGGCTAAAAAATAGTTAGTTATTTATAATATTTTATCTATCTATATTATATTATCTCTCTTTTAGGGTATAGTATATTTTTTTTTATAGTAGTAAATAGTTAGTAATAAAAATAAATATTATATTATATTACTATAAAGTTATCTAATTAATACATATAATAGTTTTATTTTTATAAGTATATTTAATTACTTAATATATTAAAACTATCTATATTTTAAATTTAGACTAAAAAATACTATTCTCTTTACTTATATTTATAAATATTTTACTCTTCTATTAATTTTTTTATCTTAGTTAAAAAGGCTAGTTACTATTATTATTATTCTTTTTAAAATAATAACTATCCTTTTACCTTTTAAATTCTTAGTTAAATCTTTTTAGTTTTTTAAGTTTTAAGGATATAGTATCTATTTAAGATATATTTATTATAAAATATTTACTATTATTAACTAGACTCTAATCTAAAGTAGTAAAGACTTTATAGTAACTAAAAAACTATAAAATTTTTTTTTAACTAAGGGTTAGCCGTTTTAATATAGTAAAATTAATAGTAGTATAATAAAATATAAAATCCTTATCTATAATATATAGAAATATTTATTTTATATACTTAAACTTACTTTATATAGCCTTAGCTTCTATAGTTGCTTATATATTACTTAATTAATTAATAATTATAAGTTTAGATATTTTTAACTTAAAATAGTATAGTATAGTATATATATACCTACTAGTATAATAGGTAAGTTAAGCCTAATAAATATAGTAGACCTTATTTAGAAGTTCTCCCCTAATAATAGTATATAGGATTTTAAAATATAATTAGATTTTTCTTATATAAGGGGTATTTTATAGCTAGTTTAGGTTCTCTTTACTATAAATAAAGAGTAGTATTACTTATTTATACTATAATTCTTCTGCTTAACTCTTAAAGAATAAAATTTATTTTATTTTTTACTATTTTATATAATAGAGCTTCTTAAGTCTAAAATAAAAAATAAAAATACTCTTAATACTCTAAAAGCTAAGAATCTTTAACCTATCCCTATATATATAACTAATACTAGCCTATTTATAAAATATATTTATTATAGTATTATTATTACTATAAGTATAGTAAATCTAGCGCTAGCTAATTATTTTTATTATAATTTAATTATATAATTATACTATAATTATTATAAAATAGAAGAATAGTTTAGACTAAATATATAATTTTTTATAAAAATACTCTTAGAGTGTATCTTTTATTTAAGTGGTAAAATATTTAACTATATAGCTTTTATTTATATAGATATAGGCTACAAGAAACCGTTTAATTAAATTATATAAAATATAGTAGTATATATTAAAGTATAAATATTTATTAATATAAAAGGTTATAATATTATTATTTTAAATACTAAAATATTTAAGTATTTATATAATTTTATATTTAGTTATTATATCTATATATTTTAAATTTTATTTTTTTTTATATTTATACTTATATTGTAAGATATAATACTCTTTATTAGTAATTAATAATAAAATTTAAATTAGGTTACGCCTACTACTAATAATATTAAATATACGTACTAGAGTAGTTATTATAATATAATTAATCTCTTAGTCGCGTATAAATAAATTTATTTTAATAGTAATAACTATAATAGATTTTAAAATAGTAAGCTATTAATTTATTTTTAAAATATAAAAGTATATAATATTAATTATATATAAAATTTAAAACCTATAGTAATTAGTAGTATTTATTATTTATACTATATATAGCTTTTTATTAATAAATACTAGTATAGAAGCTTTTTTAAAATAGTATAAGTTTAAATATAACTTTTATTTATTTATAAAAATTATTTAACTTATAGGGACTATAGTAAGTATAAATACTTACTTCTTTATATATTTAATTTATATAAATAACTATTTTATAGATAGCGCGGTAGACTCTTTTTACTTATTTTAATTAAATTTTTAGTTTTTTATTATTTTTAGAGATAACGTAATAATTTTAAAAAAAAAATTATTAAAAAATCTATATTCTTTTATTAGGGGATATATAAGTTCCTTAATAGTATTATAAATTTTAGTTTATATAAAGCTACTATTACGGAAGAAATTATCTAAATATAATTTAATTAATACTAATTTAGTATTAGTTTTAGTAAATATATATAATATATAACTACTTTATTATTTATTATAATAAAACGGTTCTATTTACTATTTATTATAATAGGCTTTATAGAGCGTAGTAGTACTTAAAAAAAATAAACTAGTCTATATATTAAAATTCTAATAAAAGTATTTAGGATTAATATATATTTAGTTCTATAAGTAATTTATATATATTTTAAGTTCTAGAAAATAATCTATATAAATTAAATATTTACTAAGAATACTAATTTTAAAATTATAACTAGTAATAATAAGGTATAGTTTATAAAATAGGTAACTATTAATTCTAGATATAATTATATAGAAAGTAAACTCTTTAATTTTTTCTTAAAAGAATATATAAAGCCGACTACTAATATAGCGGCGAGTATTAATATAGCTATTATTTAATATATATATATATTAGACTTTTTATTTTATATATAAATTAGCTTTTATATAGCAGAAATTTATAAAATAGTAGTTATAGGTAATATAGTTACTAATAGTATTTAAAACTAGTTTTAAAATATAGTCTACCTATACTAAGAGAATATTATTATTAATATATTATAATTACGTAAAAATATATTTCTCTTTAACGTTAATATAGTGTAATAGAAAATACGGCTAAAAGATATAATATTTATAAAAATAATAAATATAGAAAAGTATATTTTAGTATATACTTAAAGTAATAAAAAAAATAATATATATTAGTTATTACTAAAGGACTCCGTAAAGCCTAAAAGAAATAATAAAAAAATATTATTATAGAAAATACTTAGGCTAGTAAAAAAAAATAAAATACTATTATAGTTAAAGCGTTATACTAATACTTAAGGCCTAGTCTCTTTTAAAAATTTAGTCTTAGAGCGGTTAAAACTAAAAATAAAATATAAAATTTTATTATTTTAGCTTATATTATATAATAGTTTATACTAATTATAAAAGTTTATAGTATTATATTAACTATAATAAGAAAGCGCACTTAGAAAAAAAAAGTTATAAAGATATATTAATATTAAAAATAAAATATAATAGTACTTTAAAAAACTAAACTAATAATTTTAAAAGTATAGACCTAATAAACTAGAGCAGAGACTTATATAAATATTTAGTATTAATATAAAATAAAATAGTAACTAATAGTAGAGGATCTTTAATAATAAATAAGCCTAATAGTTCTAATTAAATTTTATAAGTTAGTAAATAAAATACGCTACTAGGTAATTAAAAAAAAAAAAAAATTTTGTTTATAAATATAATATATTAATAAAATATTAAGATAAAAATCTCTTTTTTTCTCTTTAACTATTATTAGAGAGGGCTCTAAGGTTATATTAAAAAAAATAAAATAAAATAGAAAAGTATACTTACTAAATATAATATAGGGCTTAGTACTTAGTTTACTAATTAGGCTAAAACTATTAGGTAAACTAAGTAAAATATTCTCTTTATTTAGCTCTCTAAATAGCTAATTTATATAATAGAGTTTATCTTTTATATTAGTAATAAGGGGGGTAGGTACGTTCGGTTTAGATAATATATTAAGTCTAAGTAATATAGGCGCGTTACTAATCTTAACTAGAGATAGTACTAAAAATTTAAAATTTAACTAATTTTTTAATAATATTTCTTATATATTATCCTGTAAACTAGTATTATTAATTATATTATTAAATATATATAATATCTCTTTTATTTTATAGTCTATAAAATTATATTTTATATTAGTATTAGCTTACTACTTATTTAGTATAGATAGGGGTTCGTCCTATATTATATTATTAAGGGCACTTATTTTATTATTTTATTTTATGTTACTATTTAACTTATATACTATTAGTATCTCTCCTATATAGGGTTATTAGATATAGTATACTTACGTAATTATAAATAAAATATTTATAGTATTAATATATAGATTTTAAAAATTAATAATATTATTAATAAATAAATAAGTAGAGTCTACTATACTATTAGTTTACTTAAATATAGTAGTATAGAACTATAATAGTAAAAATATTAAATAGCTAGTATTAATATATAGTAGTAAAATATTAATTATTAGTATATATATAATAGTAAGTAGTAAAGGGTTTTAGAAGCCTTAAATAATAAATAGTTAAAACTATAATTAATAATAATTTATAAAAACGTAGTATAGCTACTATTAAAAAGGTAACTTAAATATAAAATTACGCTATATATAGTAGGTAGAATAGAACTATTAGATAATAAATAGTAGCCCTTATACTTATATTAAAGAAATAGTATTAAAAGGCTATAAGACTATTAATAAAAAATAATATAACTATTATACTAATATAATTTCTACTACTTAGGATTTTAGTAAGATAGGTGTAAAATAGTATTAGAATTAGTTAGTAATTAGTAGTATAAAGAAAATAGTATAATTTTACTAAGTAGTATTTTTAATTTTACCCCTTTAAGCCTACTAGTGCAGTTTATTAGTCTTACGCTTCCTTTAAAGGGAATTATCTATTATTATCTAATATAAAAGATATATAATTAAATAAAATATAATTTATATTAATAAAATAAAGGGAAGAAATATTTATATAATATTTAATTTAAATAATAATAAAGGTAGGCAACGTAAACGGCCTATAAGTAATTACTAAAAGTATAAATATAATATAGATAGTTTATAAGTAATTACTAAAAGTATAAATATAATATAAATAGTCTATAAATAGTTACTAAAAGTATAAATATAATATAAATAGTCTATAAGTAGTTACTAAAAGTATAAATATAACGCGAACGGCCTATAAGTAGATATATATTATAATTATAATAGTAAATATTTCTAATTTACTATATATTTTTATTTACGCTAGTATTATATTAATATAAATTATAGCTAATAATAGTACGTATAACTTACTTAATAAGTAAATAAGTTTATAGTAGTAATTAAAAAGATTTACTACTATAACTATAGTATATAGGGTATAGAGTATATTTTTAGTCTACTTACTAATTAGCCCTTATAATAAATAGGGGAGTAGATTTCTATTATAACTATATCTCTTACTAGGTAATACTTAGATTTAGAGTATAAAAAGTATTATAATAAACTCTTTACCTCTTTATTTAAAACTATATTTTTTTACTATCTATTATTTAGTACGCGGTAGTCTAAAATTAAATAAATAATAATATATAAGTGTTAGGAGGGAGAGAATTTAAAATTTATTTAAATACAACCTATATACGTAAAAAACGCTTAAAAATAAATAAAAAAACTAGATATAAATACTAGAAGGTCTAAAATTAATTTAGTAAAAGTTTATATATATAAAGAGTATTTAAAAATTATATTAATAACTGTATATAGGTACTAAAAGATTAAAAGTTCTTAAAATCTATTTTAATAAGACCTATATACGTAGGAAACGTCTGAAATAAATTAAAATATAAATATATAAATAGTAAAAAAGTTTAAAAATTAATTTAGTAAAACTATATATATATAAAAAAGGTTAAAAATAAATAAAAAAAATAATTTATACATACTAAAAGAGTAAAAAACCCTAAAATCTATTTTAATAAGACTTATATACGTAGGAAATATCTAAAATAAATAAAAAAATAAATATATAGATATCTAAAAGATCTAAAAATTAATTTAGTAAAACTATATATATATAAAAAAAGTCTAAAATAAATAAAGAAAATAATTTATAGGTACCTAAAAGGCCTAGAATTAATTTTAAAAAAAACCTAATTATATAGTAAAATTTAGAGCCTTACTATACTAAAACGTAGTAATAAAAAAATATATTATTTAAAAATAAAATACCTAAAGCTTATATATACCCCTATACTAGGGTAGCTAATATTTATATAAATTTATTACTTTTTTATTTATAGCTATATATAATTCTACTACCGCTCTTACGGTATAGTAGTCTAAAAAAATATTTACTTTTAATTTTATAACTAAAGGCGCCGGCTATAATACTAAAAATAATATTATTAGGACCCTATAGTATAAGGGGCCGGGCTAAACTTTAAAAGTAATTTTTAAGTAAGTATATAGTAGCTCCGTATTAATTACTTTTAAAATAGTTAAAAAAATAGTAAACTAAAAATAATAACTAAAAGACTTATATCTATTTTTATACTATCTTTCTCCCCTATACCTCTAATAGTAAAGAGTTTAAAAAAGATCTTATATAACTTTTATACGGCTAGAGTAGTAAATATATAATATTTTTTAAACTACTATAAATATAATCTAGAAGGGTTATAGCGTATACTAGTAATTATAGTAAAAATTTTAAAATAGTAATAATTTTTATTATAGTTATTTTTACGTACTAAACCGGGTAATATATATTTATTTTTTTTAAATTTTATTTTTTTTTTATATTAATTTTACACTCCAATAGTAGAGAGTCTAAAAATTTAAAAAAATTATTTTTTATATAGCTAAATAGACGGGTAAGCCTAAAAAAAATATTATAAAACTTATAATAGAGTCGCGCCCGTCGCTTATATAAATAATATATTTAAAATATATTTTAAAATATTTATATATTTAGATAGTCGCACCTAAACCGCTATAAATAAAAATAATAATAAAAGGGGTATATACGTCTCTATATATTTTTATTTTTTATATATAGTAAAGTATTTTATTTATATTAATACTATTTCCCTATAGACTAAAAGAGGTAATTAAAGAATACTTATTTTTATAGTATAATACTTAGTTAAGTACCTAAAGCCTATTTAAATTCTTATTATTTTTTTACCTAAAACTCTATACTTTTATTACTTATTTTTTATAGTATAGTAGCCTAAAAAAAGTCTAGTAAATTTTTATAGGCGCTATAGGGGGAAACGTCTAAAATAAATATTAATTAAAATTTATAAGTAGTAGAGAAACCTAAAAAAGAAAAATAAAAAAGTATATAGGCGTAGGTATAATACTAAAATAGATATTTATAAAAATTTATAGTATAACTCTAAAATAAATTTTAATATATATTTATAGAAGAGGTAGTATATATATATAAAAAAAATAGATACTAAAATACTATAGAGGTAGTATATATATATACTAAAGAAATAAATACTAAAATATTATAGAGGTAGTATACGCACGTAAAAAAAATAAATATAAAAACTTATAAAAAAGTTTATAATATATAGACTCTATTTTTTATACTACTAGACTAAAAGTATAAATATAATATAAATAGTTTATAAGTAATTACTAAAAGTATAAATATAACGTAAATAGCCTATAAGTAGTTACTAAAAGTATAAATATAATATAGATAGTTTATAAATAGTTACTAAAAATATAAATATAATATAAATAATCTATAAGTAGTTACTAAAAGTATAAATATAATATAAACGGCTTATAAATAGATATAGTATAGTATATAAAGTATAGAGTATATTTTTAGTCTATTTACTAATTAGTCCCTTTAATAGGTAGGGGGGGAGTAGATTTTTATTCTATTTTTTACTAGGTAATATTTAGACTTAAAGTATAAAGAGTACTACTATTTTTTTTTTTAAAAAGTAATTTAGTAGAAATAAAAAAAAAAACTTTATTAAAAAAAAATTATAAAAGCTATTATAAATAATAGCCCTAAAAAGTTATATTCTTTTTAATAAAGAGTACCTTTAGAAATAAAAAATATTTAGAATAAGTAGGTATACGCTAAATAGTAAAGACTTTTTTTTTTTTTTTTTTTTTTTTATACTAGGGTTTAGCCCTAGTTTTATAATAGGTTTAAATTATTAATAGAATTTATATTACTAAAAATAGTATTTAAGTTATAAAAATTAAAAAATACTATATTTTATAGTTATTAGTTAAATAAAAAAATTATTACTATTAGGTAAATACTATATTTAATTATTATATAAAAAGTACCTTATTTATATAATAATAAAACTAATTAGTAAAATTTACGTTTTTAATAAATTACTTTAGTATAATATAATAATAAAATTTAGTTTTTATAAAAATAGTAACGTTTATTTTATATAATTAAAAATTTAAAATCTAGTAATATAGTCTATATATTTTAATTTTATAAAATACTTATACGTAGTAGCTAAAATATAAAATTATAATTAAAAAAAAAAAAAAAAAAAGTATACGTAGTATATATAAACTAAACTATATATAAACTAGTAATATTTAAACTAGTTTTAGTTTAAAAATAATATAGTAGTATAATTAAATTTATTTAATTAATTAAGTTTAGTTATATTATTATATTATTTTTAAACTAAAACTAGTTTAAATACTACTAGTTTAAGTATAATTAATAAAAACTAATAAAATTAAAAATAAAAAAGTAAACTAGCTAAAGAGTATTAAATTAAATTAAACTTAAAGGCCCTAAATTTTTTATTAATAATTTTATAAATTATTATTATAGCAGCTACGGGTTCCGTTTTTAATAATTTTAAAAATTTTATTTTTAATAATTTTAGGGGCTTTACTTTTAATAATTTTAAAAACTTTTAGTAATAAGTAATTTTAGTAATTATTAATAATCTTAAATAGTAAGATTTTTTATTAATATAAACTATATAGTTTACGTAAAACTTTATTTTTAATTATATTAAAAAATAATTTTTTAAAATTTTTTTAAGTATTTTATTATATACTATTTTAGTACGTATTAAATAGTATTTTTAAAATTAATAAAAAAAAGTTAAAAAATATTAATTAATTTTAGAGGCCTCTAGATTTTTTATAAATAAAATTAGTATTTTTAATAGTTACTAGTAATATTAATTTTAATTAACTAATTATTAAAGATTCTAGTATACTTTTAGCCCTTTAGTTTAATAAATTAATATTTATATTAATAAATAGTTAGTACTTATACTAGCTACGCTAAATATTAAAAAAAATTTTAAAACTTTATTATCTTTATAGTAGTAGATAAAGTTTTATTATAAAAAATTACTAATAAGCTAAAACTATTTATATAGATAACTAACTAGTAGAGTATTTTTATTTATATATATATTATAGTATAGTAGGTAGTTTTTAAACTTAAAATAGTATACTACCCTAAACTATTTAAATAAAAAATTAAAATTAAAAAATTAAAAATTAACTATAGTAAATTAATTAAAAAAATATAATTATTATTATTTTAAAAAAGTACTAAGTTATCTAAAAAACTAATAGTTTATATAACGCTTTAGTTTTTTTTTATAAAATAATTATTATAATAAGTATAAATTATATATTTATATATATATAATAGTTTAATTAAGTTTTTATTTTATTAGTTAAATAGTAAAGTTATTAGTCTACTATAGTACTAATAAGTAAAATAAAATAAAAGTTTAATTTTAAAAATTTTTTTAAAAAATATTATTTTTCATAAAAATATCTCTACCTAAAAAATTTAAGTACTTAAATATATTTATCTAAGAGTCTTAAAATTTTTTTATTTTTTATTTTTTTTTTTTTACTAGTACCTCTTTTTATATAGATATTACTAGTAATATATAAGTTTTTTATTTAATATTAAATAATTATTTTATTTTTTTATACGTAGACTTACTCTAAATATATATTAAAACTAATAAATAAATAGACTATACTAGTTTATAATATAAATAATTAACCGCTATTTTTAAATATTTTTTAGTAATAAAATTTTACTAAATAAGTATATTTTATTATTTTTACTGAAAAAAGCTATTTCTAAGCTATAAGCCCTTTTTTTAAAATTTTAAATTTAAATTACCGGTAGAACCTTAATACTATACTATTTAATAATAATACCTAATTAGTAAAAAATGATTAGTAGTAGTCTATAATATAACTAAGTTATAAGTCCTTTTTTTAAAAATTTTAAATTTAAACTACTAGCGGGACTATATAACTATTTAATAGTAATACCTAATTAGTAAAAATAATAAATAGTAGCCCTATAATATAATTAAATAAATACGTTTCTCTTTACTAAAAAAAAAAAAAAATATTATTATTATATATATTTTACTTAATATTATACTCTAATTTTTTTAAATAGTATTTAACTCTTTATAAATTATTAGTAAAATATAAATAGTTATAACTATAGTATTATGAAAAAATATTTTTTTTAAATATAGATTTTATAGCGTTATTTTAATTAAATAATATATTTAGTTAGATACGTAGTAAAACTTTTTTTAAACTTATATTTTTAAATAATAGCTATACTAAAATAGCGCTTAGCTATAATTTTAACTATTAATATAATTATATTAGACTATTAGTATAAATTATTAATATTTTTACTAGTATTATAAAACTACTAGCTTATTTAGTAGTTTTAATAGTTATTATTTTTAATATAATTTTATAACCTTTACTTAACTTTAGTAAAACTAAGGGCCCTAAGCTTTTTTAGCTAAGAATATTTTATTATAAAATATATCTACGCCTATTTTTAAAATATACTTTAAAAAGTATAGGTTATATACTATTAATAAAAGTTATTAAAAATACGCTAAACCTATATTTATTAAAAATTTATTTTTTATTAGGTATTATACTAGTTATTAATTTTTTTGTATAGTAATTATATTTTATAAACTTAATTTTACTATAAACTATTAATTTATTATTAAAGTAATTACTTATAACGGCCTACTAACAGCCCTAAATAAAAATAAACTTATAAATAGTTTAGATATTAGAGTCTTTAGCCCTTTTATATATTATATACTTAATACTAAACTAGAAAACTATAATTACTAAATTTACTAATTTTTTTAAATAGTTAATTTATTTAATTTTTTACGTAAAGTCTGTTATATTTTATAGTATATTAATATAAAATATATAAATAATATTAAAAAAATTAATACTAATTTTTAGTACTAAAATAAAAATAATAAAACTACTTTTTTTAAATTATTACTTCTTTTATAGATTACGGTTAATATTTTTAATATAATAATAATTATAGTTTAGCTTATAGACTAGCTACTTATATATAGTTTTACTATAATAATATATAATTTTTTTAGCCTCCGCTACTATATACTACTAAAGTTATTTAGCCTACTTTTAGTAGTACTCTAGTATAATTTTAAAAAAATTTTTTTTTATATATAAATATATAGTACTATATATTAAAATATAAAATATTAGTTTAAATATATATAGTACTACTACTAAAAAGTATATTTATTTTTAGTTTATTTTTTTACTTTAATAGAAGAATAGTAGTTAATAAAATTATTAAATATTAAAATAATTAAAAGTTATATAACTATACTAATTTAAAATACTACTAGTTTAAAATATAAATAAAATAGTACTTATTTATAATTATATATTATAGTAACTTTTATTTTATAAGTAATTACGTATAACAAAAAAAGTTTTTATTAATTTTTATATTACTAGCTAAATTAGCGCTTATTATAACTAAAAAAGTATAATTATTAATATTTAAAGTCTACTCTAGATAATTTAGTCTAGTTTAGCTTATACCTTTTAGTAAATTTTAAATTAAGGTTTAAAATAAAATTATTATTATAGTAACGCTAGTACTATTTAAAAAAACTAGTAAACTAAAAAAAAAAGTCTTTTTACTTTTAGTAAAAAAAATAATAACTAGTAAAATTTATTTATTAAAAATAGTATCTAATATCTACTCCTATTTTATAAAATAAAATATTAGATAGTTTATATTTAGTATTTATTATATCTCTTTATAAATAGCCCTATTTTAGTTATTAATTAAAAATTTTATTTTTAGATATTATACTACTTATACTTTACTACCGCTTTTTAAATCTTTTTCTAAACTAGACTTTTATATATATTTTTATTATTATAATTATTACTACTACTATTACTACTATTACTATTAGCGCTACTAGTATTACTAAATAAATAATATAATTATATTAAATTTAAAATAACTACTACTATTAGAACTAAAATTAAAAAAATTATACTAGACTATACTAAGTAAGTAAAAAATATTAATAGATTAAATGTTAAAATATTTAATAATATTAATAAAAATATTATAAATAAGTAGTTTTATTATTATAATATATACGTTTTAGAGCTCTAGCGAGTCTTTTTTTTTTTAATTTTTATTTTTTTTTTAATTTTATTATTTTTTATATTATTAAAGCTAGTACTAAATTTCTTTTTAATTATAATTTTATTAATACCTATAGCAGCGTATTAGTAGACTAAAGTATTTAATTTAATATTTAGGTTAATAGTTATACTAGATTTTAGTATAGCTATAAAATAGTTAGTTTTTAAAATTTTTTAGTTTAGTTATTAGTTTATAAATAGTTACTAAAAGTACTATAATTTTTTAAAGTATTTTATTTTAAAAAGTTTTAAAAGAAAAGTAAATAAATAAAATAAATTATTATAATTTAGTTTAGTTATAGTAGTAAAAAGTAAAATACTACTTTTAGTTTATTTTACTAAAATATAAATTTATAGTAGTAGATAACTATTATAACTAAACTATTTAATATAAAAATATTATAATTCTATAATAGCGTATTAGTATATTATAATAATATTAACTTAGTCCCCTAAGAGGGTTAGTTAGTAATAATATATAATAGTAAAAAATTATAAAAAAAAAATAGTGTATTTAGCGTAGGTAGGCGTATATTTAATACTTATTTTAACCCCCTTATAATAATTATAGTAGTAATTTATAAACTATTACTAGATTATAATTTATTTAGTTAAATATTTATTTAATTTTTTAATTTAATTAGTTATAGTACTACTATATAAAGAACTTATATTTTTAAAATAAAGTAATATCGTCCCTAAAGCGTTTTAGATTAATTTTAAAATACTTCCTAATATCCTCTATTTAGAGTAAATTTTTTTAAAAAATTTACTTAGTCTTTACTACTATATATTACACTATTTAGTAAAATTTAGTAAGTTAAATAAACTAATTATTAAAATAAAATATTTTTTTATTTATAAACTACTAAATATTACTAAAATTTTTTTATTTATAGTAATATATTTACTATAAACTAGTAGGCTAAGCGTCTTACTTATAGAGCTATAAAATTTATTTATAAAATATTTTATCTATTATTATATAAAATAGGCGAGTTTACTATTTCTCTAGTAAGTACGCTAAGTAGTAAGTAGTAATATTTTTATTTTAAAAGTTTTAATATAATATACTACTCTACTAAATATATAAATATAATTTTTTATAATTTAAAAGCGCTATATATTAGTATTAATTTTAAAAACTATTAAAAAGTAGATAAGACTATTACTAAAAACGTTTTAGTTAGTTTTAGTAAAAATAAAAAATTTTAAAAATACTAATAGGGCTACTATAATTAAATTTCTATACTATAATTTATTATTATTATTAGCCTTTTTTAACTTTTAAATAAAAATAGATATTTTTTTTATTATATATTTATTTAAAAAAATAGTATATAAATATTTTTAATAAAATTAATTAACTATCGCTTAACTACGGGTCTAGTATTAATAATAAACTTATTTTTAGTTTTACTAGTATTATTACTATTATTTAAATAGTTATTATTACTAGCGTTATTATTATTATTATTATTTAAAATTCTACTAGGACTATAGCCTATAAGGTATAAAGTAGTAGTATAATTATTTTTTTTATTATTTTAGCTATTACTATTACTACTATTATTATTTTTATTATTTTTTTATTTTTATTATATATTTTTCTTTATCTAAAATACGTAAAAGGTATAGTATATAAACTTAACTATAGTAATAATATAATAGTTTTATATTTTTATATTTTAAAAGTAGCTAAAAGAGTACTAGTTAATTTTTTATTATTTTAAACTTTTAAGCTAGTATTAAGTTTTTTTACAAAAAGTCTTTAGCTTAGTAATACTTTACTTTACTAGTAATTTTATTAAGTTTTTAATTTTTTTAAAGTAAATTTTATTTTTATTTAGTACTTTTATTATATAAATAATATACTTTAGGTTACTATTATTAAAGTGCTCTAGCTAGCCTGTTCTCTTAAACTAGCCTATTTTATTAGTTTACTCTATTTTAATAGTAAATATTAAAACTTTAGTTTATTATATTAATAATATACTATTCTAATATACTATAAGGGTAGTTAAGTAAATAAAAAAAAAGCTAGCAAAAAAAAAATATAGGTCTACTACTAGCTATATAGTAAAATACTGCTAATAAAATATTAAAATAAAAAAAATTTATAAATAAATTTTAGTATATAATAATAGCTTTTTAGTATTTTAAAATTTAGTATACTTTTTATTAAAATACCTTTAGAGGGTATTCTTATTAGTAGTAAAAAAGTAGTAATAGTAAAAACTATTAATTTAGTAAATAAAGTTTAGTATAAATAGTTCTAGCGTCTTAAATAGAGTACTTATAGTAATAAATAAAAATATTTTATTTACTATAGCGGGTTACTAGTTATAATTATAAAATTAAGTTAAACTAGTATATTTTTATTTACTATATATTTAGTAATAATTACGTAAATAATTTTTAATATTTTATAAATTTATTATATACTACCTATAAATAAGGACCTTATAGGGCTTTAAAAAATAAAAGTTTTATTTTATATTTTTTAGCGTAATTATACTATTTATAAAAAAGATAAAAATTATTTTAAAATTTTTTTAGTTTAGTAGTTATATATATTATAGATAGTATATAGGCTACTATTATATTAAATACTATACTAGTATATAACTATTCTATATAAACTCTATTTATATAATAAGTAAACTAATTAAGATAATAAATAAAATAAAAACGGTAGGCTAAAGGGGGAAAAAAAAAAAGGGGGCGCACTTTTTTTTTTAAGGGTTAATTAGACCTTAAAATAAACTAAATTTAGTAAGTACTAAACTCTATAAAAAATTAATTAGGCCTTAGAATAGACGTTAATTAAGTCTTAAAATATACTTAATTAGGCTAGTCTTAAGTCTAGTAGAGTATTAATTAAACCTAATTAATACTATCTTCTTAGTTAAAAAAGAGGTAGAGTATACTAAAAATAAAATTTAAAATAAGTATATTTACTATACTACTCTATAATTCTGTTTTAAATATATATATTAAGTAAAATATAACTATACTATAGTTTACTTAGTAAATAAAAATAGTTATAAAGTATAATAAAAGTATATTTAATAGTATAAATAAAATTAAAAATATATACATAGTTTATATAATAGACTGCGCTTTTTTAAAGGTTTTATTATTTAAAAAGTTAGTAAATAATAATTTAAATTATTATAACCTAATAATAAAATTATAGCGTTTATAGCGTTTATAGTTA
This sequence comes from Pleoardoris graminearum, assembly GCA_030770415.1. Taxonomy (NCBI): domain Eukaryota; kingdom Fungi; phylum Ascomycota; class Dothideomycetes; order Pleosporales; family Didymosphaeriaceae; genus Pleoardoris; species Pleoardoris graminearum. The sequence goes on along the minus strand of JASEKS010000082.1, from coordinate 306,186 downwards.
GTAAATACTATAATTAAAAATATATAGATTTTAATACTAAATTATAATAAAAATTATACTAATTAAAAAAAAATACTAATAGTTATAGGGGGGCAGTAAAAAAAATTTTAAAAGAACAGAGACTATATTTAATAAAAATTATTAAAAAAGTTTTTTATATACGTCTAAAGGTAGGTATCTATTATATAAAACTATAGCCTTAAATATAATATTAAGTCTTATATTATAAATATAATATTAAGTCTTATACTATAAACGCGATATTAAGTTTTATATTATAAATATAATATTAAGTCTTATACTATAAACGTAATATTAAGTCTAATATAATAAATATAATATTAAGTCTAGCATAGTAGATATAATATTAAATTTTACTAAACTTAATATTAAGTCTAGTATAGTAAATATAATATTAAGTCTAGCGTAGTAAATATAATATTAAGTTTTATTAAACTTACTATTAAGTTTAGCGTAATAGACTTAATATTAAGTTTAGTATAATATTAAGTCTAACTAATCTTAATATTAAGTCTAGTATAATAAATATAATATTAAGTCTAGTATAGTAAATATAATATTAAGTTTTACTAAACTTAATATTAAGTCTAGTGTAGTAAACTTAATATTAAGTTTAGTATAATATTAAGTCTAATTAAACTTAATATTGAGTTTAGCGTAGTTATGTATATACTATTTTTTTAAATAATATAAAATTTATATTATTAATTTTAATAATATTAGAGTTTATAAAAATTAAATATAATTTTATAGTTTAGTAATAAAAATAATAAATTATATATTTTTTTTTATATTTAAGTTTATATTACTACGCGTAGGCGGTAGGTATAAATAGTTTTTTTATAAGTTTTTATATTTATTTTTTTTACGTATATATACTACTTTTATAATATTTTAGTATTTTTTTTTTATATATATATATACTACTTTTGTAATATTTTTATATTTATTTTTTTAATATATACGTATACTACCTCTATAAGTTTTTATATTTTTTTTTTATATATACGCGCTACCTTTTTTATAAATATATATAAAAACTTATTTTAAAATTATACTATAAATTTTTATAAATATCTATTTTAGTACTATACTTACGCCTATATATTTTTTTAGGTTTTTTTTTTAGGTTTTTCTACTACCTATAACTTTTAATTAATATTTACTTTAAATATTTTTAATTTCCCCCCTTTATAGCGCCTATAAAGATTTAATAAACTTTTTTTAAACTATTATATTATAAAAAGTAAGTAATAAAAATATAAAATTTTAGATAAAAAAATAGTAAAAGTTTAAATAGACTCTAAATATTTAATTAAATATTATACTATAAAAATAAATATTTTTTAATTATTTTTTTTAGTTTATAGGGGAATAGTATTAATATAAATAAAGTACTTTACTATATATAAAAAATAAAAATATATAAAAAAATATTTTTTTTATTACTATTTTTATTTATAGTAGTTTAGGTGCTGCTATTTAAATATATAAATATTTTAAAATATATTTTAAATATACTATTTATATAAATAACGGGCGTAACTCTATTATAAATTTTATAATATTTTTTTTACACTTACCTATTTACCTAATTATATAAAAAATAGTTTTTTTAAATTTTAAACTTTTTATTACTAGAGTGTAGAATTAACGTAAGAGAAGAAGATAAAATTAAAAAAAATAAATATATATTATCTAGTCTAGTATATAGAGGTAATTATAATATAAATTATTATTATTTTAAAATTTTTATTATAGTTACTAGTATACGCTATAACTTTTTTAAATTATATTTATAGTAGCTTAAAAAGTATTATATATATATTATTTTAGCTATATAGAAATTATATAAAATTTTTTTTAAACTCTTTACTACTAGAGGTATAAAGGAGAAAGGTAGTATAAAAGTAAATATAAGCCTTTTAGTTATTATTTTGAGTTTATTATTTTTTTAACTATTTTAAAAGTAATTAATATAAAACTACTATATACTTATTTAAAAACTACTTTTAGAGTTTAGCCCGGCCCCTTATACTATAGAGTTTTAATTATATTATTTTTAATATTACGGCCGGCGCCTTTAATTATAAAATTAAAAGTAAATATTTTTTTAGACTACTATACTATAAAAGTAGTAATAGAATTATATATAATTATAAATAAAGAAATAATAGATTTATATAAATATTAGCCGCCCTAGTATAAAAATATATATAAACTTTAAGTATTTTACTTTTAAATAGTACGTTTTTTTATTATTACGTTTTAGTATAGTAAGGCTTTAAATTTTACTATATAATTAGGTTTTTTATAAAATTAATTTTAGGTCTTTTAGGTACTTATAAATTATTTTTTTTATTTATTTTAAATTTTTTTTATATATATATAGTTTTACTAAATTAATTTTTAAACTTTTTTAGTATTTATATATTTATTTTATTTATTTTAAACGTTTTTTACGTATATAGGTTTTATTAAAATAAATTTTAATATCTTTTACTTTTTTAGTACCTATAAATTATTTTTTTTATATATTTTAAATTTTTTTTACGTATATATAGTTTTATTAAATTAATTTTAAACTTTTTTAGTATTTATATATTTATTTCTTTATTTATTTTAGACGTTTTCTATATATATAGATTTTATTAAAATAAATTTTAAGGTCTTTTACCCTTTTAGTACCTATATATAGTTATTAATATAATTTTTACATACTTTTTATATATATAGACTTTTATTAAATTAATTTTAAATTTTTCTAGTACTTATATTTAATTTTTTTATTTATTTTTAGGTATTTTCTGTATATATAAGTTATATTTAAATAAATTTTCAATCCCCTCTTTCCCGGTACTTATACCTTATTATTTATATTATTTTTAAATATTTTTTATATATATAAAATTTTACTAAATTAATTTTAAACTACTATATACTAAATAGTAAATAGTAAAAGAGTATAGTCTTAAATAAAAAAATAAAAGATTTATATAGACTTAGAGTACCTAGTATAAAATAATAATAATAAATATTATTAATTATATTATAGGGTTTTATTATTCTTAGTCTACTTTTCTTAATATTTATAGTTATTATTAATATTTTTAGTACTTTATTTATTTTAAACTTAATTAATTTTATATATATATTAACTATATATATATAAGTTTCTTAGTTTATTATTAATTTTGTTATTTTTTATATTTTACCTACTATAATTTTTTTTTATTTATATTTAATATTACTAATAAGAGTATAGAATTAACTAGTTTAGTTATAAGTCTATTTATATTAATATTAAATTTTATCTAGTTACTAAATATTTAATTTATATATTTTTTATACCATAGTGCGTATTTTATTTTTAATATCTATATTAGTATAATTATTAGTAAGTAGAATTTTATTACTTAATATATTAGCCTTTAGTATTTTTTTATATAACTATTTTTTTACTTTATATATAGTATATAATATTAAAAGTTACTTAAGTTTTTATTTATTTTATTATTTATAGTATTTCTTTTTATAGTTTATACTATTACTTTTTTTTTTAGTATATATTTAAAAATATACTATTTTTAGACTCCTTTATTTTTACGTAGTATAATATATTTTTATAGCCTTAGTATAGCTTTAGTAAAATTTATAGGTACTACTACTATTAAAAATTTTTTTTTTTATAAACTATACTACGGTAGATTAGGTTAAGTTTATATTAATAATAACTAGTAGTTATTACTTAAGTTTAGCTTTTTTTTTTTTATATATTATAAATATTTTTTAAAATTTAGTAAAACAGTTTTTCTTTTTACTTTATTTTTATTATTATTATAGTTCTATTTATATATACTCTTATAATACTATTACTACAGTTAAAAAATTCTATTTAGGCCTAAACTATTTTATTTATATTTATTAGTATTATATATATTATAACTATTTTATATTTAATACTAATATTTATAACACCCTAAAGGCTATTTCTAAATTAAAAATAAAGTTTTTTATACTACTAATAAAAGGTTATAGTTATTATTATTAAAATTAAAAATAAGAGTAGTATAGGGCGTATAGAGTTCAAAATAAATATATTTTACTATATTATACTATTATATATAATCTTTATATTAGTAAGTAATATAAATAGATATAATTATACTAGACTTATTTATAGTTACTATTACCTTTTTTAGGTTTAAAATTATTATTTTATTTAATACGCTATATATTAGGGTAATATATAAAAAAATTTAATTATATCTTTATACCTATAAGTACTATTAGTAGTTTATTTTATAATAAAAAAAAACTGTTTACTAGTATTCTTTAAAGTAATAAGTAATATTTAATTAGTACTATATATTTTTTTAATACTATTTTTTAGTCTACTACGTTTATATTTATTATTAATTATACTTTTATTAGAATTAGTGTTTATAATTAGTAATAATTTAATATAGTAGTAATAAATAGATTATAGTAATATTAGTAATTTTAATATATTTTTTTTACTAGTATATATTTATATACTACTATTTATATAATTTTATAATTTATATATAGTATATACTATATAATATTCATAAAATTACTTAATAATATAAATAATAATTTCTCTATTAAATAATAGTCTAAATAAGAGAAAGTTTAAAAATATAATTTTTATATATAAATAGTTACTATTATAGGTAAAATAAATATTATATATAGTATAATTATATATATTTATATTAAAATATTATACTCTACTATACTAAATTTTATTAATATATTATTTATTTTATTACTTTTAGAGACTATAAAATTGTATATTTATTTTTATTTAAAAGAATCTAGCCAGTTACTATTTTTTTTTTATTATTACTTAAATTCTCTTATTATTTTTAAAACTTAGTATAAAATTTACTAATATAGCTCTAAATTATTAATAAAGATTTAAGTTCTTTAAAATTAGTAAGTAAAAATAAATATATAATTATAAGCCCTTAATTATTTTAAGTAAATATATAGTAATACTAAAGTAGTTTTTAAAATTTAAATACTATAAATTTCTTTTTACTTTTTATAACTTTTTAAAATATCTTTTAGTCTAATAGAGTAATATAAAAAAATATTGACTTAGTTTATTATAAATTATTTTATACTATTCTTTTAGTTTATATATTTTAGAAGTTTATTTTTCTATTAATACTAATAAGTTTCAATACTCTAGCCTTAGAGTAGTGTAGTATTATTTAAATATATATATTAATAAATTTAAAAAAAAAAGTCTTAGTAAATACGATATACTAATAATAATATTTTCTTTTTAAGTATAGTTTAAAATACTTTAAAATAAAATAAAACTACCTATATTTATAAAATATTTTTTAACTAGTATAGATTATTCTTATAAAGAGTAAAGAGGAGTATAGTCTAGTTTTATTATATATAATTTATAAATAAAGTAAAAAAAAATATTTATTTACTATTCTATTACTTAGTAGTTTTAAAATAATTTATATTAAAATAACCTTAAACTATATCTAATATATTAAAGAAAGTAAGTAAAGTAGTACTATAGGTATATAAATTTTTTATACTTATTTTATAAAAGAAAAGTTTAAGATTCTTTTAATTAGAGGCTTTAGTATATTTAAGCTATTTTTAACTAATTATTTTTTAAATATATAGATTATATGTATATATAGCCTATATAGCTAAAAAAAAAAAACTTTTATTATATATTCTATTTAGTTATATTTTTATTAAATTCTAAAATATACTTTATTATATAATATATAAAGTTAAATTAGAGAGTTTTATTAGTATATATTATATAAAAAAAAAACTAATATTTAGATTTTTATAATACGTAATAGTATATATCTAGATATAAATATTTATTAAGGTAAAATTTTAAAATAGTTTTATTTTATATTCTAAAATAGAAAAGTATCTAGACTATACTAAACTTTTTAATTAAAATAGTAAATTTAAAATTTTATTATTTTTAGAATTATATTATATTCTTACGTATAGAAGTTATAGTAGTACTTATATTTTTTAGTTTAAATATATAGAGTTTTTAAAACTCTTTATTTATTATAAATAATAAAATACTACTAAGATTTTTATAGTTAAGTATAAAACGTAGTATATAAATAAATATAATTATATTAATATAATTAACTTTTTACTTTTTTATATTAGGATTTATATAATAGGCGATAGTTATAATTAATTCTAAAACTACTAGCTAGTAGTTATATTTAGCTATATAGAACTCGTTTACGTTATAAATAAATAAAATTTAAAATATATAATATTTATTATCTATTTTAAATTATATAAAGTAGTATTTACTACTAATTTTAATTAGAGCTAAAACTTTTTATAATTAGTTAAGGTAAAGTTAAAACTTTTAGTAATTAAAATATAATATATTATAAGCCTTATTTAATAAAATAATATAGATTTTATTTTTAAAAAGCTTAATTTAGTTAAGTAACTATTTTATTTATATAGTAGTATAATTAATACGTTTAAACTTACTAAATTTAAATATATTAAATAGTTTTTATATAGCACTAAGGACCTTATAAAATTAATTATTAAAAAGACTATATTTTTAGATAGAAGCGTATAAAATATTTTTAATAATATTATAGGCTTTTATATATATAATTTTATTTTCATAAAATATATTAAAATAAATAAATTTAAGTTTAGTAAAACTGGTATTAGTATTAGTAAATATATAAAAGTAAAACTTATTATAATAGTTAATATAACTATAATTAAAAAAAAATACCTATTACTTAAAGTATTATATCTTATAAAAAATTATTGTACTTAGTACTATTAAGTCTATTTAAATACTAAAGTTTTAGTAAAAGTAAATAAAATGAAAAAAAATTTAGTTTTAATTTATCTTAATAAACTCCTTTAATATAGTATAATATTTAGTAAATATTTTAAATCTATTAAGTTTAAAAAGCTTAAGGTTATACTATAAAAATATAAGAATAAAATTACTAAAAGTATTATTTAGAATATTAGTATTTAGAATAATAATACTTTAAACTAGTTTTATTAAATAATTTTAAAATAGTTTTAGAATTTATTTTAAAATATTATAGTAAGTATTAACCTAATTTTTTTTAAAAGTATAAAACTAAGTAGTTTTATATTTTATATATAAGTTTACTTTAATATATATAAAACTAATAAAGTAATACCTAAAACTAGTTAAGTTATATATACTTTATAAGGCGGGTAGAATAACTATATTTATATAAATAGTAAGTGCTTTATTATTAATATACTAGAAGTAGACTAATATAATATACCCTAAGAATATTTTATATTTTATAAAAAAATTAGACTAAAATATATAATAACGGAAGTTATTATATAGTTTAAATAATATATTTTAATAATAGTATAAGTCTACTAGTAAAAATAAAATATACTAGTTACTAGTAAACTTTTTAAAAAATACTAATAAAAAAGATATAAAAAAATTATATTTAAAAATACTAAAATTACTAAATAAAAATATAATACTATTATAATTAAATTATTAAAAAAGTTTATAAAGCCTATTACTTATTTTTATAAACTTAGCTTCTAAGTAATTAAGGCTAAAAAAGGGTTAGAATTTAAGCTTAGAATTAGTTATACTAGTTAAAAGTTTAGTTTAGTTTTTAAAATTATAAGTTATAGTATAAGAGTAATAGGCTAAAATATATAATAATATTAAGAATTAAAATTAGGCTATTATAGTAGGTATAAATATAAATATAAAATTATTTATTTATTATATTTAGATACGTAAATAATTATTAATATTTTAAAAATATAAGCTATAATTATATATTATAGTAATATACTATTAAATTATATATAAAAATAATTAGTTACTAATAAAAATTAAACTAGCTAAATAAACTATAAAAATATTATTATAATATTAAATAAAAAAAAAAGATAGGGGAGGGGTAGAAATAGTAAAATTTTAAATAAAAAAGTAAAATTTTACTATTTTATTCCTACTACGCTATAGGCGTAAAAATTATTATATTAATTAAAAAATACTTACACGTATTTAATTAAACTAATAATTTATTATTATTATTATTATTATTATTAAAGCTTTTAGTTTTATAAATTTTATTACTTTTAGTTTTAACGCAGTTATTAGTAATCACTAAATTTTAAAATTTTTTAAATATTAATAGTAAAAATAGATTTAAAAAGATCTATTATAAAATATTAACTAATTTTAATAGTAAAAAAAGTTTAGTTACTAATATAAAAATTTTATTTAGTAGATTTATTTAATAATTTAAGTTTTAGGAGCTGTTTATATTTTTAAAAAATAATTTAAAGTTACTAGTAGTTTTTATATTAAAATTAAGTAGTATAAAATTTTTAGAATAGAGTATAAAATTATAAAATTATAAAGAATTTATACTAATATTATTAATAGTTTCTTTAATAGAGGGTAGGCCTAATTAATTAATTAATTTACTTAGGTTTAAAGTAACTAATATAGTTTATAGAGAGTATTTTAAATAAATAATAACTTATATATTTAGTAAATATAATACTTATACTTTATTAGTATTACTATAAAACTCTTATAATTATATAATAAATAGTAGTTACTTTATAAATAAAATCTATAAAGGCTAAATAGAAATTATAAAATATAAATATATAAAAATAAACTATAAAAATATAAATAATATAGCGTTTAATACTATAAATACCTTTATAGTAGGTATATAATTTTATATATACTCTAATACTAGTAATTATATTTATTATAGTTAAAAAAATAGTTATATATAAATTATAAGTATATAGAGTATTTAAATATAAATTACTAAAAACTATAAATTAGTATTTAAAAATATAAGTAGTACTTTTAAAGACAGTAAAAATAAATAAAATTTTCTATAATTTATTTTAGTAATAGAAGTAAAGCTAGTTAAATTTTTTAGTTAAAGTAAAAGTAAAAATAGTATTAAAAATATTTTAATAAAAAAAATACTAGCGCTTTTTTAAATACTTATTAAGTAGTATTAGATTTTTAATTAGATTTTTATTTATAAATAAGCTTTTCTTTAGTAGATAGATTAAGCTTTAGAGGTATATTATAATATAGGTATTTAATATAATATAATTATACTAAATAGATATATATTATAAAAAGAAGTATATAAAGCTATTTAAAAAAAAAGTTAAAATAATAAAAGTTCCCTTATATATAATTATAGTAGTTTATAGCTTCTATTAATTACTATATATATAATTATAATAGTTTATAGCTTCTATTAGCTACTATATATATAGTTATTATAGTTTATAGTTTTTATTAGTTACTATATATATAGTTATAATAGTTTATAGCTCTTATTAGCTATTACGTATATAGTTATAATAGTTTATAACTTCTATTAGCTACTATATATATAGTTATAATAGTTTATAACTTCTATTAGCTACTACGTATATAGTTATAATAGTTTATAGCTTTTATTAGCTATTATATATATAGTTATAATAGTTTATAGCTTTTATTAGCTACTATATATATAATTATAATAGCCTATAACTCCTATTAGTTAAAAGAGAGGGGTAGTAAGACTCTATTATATTAAAGTCTAGTAGTTATAAATATTTAAATTTAAAATATAAAGGGTACTATTTTATTAAATTATAATTTTATATATTTAATTAACTTACTTTTTTAAATATAGCCCCAATTAATAAATAGGTAAAATAGAAAGTAAATAGAGTTAAGTTAATAAATTATTTTATATAATTTAGTTTTACGCGATAGCTCTATATATATATTTATAATTTAAACTTATTAATAAAAGGTTTTTTATACTAATATTCTTAAATATATTTAAGTTATAAAAATTATATAACTATTATTTTATATTTATAATTAGTTTATAATATATTAATTTAATAAAAAGTTAGTAAACTATATTTACTTAAATATATAAAAAATATATAAAAAGTGTTTTAATAATTTAATAAAATTTTTTTTAACCTCTATTCTATTTTACTAGTAAGATTAAATAACTAATAATAAATAAATAATTTAGTAATTAATTTAAAATATATTTAAATATAATTATTTTAATTAAAAAATTATAAAAAGTAATTAGTAGAAAGTATAGTAATTAATAAAATTATTTTTTTTATTTTTATAAATTATAGGTAAGGAAGTAAAAACTAAAACTAAGACTAATATAATATAAAATTATATTAGATAGTAGTATACTTAAATTTTATTTTATATAAAATACTATTAATATTTTTAAATATAGAGAATATAATTATAGTAGTTTAATATTTTTTTTATATAATTAATAGTGTAATATATAAAAATATAAAATAAAAATTATTTATTAAGCCTAATTAGTATAAGAGTAGTATAAACATACTACTTTTATATTAATTAAATTTAGTAAGATTTTATAAAATTTTATATAATATATTTAATATAACTTTTACTTTTAATATAAAAATAAATAGTATATAAACTCTATTTAATTATTTAATATTTTATTTATATAGTAAACTAAAAAAAATTATTTAATAAAATTATTATTAATAAAATAAAAAATTTATACGCTATATTTAGATATAAAATATATTCTTTTATAAATTAATTTTTAATAAAAACTCTTTATAAAGCTCTATAGTTATTTAATATTATAATAAATTTTAAGTTTTTAAATAAAAAAAAGCGTATCTTAAATCTATTAAAACTATTAAGTAATACTATTTATAATTTTATATTATCTTATTTAAATAAAATTATTTAAGAAGTATTAGTAAATTATAAAAAATAATAGCTATTAAAGCTTATTAGCTTTTTTAAGTATTAAAATACTTAGTATTTTAATATTATAATTAATATTTATAGTTCTATTAACTAAATTAAAAGAAATTAATAAAGTAAATAAGCTATTAAAGTAGGTATATTACTATATATTAACTAACTTATATAAAAAGAGGAAAAAAATTAATAATATATAGTAAAAATTTTAAATAATAAAATGTTTTTAATGATAAATAAAAATAAAATAATAAAAAATATTTATAAAATTTTTAAAATTAAAAATAAATAAATATAAATTATTTAGTTTTATAAATAACTCTGTAAAAAAAACTTTAATAATATTTTTAATATTTTTTTATTATTTAAAAAGGAATATATATAAGTTTACTAAAAGAAAATTATAAATAATTTACTTAATATATTAACTAATAATAAGCTAGCCTAGACGTATATAAATAAATTATTATAAATATTAGCTTTTAGAGTAACTTATTTATTTAAACTAAAAAGTATAGCCCTTTAGTTAATATAATCTTAAATATTTTAAAAAAAAAAGGTATATTATTTTTTATTACTTTATTTTAGCACTAATTTTATTAAAAAAACTAGCTTTTAACTATTTAGAGTATATATTAGTATTTAGTATTTATTACTATTAAAAATTAAAAAAAAATTACTTTTTTTAATACTACTATTTTAAAAATAAATATTTTTACTTTTAAGTTTAGTTTTTATTTAAATTTTTTTTATAATAAAAAGGCTATAGCTATTTTACTTATTATATAAATTTTTTTTATTTTTTAATTATTTAAATATTTTATATTACGTATCTCCTCTTAGAGTTATTTATATAAATATAAGCTAGCTAAAAATAGTTTTTTATATATAAAGTATTTAATCTAAATAAATTTACTAGTAATATAAAGTATATAAATTATATAATAATAATTATATAATTATATAATTTATACTAGCGTATAGAACTCCTATTTAGCTATTATATAAATAATAATAAAAAAGAATATTAATATTAAAATATAATTATTATTATTTATTATATTATACTATTTCTTATTTTTTATAATATTAGAGACAACTATTACTCTATATAAATAAAAAATAGTTATTTCTATACTAATTAATAGTTAGTTAATAAATTTATTTAACTATTTTATTACTAATAGGTAATTAGATTTTTTTATTTATTATATATTAGTAAGGGCGTATAAAGAAATTAAGTTATTATTAAACTTATATTATATAAAAATAATTTTATATATTATATAACTCTTTCCCGTATCTATAGAAAAAAAAAAGTATATTAAATTATATATTTTATTAAATCTTTATCTATATAAAAGATAAAAATAATTTTTTTTAAAACTAAATTATTTTATATAAATACGCTAGTATTGTAAACTAAAATTATATAATTAATTATATATTATATAAACTAAATAATATAATAGTATAAAAAGAAACTTTTTTTATAAAAAAAAATATAAAGTGTATAATAAAAATAGATCTAGATTTATTATAAAAAAAAATATTTAAAAATATAATATCTTTATATAGGTACTTAAAGACTAAACTAAGTTATAATACTATATTAAAAATTTAAATATTTAAAATAATTGATTTACTAAATAACTTAATACGTATAGTAATAAATAGTAAAAAAAAATAATTTTATAAATATTTTTATAAAGGGTAAACTAAATAGTTCTTTTATATAATAAATATTTTTTAATACTCTCTATTATAGTATTAAAGTTTTAGTTAATAGGCTAGAGTTTATATATAACGCCTAATAAAGTATTTTATATATTTTTTTTATTTTATATTAAATATTTTCTATTATATAAATTTCTTTTTAGTATATTTTTTTTTTCTTTTATATATTATATTCTTTTACTTTATTATATAAAGATTAATAAAAAAACTTTTAAAATATTATACCTAAAGAAAATAAAAAAAAATAAAAAAAAAAATTTTATTTTTTTTATATATCCCTAATTCTCCTTTATATTAATAAAGAAAAAAAAAATTTAGGCGTAATACTTATACTAAACTTTATATAATTATTATATATAAAAATTATACGTATTACTTTAAAATATTATTAAAATATAATACTTTATAAAAAATAAAAGTCTAGTATTACTACTATACTTTTATATATATAATTATAGTTTTAGTACTCTACGTAACTATATTAAAAATATATTAAAATAGTCTTTATAATAAAAAATTTTTATAGTAATAAAAGTTAAGTTAGTATTATTAGGTAAAATAATATTTATATTATATAAGGGTAATTAATATACTATATACTTATTATTTTATAAAATATTACCGTATAGAAAGAATTATATAGAAATTTATATATATATTAATATAAAAAGCTAAAAAAAATATTTTATTAGCAGCTATTTTAGTAAAAATACTAACTTAAATATAATTACTAAATATAAAAGCCCGTATAAAAATAAAACTAAATATAATTATAATTTATTATAGTTATTATTACTATTATTTAAATAAAATTAAAACTATTTTAAAAATTTTATTAAAGGTTAATTTTATATAAAAGAAGATAGCTAAAAAGTTAAAAAAAAAAATATCTAAAACTACGTATAGAGATAATAATAAATAAAATTAAAAAAAAAATATTATAAAAAGAAAAATTTTTTTTTTTAAATACTATTATTCTATATAGCTTTAGACCGGCCTTTTTTAATTATTATATAATAATTTCTTACTTCTAATTACTATAATCTTACTTTTTATTTTCTTATAATATATAAAATTATTAATTTCTTACTTTAGTTTACTATAATTTTAATTAATAAGTAGTAGTATACTATATAATTTTACTTTTTATTATTATATAACGCGTAAATAATAGACTATAATTTAGTTATATAAAAATATATTAAAATAAAAAAATTTTTATATGGAAAAAAGGACTACTTATTAATATATAAAAAAAGATACAGAAAAATAAAATATTTATATAATATTATTATAAAAAAATATTACTAGTATATATAGAGTAGTTAACCTAAATAAATTTATTAGTAATATAGAGCGTATAAATTATATAACTATAATTAAATAATTATATAATCTATACTAGTATATAGAATCCCTATTTAGCTATTATATAAATAGTAAAGAAGAGAAAAATATATTAATATTAAAATATAACTATTATTATTTATTATTTTATATTATTTATTATTTTTTATAATATTATAGACGACTATTACTCTATATAAATAAAATATAATTATTTTAATACTTTTATATTTTACTAAAAAGTTTTATATTATTACTATTTTATACTATAGATAATTATATTTTAAAACTTTTATTTAATTACGTAACCTAGTTTTAATAATAAATAAATAAATATAGTAAGTTTTTTAAAGTAATGTTATATTATATTAGTTTTTATTAAAATATTATTAACTTTTTAAATATAAATACGCTAAAGTATAATATTAAATATTTTTTATTACTTTTTATAATTATTATAAAATAATTAGCTTACGTATATAAAAATAAAATAGTTTATATTTTTTTAAAAAGTTTAAAAATTACTAAATTTATTAAATATTTAGGCTTTACTACTACGTCTTTTTACGTAGTCTAATTATAGACTTTTTATAAATTAATAATTAAAAATTTACTTATATTTACTAGTTTATTAATATATTTTACTAGATTTAGTTTTACTAAAAAAAAGTTATTAAATATTTTTTATTATCTTTTACGCCGATATATAAAAACTAAACTAAAGTTTTTTTATATAAAAATATAATAAACACCCTACTAACTATTTTTAAATTAAAAGGACTAAATATTAAAAAGTATTTTTTTATAATAGTTATTACCTTTAAATTCTCTTTAAAATAGATATTTTTATAAACTAAAATTATATATAAGTAAAGTATTATATTTTACTTTAAAGAATATATATTTTACTTAAAATACATAATATAAAAGTTTTTATAATACTAAAGTATAAATTTTTAAACTTTACCTTTTAAACGTTAATATATATTATAAACTTATAATTAGATTTACTATTTTAATTATTATAAAATATAAAAGGCCATATAATAGAATCGTCTAAGCTATAATTTTTTAAAAAATAAAATATATTTTTTTTTATAATTAATTATACTACAACTGTTAAATATTAAAAAGTAAAAATAAGTTTAATAAAATAAAGAAGTACTTTAAAAATTACTTTAATATAAATAAGTTTTTTAAATTTAAGTAACTTTTAATTATTATTTATTTTTTTAACCTCTATTATAGGCTTAACTATATATAGTAGAGTAAGCTATTTTAAATTATTATATAAATAGTATATCTAAAAAAAAATAAAAAATTATATAATAAAAAATTAACTATATAAAATAATATAACTAGTATTTAAAAGATTTTTAAAGATTACTTTTTATTTTTATTAAAATTAAAATTAAATAAAACTATTTTAATAAAACTAAAAAGCTAATTAAGAAAATTTTAAGTATATATAATAAGCTTATTAAGCTAAATATTAATAATAAGGTTAGTTATATATAAGTATTAATTATATAGGTACGTATCTCCCCCGTATATAAAGCGAAAAAATATTAAATAGTTACTTTTTATTAAAATAAGGCTTATAACTCTAGTAAAGACAAAGTTTTTACTTATAATATAATTTATTTTTTTATTTTATTTACACGATTACAACTAAAAAAAAAAAAAAAAAAAAATATTTTATTAATTAAGTAATTAAGGTTACTACTAGAAAAAAGCCTTAGTTTTTAATTTTTATTATTAGTATATACTTATTTAATTTTATTATCTCTAATTTATAGTTAAAAGTAGAGTAGTTATTACTAAAAATAGTTAATTAATTTTAATAATATTTATAAAACTAATAATATAAGCTCTATATTAATAAATATTTTAGTTTTATTTTAAAGATTTTTATATAAAATTTTACTAAAAATAAAAATAGCTCTTTTTAGTTAAATAAATATTTATTTTTTTAAGCTTAAACTAAGCCCCTCTATTAGACTTTTAATAAATACTTTTAAATTCTAGTCCTTAATCCTAAAGTAAGTAAGTTAATAGTTTAAAACTAGTTTATAAATACTTAATACTTCTAGTATTTTTATATAATTACGCCTACCTCTCGCCTATTATATTAAAAAGTAATTAAGTTTAACAAAGAATTAACTATATAATATATTAATAAGTTACTTAGTTTAAAAACTTAAAAGAGGCTAAATATATTAAAATAGCTATTTAATAAGTTTAATAAAAATAATTTTATTAATAATATATTAATAAAAGCGTTATAACTATTTATTTAAAACTATAAAATTTAAAATAAAAATATTATAATATTAAATATATTTGCGAAACTAAGTTTACTAAATTAAGTTATTTAGCTTTTATTTATAAATAATAATAATAGAGACTTATATAAAGCTTAGTAAAGACTAATTTTAAATATAATATTTATTTTATAATACTATTTATTTTTACGTTAAAATTACTATTAAAAATTATTTTACTAATAATACGTTTACCTATTAATATATTTATAATAGTAAAACTATATACTAAATTATTTAGTTAATTATTTATTATAATTTTTAAAAGCGTAGATTTATAGCTAGTATATTAAATTAAATTAAGTAAAATAAATATAAAATTCATAGTTTTATAAGTTTTTATTTAATTATATATTTAGTAATTGTAAAAACGTTTAAAAATAAATATATAATTAAATTATACTATAAATTAGTACTAAAGGTTTTTATAAATAGTATTAGTAGTTTATATTTTAATTTTATTTATAAAGATACGGAAGCTAATATAAAAATATTTTTAATTAATTATATTAAAGATACTAATTTATATAGTAATTTTTTTAATATTAAAAAAATAAATAAAATTATTTTATTAGTATATATAAACTTTTTTATTAATTATACTAAACTATTTAATATACTTATCTAAATATAATATAAATTAAATTAGTTTTTAAAAAAAATTACTATATAGTAATAAGTTTAATTTTTTTAAAATTAAGTACTATAATTAGTTAAAATCCCGGTTAATTTTATAGCCTTAAATTATCTTTTAGAAAATTAGATTAGTTATAAAATAGTATAAAATAACTATATATATTATTTTAAATAGATATAATCTATTAATATATTTATAATAAAATCTTATATAATTAAGTAAAATATATAAAAATAATAGACTAGAGTAAAATCTAAAAGTATAATTCTTTTTAGTTATTATAAATATAATATTATTAAACTTATTTATAATTTATATTTAAGGCCTTTATAATAAAGGAATTAGAAAATATAGGTAAAATATAAATAAAATATTAAAAATTAATTTTTTTAACTAAGTATATACTCTTAATTTATAATAAATTTTAAAAAAAAATTAATTTTATGTTAGTATTATATACTATATACCTATACTTTATAGCTTATCTATTTAATTTATAATTATAGAAAATTTTATATAAATAATAGTATAAGTATATTTATACTATAATACTTAGCTTAGTATTAATTTAGTAAGGCCTTAAATACTAAAAAAAATTATTTTTTATTAAGTTACTAATAGTCTATAAAATACGGGAAATTTTATTTTAATTAAAATTATTTTTTTAAAGCACCTATAACTATTACTACTTAATTAGACTTAAATTCTTTAACTGCTAGTATAAAAACTAGTTAAATATTTTAAATATAATTTTTTTTTAGCTTATTATTTTTTATTTATATTAATAGGTTATTGCTCGCTAGTCGCTAAATAAAAAAAAATTAATAATATAATAATAATACTAACTACGTAATAGATATAAAAAAATAATATTAGTTAATACTTACTAGCTTTTATATTTTAATCCGTTAGCTATTTATATTATTTATATAATTAATTATAACTTTTTTTTTTACTATTAAAATTAATATACTAGCGTTAAGTAATTAGCGTAAATTTATTTATAGTAGTATTCTATTTAATATTAACTATATTTTTAAATTACTACATTTATTTTATAGTAAAAAGAAGTAATTACTATTATTTATTTATTATTATATTAAAAAACTTTCTACTACTATTTACTATACTTATTATTAATTATTATATTACTTATTAGTTATTAAGTAAGCTATAGTTATTAGATTAGTTATAGTACTTATTACAATTATAATATTTTTTATAGTTATTATAGCTATTATAATTATTATATATACTATAGTTATATATATTATAATTATATAATAATATTAGAGATTTTCGTATATATAATTAGTAATTTAAGTAATTTTTAATTATAAAAAAAGTATAACTAAAAAAGTAGTATAGCTCTATATATAATTATAAGTTAATAAAATTTACTACTGTTCTAAAAAATAAGATTAGTTAGCCTATTAGCTAGTTTAGTACTTATAGGGTAAAAATTAAACTAAACTAAACTAGTTTTTACTAGTCTATTATTTACTTATAATAATAATATACTATTACTTAACTACGAATTAAAAGTACTATTTTAAATAAAATAAACTTTAATATTAGTTATAATATATAAAAGCCCTAACTAAAATATATTTTTTTAAAATATATTTATAGGAGATAAAGACCTCTAGTACTCTATAAGTAAACTTATATTTATTTATAATTTTATAAATATAATATATTTTATATTTTCGGCTAATAAGATTACTATTTTATAATATCCGCCTTTTTTACTTTTTTAATTAAAGCTAGATAGAACGATTTTTACTTTACTTATTTATATAATTAATTAGTATACGTAAATTAAAAAGTATATAATTATATTATTTATATACCTACTATATATAGATAGCGCGGTTTAGTTAATACTCTATTAGTTTATTTTAAATTATTATTTAGCCCTTACTAGCGCTAAGTTAAGAATATTAAATTTTCTTACTAACTAATTACTTTTTTTATTTAACTTTACGCTAATACTTTTATATTTATTTTTTAATTTTATTATTATATATCTAGCGCTATACTATATATTATATTTTTTTTTTATACTAATAGTTTTACAACCTAATTTTACGTCTACTAAAAATAATAAGTATTAATTTATAATTAAACCTTAAAAGAAAACACCTATTAAAAAGCCTATATAGTATACTTAAAGTAGCTTATAATTATATTTACTTTTTAGTTTATCTATAGTAAATAAAAGTACTTATAAAAAAACTTTAAAACTAAAATTAATAAACTAAAAAATATATACTTTATAAACTAGTTTTAAAGACTTTCTTTTCCTTAATATAAGTTTTTTAAAAAAAACTTAAAAAAAAACTTTAATACTAAAACTAATAAGATAAAAGGCGTACGCCCTTTAAAAAAAATTTTAAAATTTTTTTTTTAGTTTAAACCTATTATAGTATACTAAATAATACTTATTTTTAAAATAAAATAAAATTAATACTATTTATAAAATAAAATAATTAATATTAAATATATATATAATAAATAAGTAATTAAATAATTTAGTTACGTAATTAATCTATAATTAAAAAGAGTATATAAGTTTTATTATTATAATACACTCTTTAAGTAAGCTATATTTAAGTAATAAGTTTATTTAAAAATTATTTAAAATAAATTTTATTTTTATAATATTCTACTATAATAATTATAGCTTACTTAATCTTTATTATAAAATTTTTTTTTTTAAATTTAGTTACTATTTATTTTTATAATAAGTTTACGGCCTTAAATAATCTACTTAGCTAATTATCTATAATAGCTTATTTTATTAATTTATTTTAAGTAAGACTTATTTTCTATATTATTCTATAATTAGCTATTATTATTATTTTTACTTAATCGTATCTTTTATATTTAGTAAATAGGTAATATTATAGGCGTAGTAAATAAATAATAAATTATATAAATAAAAACAGTTCTACTACGCTAGTTAAGTATAATAACTACTTAAATTATTTTTTTTTTCTTTTTAGTTTATAATAATTTTTATTATAATAAGTAATACTACTATTATTATTTTATTTTACTTATTTAAATATTACTAACTAATTATAAAGTATTTTTAAATATTTTAGTATTTACTTTTTTATTTAAATTTAATAGTAACGTAGTAGCTATAGTTATAATAATTATAATAATTATAATAATTAATTTATAAAATCTATTCTCCCTTTTAATTCTTTTAAATTAGATAATAATAATAATAATAATTCTCTAGCCTTAAATAATATTAAAAAAGAGTAGGGCAGTAGTAGTTAAATAATTAATAAAAATAAAAAAAAAATATCTTTTAAGTTTAATAAGTAGCTTATTTTAAACTATAAA
Source organism: Pleoardoris graminearum (assembly GCA_030770415.1). Taxonomy (NCBI): domain Eukaryota; kingdom Fungi; phylum Ascomycota; class Dothideomycetes; order Pleosporales; family Didymosphaeriaceae; genus Pleoardoris; species Pleoardoris graminearum. The sequence continues at coordinate 285,905 of JASEKS010000082.1, read as the reverse complement.
ATTTATATACGCAGCGCTCTATCTAGTAATTTAATAAAAATTTATTTTAAAAATTTTAATTTTATAGATATGCGCTACTATTATTACGTAATTTATATATATAATTTATTATATATTTTACTAATTATATATCTACTATATTTTACTAATTAATATAGTTTTATTAGTATTTATACTATTTATATAACTTTTATTAAGCTTATAATTAAATATAATACTATAAACTCTAAAATAAATAATTATTCTTTAAATTTTAATTTATAGATTATACTAATATTTTATAGTTTAATAATAAAATTATATTTACTTCTAAAACTATTTATAAAAATTTTATATAGTATTAAACTTCTTTAACACTAAATACTAATATAGTATTATTAGGTAATTAAAATCTATTAGGCTCTTTTAATTAAAACTAATATCTAAATTTTATTTCTAGTAGCTAGGGCTATAATAATTTAGCTTATAAATATATTTTTAAGTATATTTTAGTTATTAATAATTTTTATTTAGTACCCCGCTATTATTTATTTAAATAGTAAATAACTAATAACGCTACTTAAATAATAGACTAAATTATTAATTTAAAGAAAAATTTTACTAACTATTTAAATAAATATATTTTAAGTTTAAATTAAAAATAGTTTAATCTGTTCTTAAAAGGCTATAATATATATATAAAATTAAAATAGTAGTATTATAATTATAATTATTTATTAAAGTATTAAAAATAAAAAGTAAGTTATATTTTTATAACTAGAGTTCTTTTCTTTAAACTCCTAGCCGCTTTTATTTATTTTAGACTCTAAGCTACTTTTATTTTATTTAGATTCTAAATAGGTATTTCTATTTTAGTAAAACTTAAAGGTATAAATATAAGTAGTTATATAAGTTACTTAATAAAACTTTAGCTATACTATAGTTATAATTATTTACTTTTATTATAATATATTTCTTTTATTTTAGATTTTCTTTATTTAGATTTTTTTTATTTAAAATAAATAAAATTTAATAGACTCTCTTTTTTTTACTTTTTACTTACTTAATAATTAGTAACTATATATTTTATAGACTAAGTAATTATTTAAAATATATAAATTATTATTATATAAGCGCTTTTATTAATTTATTAGTACGTATATTTCTAGTTTATAAATAAATTATTTTAAATAATTCTTTTATATATTTTTAACACAGCTATATATTCTAAATATTAATATAATATAATTAAGTTATAATTTTTTTATTAGTTTTAACTATAAGTTTAATTATTTATTAATTATTATAGTATATTCTTTTAATAAATTTTAAATTAAATATAATTTTATAAAAAAAGTATTTTAAAGTTATTACTTTTTTACTTATATACTCTAAAATAATTAGCTTAGTATTTTTTATTAAAATAGTAATAGTAGTTTATTTAACTATTTTCTAAAATATTATATTATTAAATATTATTATAATATAGCTGTTAAATAATTTTTTTATTTTAGAATTATTAGTAAATAATACGTTTTTATAAATTATAAAATTAGATTTATTATATTATTTATATTAAATCGTCTACTAGTAGGTATAATATACGTAAATAATTATTTTATTAATAGTAGTAAAGTACTAAAGACTTAAATTTATTAAAAACTATAATAGCTTTAAAATTATAAATATAATATTTAGGCGAAGTATAATTACTATATATAAAACTAATTTTATATATTTTTAATATTACTTAATATTTTACTTAGAAGCTTTTTTAGTAAACTTAATAAACTTTTCTAATAAGAGAGCCGTATTAAAGAAGTTACTATTATTATTAAAACTAAATTTCTTTATAATTTTATTAATATATATATTAAAAATAAGTATAATTATTATTTTTTTATTATTATAGATTACTGTAACTATAAAAAGTGATTAAATAGGCCCCTTCACTTTAATTTTATATTTTAAAATAATTTACTTTTAGAGCTATTTTACTATAGCTTTATAATTTTTATAATATAGTAATAGAATATTATTTATATAAAATAAAAAAAAGACTATTTTTTTTATTATTAAAAAAAAAAAAAATTTTTTTTTAATACTATAAGCCTAATAGCGCGTAGTAAGTTTAAGAATTTTTTATACTAAAAATAAAATAAATCGTATAGACTATATAATACTTAATTAAGTCTAATATATATATTTTACTTTTTAAATTTATTAAGTAATTTATATATTACTAGATTTTTTATTAATATTAAAGTATTAAAAAATATATTAATAATATAGGGGGGTGATATTAAAAAAGACTAATTAAAAAAAATATCTTTTTTAAAAATTTATATAAAATTAATTACAAAGCGTAAAACTACGTAAATAATATTTTAATAAAAAGAAAATAATAGAAATTTATATAAGAATTTTAGTTACGTTATATTTATTACCTTTAATAAATAAAAATTACCTAAATATAATAATTTTTTTAACCCCTTTTTTAGGTTCCTATAACTTTTTAGTTAGTAAATATATTTAACTAAAAATTTAACTATACCCTTTTAGGCCTAGTATAGGTTACGTAACTAGATTTTTAAAGTATATTAATAATCTAATAATACAATTATATTAATTATAAAAATAGTACTAAGGCTTATATAAATAATAATTACGTAATAGATTATTAATATTATAGTATATTATAATATTTTTTTAGTTTTATAAACTTAAACTTCTATTTTCTTAAAATAGAGCTAAAATTCTTAAAATTTAAATCTAAAGTTAAACTTCTTTTAAAAGTAAATAATTTTCCTTTTTTAATTACTACCACTCTAGAAAAGTCGTAAGAATCTATTTATAACGCTATATAAAATATTAAAAAAAAGAAGAGTAATTATAATATAAATAAAGTTTATAAAGCGGGTGTAAAAAAGTTAATTTTAAGAGATAAAAAAATTATTAATAAAAACTTAACTAAAGGTTCTAAAAAAGAAAATAAAAGACTATTAATAAAAAATAGTCTAAATATTATAAAAAGATAATTATAAAGGACTTTAAAAGAGAAGAGTTACTCTATTAATATAAGTAAAAAAAACTAATAATTAATAAAGAAAGTACTAAAAAAAAAATAAAATACGCTAAAGAATAATTAAAAAATATTAAAAATATAAAACTAGAAAAAATAATATTTTCTAATAAGTCAGTAATATAAAGGGGTAGGGCTAAAAAAAAGTTTTACAGAAAAAGAAGGAATAATAAAATAAAAAAAAAACTAGCTATTAGCTAATTATAAAATAAGTTATTTTAATTTTTTAAAATATTAAAATATATAACTTTTATATATTTTTAGGCTATAGTTTTAGTTGTTTAATATTATATTATATTAATTATTTTATAGGTTATAACGTTACCTTATATATTTAGAGTATAATTTAGGTAAAAGATAAAAGTAATTTAGTATTTATTATAATACTTAATTCTTTTACTTCTTATACTAGTAAAAACTATATAAATAAAGTTTTTATATTTAAAATTAAACCCTCTATAAAAAGGGGTAAGCAACTTAATAGGTTTTTAAGTGCTTTTTTTAATATAATAATATATATATATATATATATTATTATATTATATTATAATTATAAACTTTATATTAATATTAATTTAGGTTAGTAATTTTAATAAGAGAACGTCCCTATTTATAAAACTAGAGACATTTTAACTTAGTTTAAAAATAATAAAATTAAATTATTTTCTTACCTAGCCTATAGTCCTAATTTAGCCCCTATAGAAAATATATAAAGTTTATTAAAATTAGGGCTAATAAAAAATAAAAAAACTAATTTAGGTGTAGAAAATAGTTTAAATAGTATAAAAGTCTTTAAAAAAGCTTCTATAAAAAAATAAAATAAAATACCTTAAAAGGCTATTAATAATTATATTTTATTACTTCCTAACTATTATAAGGTAGTTATAAATACTAAAGGCTACTATACTAAATACTAGTAATATATTATTTACTAATTTATTATTAAAAATATAAAAATTTAACTTTTATATATAATTATAGAAATAATATATAAATATATAAAAATATTATATATTCTTATATATTATAAGTACTATTATAATATATATAAAAATAAGTAAATTTTACACCTTAAATAAAAGGTTATAATAGCCTAAAGTAGAGTCCTAAAAGTTTTCTATATTTACTAATTTTTTAGTACCCCTAAACCTCTTATTAAGCAGCCCCTAAGTAGGTAAATAGAATAAGCTAGTCTTTTTTTTTAAAACGGTATTTTTTTTATATTTTTAGGCTTACTTATTAAAATGTTATACTATTATAAAAAAGGTATCTTTTTTAATTAATCTTTTTTAATATTACTATTCTATATTATACTATAAAATCTCTAAGTAAAATGTTATTTTAAATATTATTATAATATAAAATAATCTTACTGTAAGCATAGTAATATATATTAAATATATAAAATTAATTTTTTAAAAATTATTTTTTATAATAATATATACTTTATATTTAATAAAATATTTATTTTAATTAAATTTATAGATCTATACCTACTTTAATAGTAAAAATTAATTATTTACTTTTACTTTAATAATCTTTTTCTAAATTTTCTTTTTTAAGAGCGTATTAATCTTAATATATAAGTTTTATTTAAATTTATTACTAAAAAAATATAAAGTAAACTACTTTTATATTATAAATAGTAGAGGAAGATTATTTTTATATATATAATATAGATTACGGCGGGTATAATAATTAAGTAATAATATTTTATATATTTTTTTCAGTATTACAGCTATTATTATACTATTAAAAATAATATATATTTATAGTTTAGCGTATATATTTATAGTAGTAAAAAAGAATATATATATAAAATTAATTTAAAATTTATTATTTTATAGATCCGTAATTATTATATAAGTATTTATAAAATTTATTATACCCCTTAAATTATTATTTAAATTATTATTCTTAGGTTACCTTTTACGGAGGGATAAATTTATATATTTAATTTTAGATCTTTACTACTATAGCGTTTTATTTAATTAAATTATTTAATTTTAATTACGCCTTTAGTAACGTTAAACTAGTAATATTTCTACTTTACTTATAATAGTAAAAGTATTATTTATAATTTAAAAAATAATTTTTAAAATTTAATAAACTAGTTTTTTTAGTTTTATATATTATTTAATAGCTATTAGGTACGCCCTAATTTTTTTTAAAATTATTTTAAGTAGTATTTAGTACTAGTATTACTATTAAAACTATAAGTTTTAATTATTTATTTAATATTATATAGATTCTTAAATAATTACTAACTAAGTAATTATTTTATATAATTACTAAATTCTTAGTAGTACTAAAAAAAATTTAATTTATTACTTTTTTATACTAATTATAATTAGCACCCCCGAGTTTATAATTAAAATTTAAATATTTATTATTATTTATTTACTAATCTAACTAGCTTAGTAAATATATATTATTAAATACTTCGCCTAAGTCTATAAATTTATTTTTATAAAATATTTTAATAACTAAGACTATTTTTTTTTAGGTATTCTATAATTAAATAGCCACTTATAAAAGAACTCTTTATTAAAAATAATATTTTAAGTTATAATTATTTATTTAAGTACTAGAATTTATATTCTATAAATATTAAAAATATAATAACTTATTAAATACTTAATTTAGCTTTACGAATTTACTATAAATTTACGCTTAGTATAGCCTACTAAGCGCTTTTTATATAAAAAATAAATATAGTAGTTATATACGTAAACTTTATTTTAATTAAAATATAAATCTACTATTATATTTTTTATAATTATAGACTCTTACTATCTAAAGTACTATTTTAACTAATTATTAAATACTTTATTTAGTAATCGTATTTTATATAATAATAATAAATTTATTTTATATAACTATATTATAGTATCTATTATTTTAGACTAAAACTTAGTAAATAAATTAGTATTTAATTATATTTTAATTATTTTTAAAATTATTTTTTTATTTTACCCTCTTAGCACTACTATTTAGCTTATAAGTATATAATAGGATTATAATAAATTTAATTTTTAATTAGTTAATTATTTTTTAAATTATAAGCAACTATACTATAGTACAATAGTAGTATTATTATTTTAAATAAATATATAAATTTTAAAATTATATTACGTAAAAAGTAGCTTAGTAAAGTCTTTAAAAACTTTTATAATTAATTTTAAGCCTTTTAAGTAGAGGTTATAGTTATAAATCTTTTTACTAAAGTTATCTTTTAAAATTATACTCTATTACTCGCCTAATCTGCCAATTTATATATTAAAAAGGTTTTATAATACTTAAAAAAATAGTTATAATAATTATTCTCCTAGTTTTTTAAAAATTACTTATATTATATAAGTAGTAAAATAGTATATATATTTTAAATAAGCTATACTATTTATTTTATTATTTTAAATATATTATACTAATACTTATAATACTACTTTTTTTAAATATTTCAATTGCTAATACTATATCTGCTTACTAATAATATAAAGATAATTAATTTATAATTTTTAAATCTTATAATTATCTATTATAGTATTAATTATAGAGTAAGTAGTAATTAATTTATATTTAATAAATATAAAGTTATACTTATATTATAGTTTTATTAAAATAGTCTTAAGCCTACGGTAATAAATTAGCTCTTAGTAATAATAAATAAATATTAAATATAAATAAATAGACTTACGCTTAGTTTAATACTAATTTTAATTTTTATTAATATTTAAGTTAGTATTAAAACTGCGTTTACTTAGTATTATAAATACTATTAAATTTTTTATATAATTAGTGCGTAGAGACTACTACTAAAATATTATAAAAAAATATTTTTAATTTTATTTAAAATTAAAAAGAGTTATTTAAGTATTATATTATATATAATATAATACTTTATTACTTACGCTTAGTTAAAAGCTTTCTTTTTTTTTAGTATAATTAAAAAATTATAAATAGCTATTTTATTTTTTATATTAAATATTTTATATATACGCGCCTTTCTATAAATAAGTTTTTATTTATTATACTATTATTTAGAATTTTATATTTTATATTTAGTTTTTTTAAAATAAGTATAGTACTATAGTTGCACTAAATTTTATATATTAATATTAATTAGTATAAGATTAACTCTAAATATATATATTATTTTTTAAAGTATTAGCTTTTAGTAATTTAAAATTTTAATTATTATTAGTTGTAAAATATTAAAGTATACTATTTTATTTACTTAGTCACTAAAGTTTTTAAAATAATTATTTTTTATAAAATAAATAGTAAATAGTATTTTATATTTACTATTTATATAAAGTATTACTCTACTTATATTTTATATTTTTTAAGATTCTTTTTATATGATTTTTTAATTATAGAATTAGTAGTATCTAAAAAGAATTAATTAAATAAAAAGTAAATAGTACTATAGTTAATAATTTTCTATAAAATTAATATTTTTTTTATTAAAATTAACTTCTTTCTAGATCCCTTTCTATATAATAAAAAATTAGAATTATATATACTAATTAGGCTAGCTTAAGTAGCTTATTAGTTAATAAAACTTTATTAAAATTAAGTTAGTTATTATAATAGACTAATTAGTAAGTAATTAAAAAAAAAAAAAAGTAACTTAGTTTAATAATTAAATACGTTACTATAATAGTAAAAAATAATTAAAGTATATAAAAATAAATATTTACTAGCGTTAAGTTACGTAAAGAAAATTATTTTATAATTTTAAAACGCTACACTTTTAACTGTAGTATAAATAATACAGGGGGGAAAAAAAAAAAGCGTAATTAAAAAAGATATCTTTTTTAAAAATTTATATAAAATTAATTACTAAGCCTATAAATACGTGAATAATACCGTTTTAAAAAGACAGTTATAGAAAATTTTATAAGTATTTTACTTACTAGTTATTAATTACGTGTAATATATTAAAATTATCTAAATATAATTATTTTTTAAACCCCTTTTTTAGATTCTTATAACTTTTTAGATAGTAAATATATTTAACTAAAATTTTTACTATACCCTTTTAGGCCTAGTATAAATCACGTAACTAGATTTTTAAAGTATATTAATAATATAATAATATAATTATATTAATTATAAAAATATTACTAAGGCTTATATAATTAATAATTACTTAATATATTAGTAATATTATAGTATATTATAATATCTTTTAACTTTTATAAACTTAAACTCCTATTTCCTTAAAATAGAGTCAAAATGCTTAAAACTTAAATGTAAAGTTAATCTTCTTTTAAAAGTAAATAATTTATCTACTTTAATTACTACTACTTTAAATAAATTACTAAGTACTGTTTATAACGCTAAAGGTGTATTAAAAAAAAAATAATAATAATAATAATAATATAAAAAAGGTTAAACAAGATAAAGTAAAAAAGTTAACTTAAAGAGAAAAAAAAGTTATTAATAAAAACTTAACTAGAAGTCCTAAAAAAGAAAATAAAAGAATATTAATAGAAAATAGTCTTAATATTATAAAAAGGACTTTATAATTCTTTTTAAAAGAAAAAAACTGTTCTATTAATATAAGTAAAAAAAAACTAATAATTAATAAAAAACATACTAGAAAAAGAGTAAAATACGCTAATAAATAATTAAAAAATATTAAAAATATTAAACTAGAAAAAATATTATTTTCTAAGAAGTTAATAATATAAAGGGGACAGCAAAATAGACAATATTATAAAAAAAGGAATAATAATAGTAGTAGAAGAGAACTGGCTATTAGCTAATTATAAAGTAAGTTATTTTAATTTTTTAAAATCCTAAAATATATAACTTTTTATATATTTTTAAGTTATAGTTTTAGTTTTTTAATATTAATTATATTAATTATTTTATAAAATAAAATTTTACCCTATAAGTTTAGTGTGTAATTTGGGTAGAAGATAGAAGTAATTTAGTATTTATTAAAATACCTAATTCTTTTACTTCTTATACTAGTAAGGACTATATAAATAAAGTCCTTATACCTAAGGTTAAATTCTATATAAAGAGGGGTAAGTTTTATAATACTTTTTTACCCCTATTATTATTAATATAATAATATATATATATATATATATATATTATATTATATTATAATTATAATCTTTATATTAATATTAATTTAGATAAGTAATTTTAATAAGATAACGTCCCTATTTATAAAACTAGAGACGTTTCAATTTAGTTTAAAAATAATAAAATTAAACTATTATATTACCTAGCCTATAGTCCTGATTTAGCCCCTATAGAAAATATATAAAGTTTATTAAAATTAGGGCTAGTTAAAAATAAAGAGACTAATTTAGGTATAAAAAATAGTTTAAATAGTATAGAGGCCTTTAAAAGAATTATTAATAAGAAGTAGAATAATATACTATAAGAAGTTATTAATAACTATATTTTATTTTTACCTAAACGTTATAAAGTATATATAGAAACTAAAGGCTACTATACTAAGTACTAGTAATATATTATTTACTAGTTTATTATTAAAATTTTAAAAAAGTGACTTTTATATATAATTATATAATTAATATATAAATATATAACAATATTTTATATACTTATATATTATAGATTTTATTATAATATATATACAAAGAAGTAAATTTTACACCTTAAATAAAAAGTTATAATAGCTTAAAATAAAACTCTAAAAATTTTTTATATTTACTAATTTTTTTCCCCTAATCCCGTTAGTAAGTAGCCCCTAATAGGGTAAATAGAATCTGTTAGTCTTTTTCTTTAAAAAACTATTTTTATCGTATTTTTTAGCTTACTAATTATAAAGTTATATAACTTTAAAAAAGGTATCCTTTTTAATTACACTTTTTTTTTTTACCCCCTATAATATTTATTTTTAAAGTAAAAGGTAAATTAATACTATTTATAAAATAAGATAATTAAAGTTAAATATATATATAATAGGTAAGTAATTAAGTAATTTAGTTACATAATTAATCTATAATTAAAAAAAATATATAAGTTTTAATATTATAATATTTATTTAACTATTTTTTACCTCTTCTATATAAAGACGTAAAAGTCTACGTCTCTAATATACTAATTTTATTTAAAAAAATATCTAATCTTACTTAGTAGGTAAAGACACTAAAGTTATTTTAAAAAAAAAATAAAGTTTTACTCTGTTACGCTTTATCTTAGTCTATTTTAAAATAAGTATAAACTTTTATATATTTAGTTAATAAACTAGTTAAATAAAAAGTAATTAATAAAACTTAGGTTAAGTACTAAAAGAAAAATAAAACTTAGCTAATAAAAAAATAAAAAATAATAAATTATTTTTAAGATCTTGTATAAAATCTTATTAAGCCTATACTAGTAAAAAAATAATTATTAACTTTTTTTTATTATAAATATTTAAATATTAATATTTATATTAAAATTGTTTTAACGTAAATACTAAGTAATTAATAAAAATAAAAATAAAAAAGTAATTTATATAGATATTTACGTTATAAAAACTAATTTTATAAATATAATAGTTTTATAAGTAAATATAAAAAAGATATTAGTACTAAAAGTAAATTATTTTACTAAAAAGGTTTAAATTTACTATAGTTATTACTAAAAGATATATTATTTAAAAATAAACTATTTAAGATAATTTTAAAATTAATTAAAAGTAAAAATAAAACTAGAGTAATCCGCGATATTATATAGCTTATTATTTTTTTTACTAAAATTTTAGTAATTTGTAGTACTAAATACTTAAAAACTCTTTAAAAAACTACTAATACTAGCTAAAATAACACTTTTCCCTTTTATAAATTACGCTTATAACTAGATTATAATTTTAAATTTAAATAAAAAGCTTTTATCTAAAAATAACTATAAAATCTTTAGTCTTTTATTAAAAATAAATTAAAAAATTACTTCTATTTTACGGCTATATACGATATATACTTTTTATTTCTTATTAATAAAATAAAATATAAAATATCCGCACTTAATATTACTAATAAGTAAAATACTTATAGTTAAACTATTATATTATATAGTTTAATAAAGCTTTTTTAGTTTATAGGTTAAAATAATAAGCCTTATTAAAAAATTAATAGCTTTTTAATCTCTTATAGTAATAAGTATATAAAAGTCTAAAAATATTATACTATTATTAATAAAAAAAATTTTACGTTCTACTAATATTTAATTACTAAGTTTAATATTTTAAAAATAGAATAGAGAGATAATTAGTAAATAATATATATTTTTATTTAAAATATTTATATTTTATAATTTTTTATATACTTTTTAAAGATCTATTTTATTATTAATATACTTTTTATTAATTTAAATTTTAAAGTCTCTAAACAGTCCGAATTTTAAATCTAAAATCTAAAACTAGTTTTTTTAAAATTATTTTAATAAGTTAAAGATTATAGCTTAGTTAAGAAAAAAGTAATACTAAATAGCTAGTTAAGTATTTAGTTAATTATCTTAAATACTATAATTAATACTAGATTTAGTAATTCTAAAAAGAAAAAAATAAAGTAATAATTTATATTTACTATTTATATTAGACTCGGCCGTATTTATTTATAATAAATATTATATTATATACTAACTATAAATTTAGCGTAGCTATATAAATAGTAATAATTATTTAGTATATAATATAGGCGGCAGTACTTTTACTATTTATAATTAATAAAAAAAGAGTAAAACTATTAAATAAAATAGATATTACTATATAGACTAAATTATTTATAAAAATTAATTTAAGCGCTACGTAGTTAAGTAAGAAATTTAAAAGTTATAGGACTAATATTAGACTAGCTAAAGAGTTTTATTTTTATAGGTTTTTATAATTAACGTAGAGTATAACAGTTAAAAATAAAAATTAGTTAATTTATAAAGAAGTTATATTATATTCTCCTTTAAATAAAAAGCTCTTTATTTATTTTAATTATTTTTTTTAAGTATATTACTAAGTACTATACTATTAAATTACTATTAAAGAGTAGTAGGAGTAATATTTAAAAATATAAAAGAAGATAAGTACTTAAATATTTCTAGTAATTAAAACGCTTTTAAATAATAAAGAGCTATATTTAATTATATATAATCTAAAATTATTTTTATAAATAATTTTCTAAATATATATTTAATATAATAAATTATAAGAGAGGGTAGTACTATAATTTAAAAAGTAGAATTATATAGATATAAAAGAACTAGTTAAGTAAAAACTAAATATTATATTTAATAATATAATCTTTTATAAAACCGCCTAGAAATATTTTATAAAATATTACTAGCTATTAATCCCTTACGCTAATAGATTATAAAAGAAGATATTTTTAAATTATAAAAAATAGAGAGATTTAAATCTAAAATTATATTTTAAAATAAAAAAATACTCTAAATGGTATAGTATAACTTAAAAAAATTAAAATAAATAGCTTAAGTACTATAAAGTAAAAATAATAATACCTAAATATATATTTATTTAGTTTTTTTATATAGAATAACTTAAAATTTATATATATTTTCTTTATCTAGACTTATTACTTTACTTTTTACTATTTATAAGTAAAGGGGTAATATACTTTACTCTTTTTTTATACCTACTTTTAATTTCCGTTTATATTATTTATAGCGCTCTTTATAGCCTTTTGTTTATAGTATCCTTTAAGTAGTTTTTATAATTAACTAAAAAAAAAGTAATTCTAGTATATATAATTTTAGGCTATTTCTAAAATATTTTTATTAGTAGCTAGTTTACTAGAGTTTTATATTAGTTAAATAATAAATTTATTTTTTAACGTAATTTTAATATATACTAATATATTTTTTCTCTATTTTAATAATAATTATATTATAGCGCTAATAATAGTTTTATATATTTTTAAAATTACTAGTAATCTATAATCCTAATATCTAATATTAAAAATTTTTTATTTTAATAAATATTATATAATACGCTATAAGTATAAAGGATATTAATATATTATTTATATATTAGATTACTAATTTTCTCTACCGGTACTAATCTATTATAAAAAAAATTATAATTATATTACTATAAAAATTACTAAGAGTATAGTCTCTTCTATATTTATATAAAGTAAAATTAGTTACACTATTATAGTAAATACTAATTAATAATTAAAAGTTATTTAATTCTACTACTTATTCTTAAATTTTAAACTAATAAACTAGATATAATAAACTTATAAAAAGTTTATGTTTAATTATTAGTTCTATAGTATATTAGCCAGTATTTATATTTACTAAATAAATTTTATATTAAAAGTTATCTTCTTTTAGGCCCGGCGTTAGCTACTCGCCTTTAAAATAAAATAGTATTTATTTTAAACTATTTAAAACTTTATAAAGTTTATTAATATATATTTTTATTATATTAAGCTCTTTACTAATTAAAAGACCAGATTTATTACTTTAGTATAAAATAATACGCTAGCCTTAAAGTAGTTATTAAATATTACTTATTAATTATTTACTTATTATTTTTATATTCTTAACTAATTTTTTTAAGTTTTACCTAAGCGCTTTTAACTAAAACTAAATAATATACGCTAAGACCTACTATTACTTTTTTAATTTAGCTATCTAATAGTACTTAACCATAAAAATTTTTTAAAAATAAATATTTACGTTAATATAAAAACTAGTTATATTATTGCTATTATTAACTAAACTAATACTAAAATTACTTTATTAAGTATATTACTTAAAAATTTTAAAATTATTTCTAGTATTTAAATTTTAGTATACTAGTTTTTTATTTTAATTATAATTATTTTTAGATATAGTTCTAAAACACTTTTTATAAAATTATTAAATATTTTTTAAATATTAATCGGCGTATAATTAAAATTAAAAAAATATTTAGTTTATTTTAAATATATAGCTTTAATTATTAATTTAAAAAAAAATACAGCCCCTCTATAAAAGAAAAACTAAAAATTTATATAGTTTAAAGTATTTTATCTATATTAGGCCAGTTTATTATTAGTTATTTTTAGTTTACTACAGTTTTTATATTATATAAATAATTAAGTTAATTTTAAATATTTAATAAAAAATAATTTAATCTAAAATTTCTTTTATAAGAGCGTATTAATTATATTACTTCTAGTTTATATTAGTTTTTTTTTTATTTTTAGCTATACGCATATTTATAGAAGGTATATAAATAAAATATAAAAAAATAATATAAAAAAATTTATATTTTTTTTATTTATTTTACTAACTTAAAGGGGTGCTATAATTTTATACTAGTAGTAAAAACTACTAAAATAGAAATAGGAGAAGTAATAATAAAAAAAATATAAATTAAAATTATTAATAACTAACTATTAGATAGATATAAACTCTATTTAATATTTTTTATAGCTAGTAGCTAAGCTATTTAAATATATTTTATACTTTAATAATTTTTTAGTAAACTAATGTACTAATTAGTTCTTTTACAGCTATAATTAGTTTATTAATAAAAATCTAATAAAACCTATTAATTTTTTTAGTCTACGTTTAGTTTAGCGGGGGCTTACTATTACTAAATAAAAAGTAACTAGACTATTTTATAAAAAGAAACTTTTTAGCGTTTATTATAAACTTTAATAGAATAATAGTATTAAGTTTATTTATTTTTACTTTTATAGTATATTTATTATACTAGTTCTTTTTAATAAAATAAATAACTTTAAGCGTAAATATATTAGTTAAATTATTCTTTATAAAGTAACTAGTAAATTTTTAAATAAATTTATTATTTATATTACCTATAGACACTAGTAACGGCCCCTTACTAAATTTAAAAAAAATAAGCCGATTTTATTTAAAAATAAATTTAAAAATAACTCTATAGATATTATAGAGATTAAAAAAGTTAATTAAAATTATTTTATTTTATTTACTAAATATAATTTTAAAATTTAACTTAAGTTTTACTATATTATTTATAATAGGATTATATTAATAAATTAAATAAAAACTAAACTTTTTAAGCTAGTTATAATAAGTAATAATCACTACAAGTTCTTTAATATAATTTATTGTAATATATATTTTAAATTAAATACGCTAAAAACTATTATATTTTTAATAGTAAATATTAAGTTAGTATAAACTTATAGGCTAAAACTAAAAATAAGTAGTTAAATATATATATATAAGTGAAAGGGAAAGGGCTAAACTTACGTAGTAATAGACTTATTTATATTATTTTTAGTAAGGGACTAATTAAGACTAAAAATAAGTATAGTAGTTATACTATTAGTAATAGTTATTATAGATAATTATTTACTTTAGTTAAAAATAGATTAAAATAAAATCAATAGCTTATAGCTTACTATATTTTATATTAAGAAATAAAAAGATAGAGAATAAAAGTATTACTAGCTAAAAAAAAAATAGTCTACGCTTTTATTTATTATTTTTATTTAAAAAATATAGTATTAGCTTTTTTATAAAGCGGGACTAGAGTAGTAATATTATTAAAAGATAAGTTTAGTTTTAATACGTTTACTAGCTAGTACCTATAACGTATTTAATTAAATATTAATACGCAAGTAAATTTAATAAAATAAAATATTTTATTTTAAATAATATATATTAAAAATTTATAGTTAAATATTAGTTTAAATAGATTACTAAACGCGTACTACTTAAAATAAATTATGTAATATTTTAGGTTTAGTAACTTATTAGTTAAAATTAAATTTTATATAAGTTAAAAAAAGCGGGGTTTACTATTTTTAAAAAAATAAGAGAGTATTAAGGTATAAATAAAATATATTTATTCTACTATACTAGGCCTAAAGGTATTTTTAAATTAATAAAAGTTAAGCGATAGGCTAATAGTTTTCTAGTACTTACTTATTAAAAGAGTTTCTCTTCTAGCCTATATATAGTTATACCTAATTTATTTAAAACTTATACGTAGTATAGTATTTATACTAATTTAGTTAGTATATAAAGGTATAGTAATTAGTTTTACTCTAATTATAAAAATATATAAAAATTTTATATTAATATATATTAAAAAGTAAAAGTACGCCTAGATATTAATCTAAAAGTATAAACGTAGTAATAGAACTCTATATTTTTTTTTTTATTTTTTTTTTTTATGTAATAAAGTTGCTATTAGTAACTACCTAATTAGGAAGAAAAGTGCTGTATGTGCTATATGACCTAACGACCGGCTCTTAAAAGAACTCTATATTAATATATATAATATTATACTCTATTCGGACTATTTAGTTATAAAATAATAATTTATATAAATAAATTAATTTTTTCTATAATTTAAACTAAGTTAAAGGATTTTAAAATAGATTTTTAAAATAGACCTAAAATAAGACTTTAATAGAATTCAGTAAATATAAAATTAAATAATTAATAAATAAAAAACTATTTCTATTATAAATAAGTTTATTATCTATTTATAAGAAAAACTATAAGTTAAAATGTTAGGCTAGCCTTTTTACTGCGCTAAGAGGCTAGATTAAAAAATATAAGTTATTATACGCGCGTACTAGTATACTATAATATAATATTATACTAAATAAACTTATAGTAAATAAAGAATAAAATAACTTATTTTAAAAAAAATATATTATATAATTAAATTACTAATATACTAAACTTATTATTATTTTTAAAATATTCTTAAATAGAGCTAACTATATTAGTCTAATCTATTAGACAAATAATATAAAAAACAAATATAATAGTCTTAAAGGCTAATATTACTATTAAGCGTTTAACTATTAAGTGTCTAAAAGTTTATTTTTATAATTTTTTTTTTATTAATCTTCTCTATTTACGTATTTATACTAGTAATTATATAATTAAATAATTACTTATTTACTAATAATAATAATATAATTTTAGCTAAACTAAATTTTAGTATTTATACTTTCCCTATAATCTTTTATATTAATTATAATAGTTTATAGTCTTTTATAGTCTTCTCTTTTTTAGTCTAATAAATATTATTTTTAAATTTAATACCTCTAATAATATCTATTAGCTTAAAATTATAGATAAAAAAAATAATTAACTAATTATATTTTTATTAGCTAGTTAAAATTTTATTTTTATATTTATATAGTCTGGACGTATAAGCACTATATTAAAATATTTAATATAATTAGTTATTATAATTAATACTTAGTCCTCTAGTAACCTAATACTATTAAAAATATTTAAAAGAGAAAATAGAAATAATATTTTAGAGTTAATTATTTATAAAAGAAAAGTACTATAACTAATAATTTTATTACTATTTATAGTCTATTTTAAACTAATAATATTAATATTCTTAAATAAAATAATATAATATTAAGAGAGTTTAGTAAAAAATATTTTTAGATTATAATTATTCAATATAGAAATATTAAAAATATAAATATTTAAATTAAATTACCTCGTAATAAAAAAGTTAAAACTAGATGTTTTAGTTTATAGTAGTTTATAAAATAAGTATTTTTATTTATATAAAATACTATAAGTAGAGTATTATATTTAAGTTATTAGATTTTAAAACTCTAAAAAGTTATTTACTAGTATTTTTTCTTATTTTTTATTATATACTACGGTCGATATATCTCTTTTATTTTTAAATTTTAATAGTTTTTATTAGTCTCTTTAGTACTTAAAAGTATAGGTTTTATTTTTAACTAGTTTTAAATAATACTAGCGGTATTTATTTAAGAACTTTTTTAAAATAGTTAGATTTTACCTAAAATATAATATAGAGGCTTCCTTTTAAGTAAAACTAAGCTCTTTATAGCTTTAATTATATTTAAATATAAATAGGCGGCGTTTATACTAAAAGTAAAAGTAACTATTTTAAGGTAAGTAGTATAGTAGTTTCTTATTTATATTATTTTTAATATAAGACTATAATTTAAATCTATTAATATACTAAAATAATTTAATATTAACTATAATAAGTAAAGTGTACGCTAATTATATAAATAGTTAAAAATATACTTAAAAAATATATATATTATACGCTTTATTATTATAGAATACTTTAATTTTTTAAACTATAGATTTATTTAAAAATAGTAAAAGTTTTTTAAGAATAGATTTACTAACTAAAAAAAGTTTTTAATAAATAGCTTAAGTATTCTAAAATATAATTTTTAACTAATAGAACTAAATTTAAAATATATAGTAGTTAACCGTAGATATTTAATATATTAATAAAAAGCGGCTAAATAGTAGAAAGTATAAATATAAAACTAAAAAGTAAAAAGTTTATAAGGGGGATTTACTTAAATAAAAATAGCTAAGTATAGGAAAGGCTAGTATTATAAAATAAAACTATAATAAAAAATACTTAAGTAGAGTAAGAGGTAGTAAAATAAAATAAATATTAGTAATTAATTATAATTCGGTAAATAAATTAACAGAAAAATTAAAAAATAAATAATTATATTTAGTATATATAGTTCCTAAAATATAAATAGCCGTTTTTATACTTTTTAAAAGTAAGTAGATAAATCTTTTTAAAAAACTAATACGTACTAATTAATAAAATATTTAATAAACTCTATATTAATTATATTTTAGTAATATACTATATAAGATTATATATTTATATATAACTATAATAGTTACTACTAAACTAACTACTTATAAACTTAGTTTTATATCTTATAAAAAAATAGTATAATTTATAAAATAGAAACGTATATTTAAATATTTACTTACTATATCTTTAAATTAAAGTAGGTAAATAGTAGAAATTCTATATATAAGGCGTGTTAGGCCTCTTTTTTATTACTCTATTAAATTAAATAAGTTTTATGATTAAGAGGTATTTAGCTACTAAGGCTAAGTAATTATAATTTTTACCTAACGTCCGCCTAACTATTATAACTTTGTTTAGAAAATACGTATAAAAAATATAACTTTTATTTATAAAATATATAGAAATATAATATAATATTCTAATACTTAATATCCTTATATTAGTTAAGCCGTTATAATAATAGTACTATAAGAATTTATAAAATACTTATTCTCTAAGATTTTTTATCTAATAATTTTAGTATTAGGCGAGATTTATTAGTATATAAACTTATAGATATATAAAAGTAAAAAGTTATATTTTAAATATATTATATACGGTTTTATATTTAAAATATATAAATAAGGTTTTATATATTAAATATTATCTCGGCTATTCTTATAATACCTCTTATAAAATTATAAAAATAATATAACTTATAAAAGAGAAGAAAAAGATACTTAGTAAAAAGAGTAAAAAATTAAAATTTAATAATATATATATTTAGGTAACGCGCTGTCGTATAGTAATAAAAATTAAAAAATTAAATAAAATACTGCGCAAGAATCCTAGCCTAATAATTACTTAATATAATTAAAACTAAAATATAATAAGAATACTTTTATTTTATATAAATTTTTTATATAACTTATTTAGCGCTATTATAAACTAAGTAACTTTTTTATTTTAGATAGACTTATTTCTAGTGCTATTATACTATATATATTTAAAATCTTTAATTAAGTCTAAGCCTTTATAATATAAGTATTTAGTTATTCTACTTACTTTATTTAGTAAAATATTAAAAATAGGTAGTAGAGACGTGCTAGAGAACTTATAAATAAACGTTTATATTTAATTAGTTAAATAGAAAGACTAACCGTGTAAACTATATTATAATATAAGTAAGGTAGACAATTTAAAGGAATAAACTTATTAAAACTTAAAAATATAATTTAAAGTTTTTTTATAGAAGATATTTACTAATAATTTTTAATATATTAATTTAGTTTTAATTAGGTATCCCTTTTAGTATTTAGTTTTAATATTATTACTACCTAACTTTTTTACTATTTAATCTATACTAATAAATAGAAAATATTTTAATATAAAATACTAAACTTATTTTAAAATATTTTTAACTACTAATACTCTATATAAATATATTAAATTTTTTTTAAATTTATACCTATAAGCTTTAACTATAAGTTCTAATTAGTTTTAGTTCTAAGTCTAGTACTTTATATATAAACTACTAAAATATTTAGCGTATATAAATTCGCGTAGTAAAAAAAATATTAGTAGTAATAATAATAATCGTAATATTAATAATAAAAATAAAAATAATAAAAATTTAATTAGTAATCTAAAAAAAGAGTATAATAATTTTAAAGAGAACGACTTATAATATCTACTATAAAACTATAAATAATATAAAAAATTTATAATATTAAAAAAATTTTAATAATATTATATAACTTACATTAACTTATTTTTTATATTAATATAATAATTATTACTAACTAGATTTATAATATAAATATTTTATATTATAAAATCTATATACTATATAACTGCGTTTTTAATTAAATAAGTAATATTTATATTATAGCTATAAGAAGGGCTAAAAAAATCTAAGTAAATTTATTTTATAGTAACGAAATATACTTTATAAAAAAGTTAATAGAGTATTATATAAAATTAAAAAATTAAAATTTTATAAAAAGTAAATATTAAATATAGTAATCTTAAATATAATTTATTATTATAAGTGTTGTAAAATAAAAAGAGATAATATTAATAAAGTCTAAATAGATTTAATTAATTAATTAATTAATTATATTACTAATAATATACTATTTAATTCTGTACTATTCCTAACTTATTTTATAACTTAAATAGGAGTAGAAACTATAATATTTATAAAACGTATCTTAAGTAATATATAGTTTATATTATTTCCTTAAATTAAAAAAATAGCTTTAAAAAGTACTATAATACTTTTTAATAGACTAATTATAGTATTAGTAACTAATATTATTAATATATTATATAATATATATAGATTTCTAGATTTCTTAAAAATACTATTTATTAGTACTTAAAAGCTATATATATTTCTTTATTTAAAAATAGATAGATTAAAGGCGCTACTTATATATTTAAATATAATATTTAGCTTAAAAGCGCCGGCTATATATTTAAGGATAATATTTAGATTAAAAATACTAACTATATATTTAAATATAGTATTTAGATTAAAGATATTGCTTATATATTTAAATATAGTTATTAGTTTAATACTATACTATAATAAAAGCTTTATTTTAGCTCTAAGCGCTAGTAAATAGATAGTTAAGAAGTAAATCTAATACGTACTAATAGGTTACTTAACTACTCTTAAAAGTAAAATTTAGCCCTATTATTAGGCTTTTTATTTATAAAGCCTTTTACTTAAGATTTTATTTAGTTAAAAATTTTTATTTTAATTAGCTTTTAAGTTCTTTTTGCATCGCGAAAATAAAATATATTATAAAAATTTTTAAATTTTTATAAGTAAATTATATATTAAAAATAGTTTTATAATATTTATTAAAATAGATAGGTAAATAAAGGTTATAAACCTATAGGCCATCTTTCTTTATTTTAATTTTAATAAGCTTATATTATTTAGGATAAGTATATAGTATCTTTAATAAGTTATTTAATATATTAAAGTTTCTAATTAAAAGTAGTTATAAACTGCTATAGACTAGTATACTTAATTATAGACTTTATAATTATATAATAACGGCTTTTAATTTAGGGTTTAATTCTATTATAAAGGCGTAGATATTATTTATATTAGTTTAGTATACTTTATAAATTCTAAAATTTAATTATAAAAATAAGATTTTTAAAATGTACCAGACACGCTAAAAGAAAATTAAATAAATATTTAATTAATAATATATTTTCTATCTACTATATTATCTAAGACGTTTTATTTATAAAAGTTAAGGCTATCTACTAACTTAATTAGAAAGTCCTTTATTTATATTTCTTTAACTCGGTCTCCTATAGCCGGATTCTTAATATAAAAAATTATATTTTTTAAAAATAATTTTTATATATCTGTTACTAATAATAAGATAATTAAAACTATAAATAAAGAAGTTTATATTATTTATTTTACGTTAGGAATATAGTAGTTAAGTAAATTTATAAAAGATAGTATATATTTTAAAGTAATAGTAGGACCCTTTTTAGTACTAACTAGTATAGTTATTTATAAATTATATAAATAAGTCTAGTTAAAAAGATTTTATAAATAAGTAAAACTTAATTCTACCTACGGTGTAGAACCTTAAGATAGTAAAAAGTAATAAGCTATTACCTATAATAACTTTAAGTAACATTAAGTAAAAATTAAAAAAACGACTTTACTAAAAATAAAATAAGCTTAGGTCTATAGTCTAACGGTAATTAGATAAATATTATTTTATAATATAAAAAGATAACCTATTACTTTATTTAAAAAAAATTTATTTATTACTTTTAAAGTGCAATACTAAGATAATTAAAATATAATTTTTTTTTAAATCTAAAACCCTTAACTTTTATATTTTATTTTAGCCTTTTAGTTTTTACCGCTACTTCTTTTATTTAGCTTTTATAATTACTAAATTTATAACTTTTTTACTATTTTTTTTATTTTTTACTACCTTATTTTTGTAGATACTATAGCTATATAACTAGCTATTTAGCCGTAATATAGTAATATAAAAATAATAATAGAGTCTAAATACTTTTTTAGTATAATTATAATATATAATATAATTACTAATAGGTTTTTTAGTTAATTTATTATTAACTAATAATATTTATAATATTTTATTTTAATAAGCCTTTAGGTAAAACGGTATTACCTCTTATATAAATTATTTTATAAATATTTAATATACTACTATTAGTACTATATAATACTATACATTAATATATAGTTCTATTTACTATTAATTATACTCTATATTAGAGTAATATATATTTAATACGTTTAATAAAATTTAAGATTTATATAAGAGCTTTTATACTTAGTAAACTTAATAGTATATTTAAATAGAGTATTACTCTTATAAAGCTATATTATAATAAAATACTATTACTATAGTATTTAGTAGTAGATTACTATAAAATATAGCTACCTAAGAACCTAGTAGGTAGTATTATAATACTAAAGAATAATAATACTTAAAAAATATATTTTAAACCCTAAAGACACAAAGATGAACTAATATAAATAAAAGTTAAGTATTAAAGGGATACTAAAGGTATTATAGTTATAATATATAAAATAAAGCGCCTTTATAAGACTTAATATAATAATAAAGAAATATAAGATTTTATATATAATATATTAATAAAAACAGTAATTTAAAAAATAAAAATATAAATAAATATATTATTTTTTAAATTAAAATATATATAGTTATAAATAGAAACTAAAGTACGTAAAAGTAAGAGGATAGCTAGCTATACTATTAGTATAGTAAAGTAGGGCGTACTAATTTATTTAGTAAAGCTTTAACTATTTACTAATTCTTTATTTTTAAATATAGAAGCAGAGAAAGCGCGGCTAAAACTAAATAAAATATAATTAGTTAATTAATTAATCTAGCTATATAGACTATAGTTTATATAGAGGCCTAAAATACTAATAATATAATAGCTATTTTAGGTAGATTTTTAATTTTTTAGTATTAATAATTAAAGAAATTCTGATATTAATAATATAGTATAAGAGTATAGCTTTAGCACTTTTCTATATAATAAAAGAATTAACTAAACTAAAGTTATTAAAATACTATTTTTATTACGTAATTAAGTAAGTCTATTTTTATAAAATATTATTAATTTAAGTTATTATTACTAACCTTTTAACTTTCGCTTTTTTATCTCTCGTTTATTTAGAATAATTATTTTTTTAAAAATTTTAAATTATTTATTTTAGTACTAATCTAGGGTATTATTATAGTTCTAGTAGTTTTTTTTAATTTTAATAAATTTTATTACATACTCTACCTTAATTATATTATAATAATCTAAGAATAGTATTTTATAATACCTAAAAAATCCCTTTAGTACCTCTAAACTAGAGGGGTAATAAGTTTATAGTATACTTAGCTAGCTATTAGAGTAAATATTTTTTACTCTTACTATTAGTAGCTAAATTTTATTATTTTTAATATTATATTTTATAAATATATAGTCTTTAATATATACTTTTTTACTATTATTTAGATTTATAAGTATAAGCGTAATATTAGGCTAGAATAATAATACTTATAAATAATAAGTACGACTAGTTTTTAACCCCTTTTATTATTTTTTAAAGAGCTTACTTATAAGTCTAGTTTAGAATTTAGTAAAAGAGCGTTACTAAAATATATTAGTAATAAAATAAAGAATTTAAAATATATTTACACTTAAGAAATTTACAAGGTAGAGCCCTAGTATTATATAATAAAATTTTATTTTTTAGGAGAGTATATTATATAGGTTTACTAGTTTTTTAATAGACGGCTTATAAAGTTTATTTTATTATTAAGTTTAGTAGCTAAAATACTAATAAAAGTATTTTTTAAAAAATATATTAGAAGTATTTTAAGAAATAGTTTTAGAGAGTCTTAAATTTATTTTAATTAGCTATTTAAGCTAATTTTTTTTTTATTTTAATAGTTCTATTCTCCTTAAAAAGACTACTAAATAGGCTAATAGGTATATAAGAATAATTAATATCTAAAACTTTTTTAAAGGTAAGTAGCTTTTATTATAGCTTATTATTTTAGCACTTTTTAAACTTATTATTAGCTCTTTTATTACTTACTATTTTAATAGAGCTTTTTACGTAAATATTATTAAATATTTTCTCCTTTAAAGTCTTATTAGTAACTTATTCTTTAGTATAACTATAAAATAAATTAGTATAAAATAAAATTATTTTTTAGCTTCTTTATTTATTTATTTTTTATTAATAAGTTTAGTAGGTCTACTAAAGATATTATAAATATATTTATTAGATAATTAAATAATTTAATAAATATTTTTATTATTATTTTATACTTTATTTACCGTTTTATAATATAGTAAAGAGTAAATATACGCTTAATTTTTAGAGAACTATATAAACTTAATATTAGTTATTCTATCTCTATTTATAGTTTAAATATTATTACTTTTATATTTATTTCTAATATTGCTCTATTTAGTCTAATTATAAATATTACTAGTAGGCTTAAAGCTAAAATTTTTTCTATTATTAATAAATTTATTTAAATAATTATAAGTGCTAGGCCCGCTATTTATTTAAATAGTATAATAAATTTTACTATTTATAATAGATCTATTATTATTATTACTATTATAAATTATTTATTTATTTAAAATATAATAAGTAAGCTGTATATATAAAACTAAAATAATTAAAATTTTTTATTTTAATTTTTACGTAGTCTATTACTATTTATAGTAATAGAATTATTATCTAAACTTCTATTATATACTTACTAAATTATTATAGGTAAAGAATTTAGTTTTATAGTTTTTTAAACTAGTTTACTATTTATTTTAGTAAATATTTTTACGGTAGGTATAGACTTAGTATAACTTTTTTTTATTTATTTATAATTATTATTAAGATAACTATAGCTTATTACGGCGGAGCCTTTTATATATTATTAAATATAATTACTAAAAGAATATAATATATATATATAATTAGCTTTAATTAAACCCTTTTTAGCCCCTTATATATTTAGATCTAGGGTTTAGTAAAATTAGTCTTTTTAAGTATAGGTTAGATAGTTATTTTTATTATTTAGTAATATAAGACCTAAGTACTCTATTAAATTACTATTATAAATATACTTATTAGTTTTTTACTTAAAACTTAAAGTTATTTTTTACTTTTTCTTATATAGGTTTTATTTAAGAGATAAAATTTTTTTAATATTATTATTATTTTTATTCCTAGTATAGAGGTTATAGCTAGTCTAGAGTTTATAGCTTTTTTTATTATTTATAAAATCTATAACTTATATCTAGTTATAGAATTTTAAAATTATATTTTAATTACTATAGTATAAGCCTATCTAACTATTTTTACCTAGAACTTTAGTAGAGTAGTAATTATAGTTTAGTAAAAAATAAAGTATTATATTTATATAAATATAAATAGCCGCCTACTAGGGCTTAGAGGAGAAAGTAGTATATATTTTAATAGTTATATAATTAAAGTAGGCAGGTATAAGTGATTAATAACTATATAGTAGAGGAGAATATAAGAAAAAAGTAAGGTAAAAACTATAATATAAAAGGTAGACTACTTTATATATTTATAATTTTTACTTTATTTACTTTCCTAATTTAGTTTTTTTTATATTACCTAACTTTTTAACTACTAGATCTATATCTATATTTACTAAATATTAAGTATTTTTTATTATTAATTTTAATTATTTATAATAGCTGTATAAAGCGTATAAATCTAGTTAAAAAATTATAATATATAAATATTATTTTACTTTTTTTTAGTAGGGTTCTTATCGCCTATAGTTTAAATATAATAATAAAATTAATAAGATTCTATCTTAGAGTACTAGTTTATAATAAAACTTTTAAAATACCTCTTCTCCTTTTTTTAAACATTATAAAAAAATATCTAGGCGGAGTAGTTCTTTTTAAATATAAAAAAGCTTATATAGTAAAAATATTTATTATTATTACTTTTTATTATTTATAACTATATTATAAGGAATTAGAATTTTATTTTAAATTTAAAATTATACGCGAGTTATATTAAGTTATAGCCTATTTATTTTATTTATTATACCTCCCTTTAGGGTGTGTCGTATAAAAAAAGAGCTAATAGTTAATTCTAGTACTTAATAGGCGATATATACTTAAAATATTTATTAATTTTAATTTTATTTACTAATAGTATTTAAACCTATAGACTAAATAGGCTTAGAAATAGTAAAAAAAATAAATTTAATAATTTTACTAAAGTAAACTAAAGGGATCTATTACGGTTATACTAAAAAAGAATTAAAATATAATTTTTAGACCTAGTACTCTTATATTATAAAGTTATACTCTAAAATAAAAGATACTTATCTAGAGTAACTAGTATAAAAAATATTTATTTATTTTATAAAAAAAGTTAATAGAGTAATTACTAGTATAGTATTTACTAGGGCGTAGTAAAATAGGTAAAAATAATAGTAAAATATTTATTTAATTAGATATATTATACGTTAGAGGGTATAGCCTTTCTTATATTATATAAATTTTATTTTATTTTATTATAGGGTTAATACTACGCACTTTTACTATAGTAGTCTTTAATATTTAGTTAAAAGACTACGCCTTTACTAGCTAAGAGAAATTTAATACGCTACTCTAGTTTTAGTTTTTTTTTTATATATATACTAAATTAGGCCTTTACTAAAATTTAATTTAGATTAAGGGGAATATAAGCTATAGAATATAACGTATTAGACTAAATTATAAAGCGTAGTTAATAAAATTATAATAGGATTTTACATTTAGATATAATAATAAAAAATAAATTTTTTTTTTTTTATAGTTTATATAATATTTTACCTAAAACTATAATTTTTCTTTTATTAAGAGATAAGGCATTTTTATAATTAGTATAAGTAGATAGGTCTAGGGGTAGAGTAAGCTTAGCAGTAACTATTATAGTAAAAAAAAAAATAATAAATTAATATTTTAGCTAAATTAGGTTACTTATATTAAAAGCTCGTAATAAGAAAACTAAAAAGACGTAAAAATAAAATTATAAATAATAAATATAAATATAAAAGGCCCTAGAATAGTGTACTAAAAAAAATTAAAATAAAATAAAAAAAAATATTTTAAAAATAAGAGTTAAAAGTTATTTAAATTAAACCTAATTAATATTATTAGATTACTAGGTCTATATAGAAGTTATATTAATAGTATTATATTTTTTTATAGTAAAAAAAATAATAAAATAAAAACTAAGTAAGTTATATAGTATATTAGCTAATAACTAAAAATAAGGTTTTTAATTAATAGCTAGAGATAGGATAAAAGAAATAGATAGATAGAGCGTAAAAAGAAGTAGACTATTTATAGTAAAGAAACTAGAGTTAAATTAAAAAATTAAAAAAAAGAGAAGGGAAGAAAGTCTAGTAAGGGAAGAATAAGTAATTTATAGATATTAAAAGCAGTAGGTTAATAGGGCGAAGAGTAATACCTAATATAGTTAAGCGCAGGGACTATATTAAACCTAAAGAGGGAGTCCCTAGACGGACATTACGCCGCGATGAGTGCCTAGAGCCCCGATCTTGTCCAGCTGCTCATAGGACATGGAGCATCGACCGAAGCCGAATCCGGGGACGGAAAGAGACCCCTCCATTATGCAACTTCCCTTGGCAACACTGCAGTGCTGGACTTATTGCTGCGTCGTGGAGCAGCTATTGATGCCCGTGATGGATCCAGAGATCGTCCATTGCAGATAGCCAGTGCACGAGGAAATATTGAAGCTGTCAAGTTGCTGCTCGATAGAGGAGCCGAAATGCGCTCGCGCTATTCGAAAGGCCCCTCTCACGAGGACTCACCCCTGTGTATAGCGGCCAAGCATGGACATCTCAGCATCGTGGAAGAGTTCGTTCGACGCGGCGCATCTGTACGACAAAGAGATGAGAGCAACTGGCAACCATTAAGATATGCCGCGTACTACGCGCACCCTGAAGTCTGCCAATATCTGCTGGCGAACGGCGCATCAATATCCGGATTGGACAATCCAGGCTCTTTCGGATTCAATCTCACGGCATCGAGAATTGGATTTGCTCCTGTTGCTGGCATCGATGAATTCCGACGTCAATCTGTCCTAATGCTACTCAATGATGCCGAGGTGCGGGAGCAAGAGTCATTGAATAATTCTATGCCACTGTATCAAAACGTTGCATCTCCCCAGCAGGATTTTCCTGCAGAGAAAGCGGACGACGGCGATCAAGAAGAGACGAGTACCTACATTCACCATGCTACCACAGAACAACAGGAGTTGCCAGTATTCCAACGATCGCCTCGGCAAATACCGCCTCCCTATCAGGGTCGTCCTTCCGATGGCCAGCCTCAGGGCCCAGCGCCTCAAGCGAGGCCAGCAGAAATGTCAACTTCATCAGCCTCTCCAGAATCGAGAACAGCCAGCAGGTTCACACTTGATGAACGCTCTTCTTCGAGCCCTCAATGGAGACCGGTCATTTCTCCCCCAGTACCGTCACCGCTCCCCCCACCTATGCGCTCCGACAATTCGACAATTCCAGGGACCGTTTCACCTCGTGCTTCTCAAAATTACAATCCTGCGGGAGGCGTATCACCACCCCCATCGCAGTACCACAACACAACGCAATATGAATCACATCAACCTGGAGCTCCAGGGATCCCACAGTCGCCAAACCGGCCACCACCCCCTCCACCCGTTCAATCAACTGGTGTATCTACCTCAAGCACACTACAACAGTATACTCCCTATTTACCTCCACCTACTCGAGCTGCACCCCTTCCCCCGGACCTACCACCTGTCCCAAGCCCTGACGAGGCGATAGTCGTCTGTAACAGTTGCGAAGCCTTGGGGCGAACGACAACAGATCTGGCTTGTCCAGGATGTCGAAGAGCCTTATACATGTACCACCATATCATGGGGACCCCGACCTCGACCAATATTCCAGCACAGTATCCAGTCCATTCGGCCGAGCCAATGGTCCACGAGCTCGCTTGAGTCGCATAGAGTGTTCTTCCGCAAATCTGAGGACATCGGCGTCTTGTGCATGCCAGTGCTCCTGTCAGTTATCTACATCTAATTACAAGTTTCACGAAACATTGCTCGAATTCAGTTTGCCAATCGTTCCGGACTTCATGGGTCAAGGGGTAGTTTTTATTTCATGGAGTGGCGCGCTTCTCGCATTTGAGGCACGGCTGCGATTGTAACGGGAACAATTACGGCCTCACTGTACATAATGGTATTTGATTTGTCGTCATCTAGCGGAGTCATGTGTCTAGGGACCGGCCGGGAACACATCCCAACCGAGTAAGCTGGAAGGGAAGATAACTTTCAGCAATATCTGAACCTGCGTGTGATGACAGTACAGAGTGTGCAATCTTTGCTGGTACTCGGACACGATCTACTCTGTGACGCGTCAGGACCTTGAACACCTGGGCATCATACACCTCTATCAGATTAGATCAGTAAAGAGAACTTACCATGGTAGGTGACTTGAATACCGGATTGATGACAAGTCTCGTGCAAAACCTCAAGCGGGCTGTGTCCGAAATGACGGTAGGGCTCAATCGGAAGGGTCACTGGGACGGAAAAGCTTTCAAAAGCCTCGGCGCACCAAGTTTGGCATGTCGAAACTCTTCATCCTTTGGCCGGATCTCGTGAGCTAAGCGGCAAGCCACATTAAAACGTGGCTAGTTGTACAGTCTGTGTGGCTCCCGTGCCCTCTTCTTGCTCCGTGGGAGAGACGCCAACTCGAATCTGGATATGTTTCCAAATTCCGCATGGCGTCCAACCAACCTACCGACGAATCGCCGCCCTTTTCTACCGTGATTAGGTATTGGCATCAGAAGGGGTCTTTGGTGGTGACAAGTTCCCAGAGTCGACTGTGCATGAACTGTTGCTGGAATGCGGATACATGTCAAAATCTTCTCGGGCGATCATATAGTCGAGAGAAGCTCCGATTAGGGTAAGAACTCTAGGGATTTGCATGACCGTCCCAGATCCTGCAATTCACTACTATTCGGCTTCGCCTTGACTAAGATGAGCGCTAAGTGTTTAAGTTTTCCCGCTCGGAGGAGCCACGCATTCGAGACGATTTGTCCTTCTGCTGTTCTTGTGAGCTGAAGAACAGGACCATTCTAAAGCGAAGAGCCTCCAGTAAGGGCATGGACAAAGACATTAACACGTTGACGAGATGGGGTCTGGCGAGACCAACACATCTTTGAAAAGCTAGAATGGTATGAAGTGTAGGCGGTAAATGGGGGCTTTTCATGCCCACGACTTACGCAGTTGGCTGAGGAAGTGATGCCACGTGAAACGGTTTTCACCCCTACCCTATGAATCAGGTGTTTCGCTATAGGTGCGAGCAACCCCGACCAGCTTCCAGGAAAACGCAAAACAGTCGTGCTTCAGTCCAGCCACGCTAACTGCCCCGAGATTTGGTCTTTTCATTCATCCAATTTCAATTGCCTCTGCAAATACCGAGTGGCCAGCACCATACCCATCGACCTTGGAAACTCCACAGGCCATGTGATGAAACGAAACTGACTTACGAATCTCGATGCAGCATCCCCTTCCGCTCAGCGAAAACCTGCGCTTCATTGAACTCCACGCCATCCATGAATTCTTTCATCAAAGCTGCGCGAGCTTCTTTTCGTTTCTCCTTCTCGGCATCAGCATCTGGGTTGCGCGGAATTTGAGATAGCTCTTCATCACGAACCTCTGCAAGACGGCGAGCTTTATGGCGCTTCAAAGACTGGAGACTCTCTAGACCACTGGTTGTAGTAACCAGACAAGTGACGAGAGTCACAGATCTCCAGAAGGATTCGGCAGCTGTCGCAGTTTCTGCAGATGACGGCGCGGACCAGTCGAATTGTTTTGCGCCTGTGATTGTGACGATGATGCCGACTGTGCAGACGAGACTGCACAGGATTTGGCGACGTACGAAGGATCTGTTTTCCAAAGTTTCTGATGGTGAAGAGGATCGTGCATGGATAGCGTGGACCTGGGGTCAAGCCGGATTTGGGCTAACCGGATTGGGGTTAACGAGAACGCTCGAGTGAATGACAGGCGGGAAAGGGACACAACTTGAGAGGCATAGGGAAACAACATCTAGATTTGGGGATCAGTAATCCATGCCTACCGTTCATGGATTGTTCACTGCATTTCACCATCTGCGGTCTTATGAACTAGTGCCCTAACCTCGGCCAATGCACCAGCGTACAAAGTTCCAGCCCACACACATATCAACCAGCATGCCCACAAAGCCGCGTAAAAAAGCGATAGACTCTCTGATACCGGTCGGACTTGAGTCTCCGGCACCCAAGACAAAGGTTCCTGAAACACTGGAAGAGTGCTGTGAGAAGCTCGATGAATGAAAGGCCGGCGAAGAGGCCAATGACAAGGAACAAGCTGGCGACGAAGATTGCTATGTCTATATCAGCCGACGACGGCGGCAGGCGACATTGAGCGCGTGATTCAGTTCCAGGAGACTGCCAGTATTCGATATTGATGGGCGAGGGGCGATGAGAGGTATTGGTTTTGGCGGGGCCCGTTGTGGCGGAGCGAGTATGGCTTGGAGAGGGTCAAGGCAGTACTGGTGCGGAGGGTCTGAAAGAAACTTAGAGGCAGTACTTTTCTGGCGCAAGCAAGGGCAAAGAGAACAAATACCGTCGCTTATTGCGAAGCGAGGAACGAGCGTAGCAATCTCTATTTGGGCTCGCAGAAACGCTAACAGAACTTTAGGCCTAATCTAGTTAGAGAAATTACTAGATTTAGACCTAGAGTTTAACTAAGAAATAATCTAGTTTTTATCTATATACTAGCTTACTAATTAAGAATATATTTTATAAATAAACTATTTAATAACTAGTAGCTATTACGTTATTAAACTTATAAAATAATTTAAAAAGATGATATAAAAAGATATATTACTCTAAATATTTTAAAATATAAGAAGATTAATTATAATTATTATTAAGGCCTATAACCTTACGTAATAATATAATTATAAGAATAATAATTTAAGCTTTATAAAAAAAAGTATAATATATATTATAATATAATATTTTAAGTCTTATAAAGCTAAGATACTACTTAACTATATTTAAAACTAAATAAATAATAAAAAATACTTATAAGATACAGCACGTACTATAATATTAAATAATAATAATAATAATAATTTATTAAACTTAAAAGTAAAAAAATATAATTTATTATTTATTTAACGTTTTATATAACTTTAAAGCGTTATATTTTATATTTTTCTTTTAAATATAAGTATAAACTATTTATTTTTAATATAAAATTAAAAACTACTAGAGCTTATCCTAGTACTTAATTAAATAAAATCTAATAACTAATTTATAATAACTTATTATAGCTTTAGGTTACTAAGTAAGAATAATTATTAATTTTTAATTTTTAATGTTAATTTTTTTTTATTATCCCTATACCTTAATATAAGACCCTAGAATAGAAAATAGTTAATTAGAAGTTATAATAATTAAAATAGCCTTTAAATTAAATAAAGGTAGTAATAATATATTAAAGTTATATAAAAATAATACTATTAAAATTAAAGGTAAGAACCTTTTATACTTTAATAAGGCTTAACGCGCTAAATAAGCTAACTAATTAATAGGCTAATTTTTAATCTAGCCTAATATAATAAAAAAAAAATAAAAAAAAAATAAAAAAAAGTAGTTATTTTAAAAATAAGCTATAATATTTTTTTTTAAAAATAAGATCTTATCTATAAGGGCCTTACTAAAAAATAAATAATAAAAAATAACTTTTTAAAAAAATAGAGGGACAAATAAGGGTATAAATATATTTTTAATTAAATAATTTAATTTTTAAAAATTATTTTAGCTAGTACCCTTTAGATTTATCTTAGAGTATATTAAGGTTATATAGTACTATATATATCTACTCGTTCTACTATATAAATAGTTATCTAAAAAGTATATTTTTAATATATATACTAAGTAATACTACTTATATATCTAGAGGGCGTTATAGGTTTTATAAGAAAATACTAATAACTTAATATTTATATTATTTAAATGGTTATATATATATAGTATATAAAATATACTTTTTAATATTTTTAAATAGTAAAACTTACTACCCCTAGGTCCCTACCTATATTAAAGTAAAGTTATAAAATAAGTATCTTTAAGTTTAATAAATAATTATTATAAGTTTAAGGTTAATAATTCTTATTTAGGGCTAAAGCTTATATTTATTATTAATAATTTTTCTAAATTTTAATCTTAACCAGTATTTTATTTTTAACTAGGGGCTAAAAAACTTATCTTAGAGAGTAACTTTTAGTTATTATATTAACTATTTTAATAAACTTAATTTATCTAAATACTAGTTATAAAACTCCTTAACTTTTTAGACTATATTTATAAAATTACTTATAAAATAATAAGTAAAGTTAAAGTTATAGTTTACTTATTTAGTTTAATAAAAAAGCTTATTATAAATAATTTAGCTATTTAGTATACGGGCTACGGGCTACTCCGGGTATTTATTTATCTTTATAACTAATTTTTTTAATAGTATTTAACTAGATAATAGGTCTTATACTACTTTATATAGTCTATTTATATAAAATATATTATATATCTTTATATAGGACGGTAGTTTAACTATATATAAATTATATTTTTAGCTAATAATTAAGTAAAGCTTATATATTTATTAGTTTAGTTTAAAACTTAGCTTTAAAATAATATATTTTTAAAAATTATATATATCTTATCTTCTACGTTAAAGTTAGAAAAATAACGCTTTTTATTAACTTAATAGTTTTATACTTTTTATATAGCTATAATATTTACGTAGGTATAGTCCTAAACCTATTAAATAATATTAATTCTAGTTTTTATAAATTTCTTAGTAGCTTAAGTAGTTAGATTATTTAGTAATTTAGAAGGTTTGTAAGTATACTTTTCTTAGTTCTAGTAGTAATAAGACTTATATTTAAACTTAATTTTAAAAAATAAAAATCCTATTATATTATAAAAAAGAATAGCTTAGAGCTAGTCTATACTTAGTAAGAGGTCTAACTAGTTATTTTAATAAAAATTTATAAATAAGCGTAACTATTAATCTAGCTACTAGTTAAAAACTTTAGTATTTTATTAGTTTAAAAATAATATATTATTAATAATAGCTAACTAGTTTTTATAAGCCTATAAATTTTTTTTATAAAGTTTAATATAAACTATAATTTTTAGTTTAAAACTATTATTTAAGAGAAACTAAAGACTTATTAAATATATATATAATAAAAAATAGCCGCGTCTTCTACGGTAGTAGTCTTAAAGTAAAATAAAAAAAAAGTATATTTTAATAATTTATATAATATTATAAATATATTATTATATTTTTTATAGTTCTTAGGGAAGCTTTTAAAATTTATAAGTATATTTTCCTAAAGCCTTTAAAAATAAAGAAGGATTTTAAAAAATTTAGAATTTTATTTTAAAATTTATAGCTCTATTAATATTATTTGTAATTTTTTATATAATATTTTATATTTTTTTTATTATACTTTAGTAATAGAGTTTTTTAAGTAGCTTAGTTATCTTTTTAACGCCTAGGTAAGTAGTAACTTATATAGTATATACTACTTAAATAAGATAAATTTTAAGAAAATATACTTTTAATACTATTAGCTTCTCTTTTTAAAGAAGAAGACTTAATAAAGTTAAGGATAAATATTTATATCCTTAATAAATAAACTATCTATTTAATTCTAATATTATATATAAATAATTCTTATAAAGTAAGTAGTTAATAAAAAGATAAAAGTAAATTTTAGTTATATATTTATTATTCTAAAGTTTAAAAATAACTACTATAGTAGTTATTATTAATAAAAGGCGTTTAATAAAAATAAAAACGCGGGTTTAAGTAGCCTTATTTTTTTTCTTTTAAGTTTTTAACTCTTTTTATTTTTAAAATAGAGCGTTAATAGCAATATTAGTAATTTTTAAATAATAATAAATAATATAATAATAGTTAGTAAGTTCTTTTTTATTTAATAAGCTTATTATAAATTTAACTTACGCTTAGCTAAAAAATACTCTAATATATAGTAGTTAGTGATAATTTAAAAGGGTTTTTTAAGTTATAATTTTATTAGCTAAGCCTTCTACTTATCTAGTCCTCTTATAAGTATTAATATTTTTTTATTATAGATTTTATAAATTATTTTCGAAGGCTTTATTATCTTTATATAATAGGTTATAGGTTACTAGGTTTTATTATTTTATAGCCAAATAAAAGCTCTAGCTAATACTTTATTATTAATATTAATTTTAATTTAAGTTCTTTAATAAGGCGAGTAATATTTTATAATTTTATTAAAATATAATAAAACCTTACTAGCTTTAAAGGCGGCGCGTTTTTTAAGTTTAAAGATGTAAAATTTTTCTTTTTAAAGTAGATATATAAATAAGTAAACTATATATTTATAATTTTTTAGTTATTTATAATAATAATTATAAAAGCTAAAATAGGCTTATAAGCCCTTTAGCGTTATAAATTTTTTCTAGTTTCTTATTATTATTATCTTTTTAAGGTTTTTTTAAATTCCTTTGGTGTTAATAATAAATTTTAAAAATTTAACTTTAGTTATTATAAATTTACTTTTCTTAATATTAATCTATAGGCTATTATTACGTAGTTATTTTAAAATCTAGTATATATATTTTTTATACTTAAAAGTGTCTTTAAAGTAGACTAAGATATTATTTATATAAAAAAAATAAGTTTTATTAATTTTCTATTTAAAAATCTAGTTAATATAGTGTTAGAAAATTATAAAGCCGTTATATAATCTAAAAGATAAAATATAATATTTATAGTTTTTATATTATATTTTAAAGATTATAAGATTCTTTATATTAAAGTTTATTTAAATATAATAAAATACTTATTAAACGTCTAGCTTAGTAAAAACTTTAGCTTTTAATAATTATATAAGTATCTCTTTAATTAAGGGAATAATAGTAAGATTTTTTTTAATAATTAATATAAAATCTCTACCTCCCTTTAGGCTTTTTTATAAATAAGATAGCATAAATAAAGTTTATATTATTAATTATAATAAAATCTTTCTTAAAGTATTGCTTTAAGTATATTTTTAGTAATTAAAAATATTTTAATAATATATTATATAGTAGGCTAGTATTTAACTTACTTAAATTATTAATAAAAATTATTTTATAATCTATATCTTTTTTTAATAGAGGAAGTTTATTAAAGTTAAGTTTTAAAAAATACTTTATAATAGCTTCTACGTATCCCTTATATAAAAGCTTTTTTATTATTATTTAATAAATATCTTTTTTAGCTAGGTTCTTAGACTATTAGTTTTTAATTAATAAATTAATTTTATAAAGACTAGTTACTTCTAAAATAACCTCTTTAGTATTTAGTAGCTTTTATATTACGTTAGCTTTTAAGAAGTTAATAATAAACTTATTATTAATAATTTATTCTAATAGGCCGTTAAGAATAAGTATTATAGATTATTTTTTATAATTATTTTTTCTTTTCCTATAGTATATCTTACTTTTCTTAGGTTTAATACTTTTAAAATTATTAGTATTATTACTAGATAATTTCTTAGAGAGGTTTTTATTTTTTATTATTATTTATAATATAACTTTAATTAAAAAAAAGGCTTCTTTCTAGTTTATTAAGTATATTAAAATTAAAATTTTTAAATTAAGTATTAAGTCTCTTTTAAGTATTTAAACCTTCTTCTATGTAATAATCTTATAATTAATTAGGTTATTATAGCGTGCTACATTCTCTTAGTAATTATAATTAAATATAAAAGTTATTTTTTTTATAGTAATAATATTATACTTTATTAATAAAAATATATTTTTAAGTTAATATAAGATATAATTATAATAATTAATAAAAGATCTAGTTTATTTAAAGAATTTTCTTTTAAGTATTATATTATTATATTTAGTTTTATAGAAAAAAAACTAGATAGAAATATTTTTTCCTTATATTAATAAGCTAGCTTTAAATATAATATTTATTAAATAAATATATTTTTTTATAAACCTATTAAGGGGCATAGACTTTTTTAGTTAAAAAAAATAAATTTAAGTTACTTCTTAATAGTATTATAGAGAGAGCCCTAAGGGCTTATTAAGTCTAACTAGAAAAAAATATTATATATTTAATCTTTTATCTTTTTAGATAAAAGTCCCCTAAGAAGAGCTTAGGCTTTAGTATCTAAGTTACCTAAGCTATACTCTAGCTACTAAGGCCTAGCTATACCTATTTTATAATAACTATTTTAATAATATAAACCTTATTTTATTATATACTACCCTACTTTAAAAAGCTTAGTTTTATTAAGCTTTTATACTACTTAAGAGTATACTAACTTTATATTTACTATATAGCTTATTCTTTTTATAGGCTTTAAGTACCTATAAATTTTATTTTTATTTTTTTTTATATCTAAGCTATACTTAAGACTTTTTATACTAACCTAATAAAAATAAAGTAACCTACTACTTAGTAAATAAAAAGTATAAGTTAACTATCCGCTTAAAAGGCTTTTTATAAGTTAAATCTATTAGCTTTCTACTTAATCTTTTTATACTTTTATTAGTATTATACTCTTCTTCTATAGCGCCTAAGAGCTATATAATTTAACTTTTTAGATAAATATTCTTTTTACTCTTTATATTTATATACTATTCTTTTTTTTATCTTTAGTATTAATATTCTCTTTTTAAGATACTTAAGACCTACTTAATTTAATTTTTTAGATAAATATTTATTTTTATCTTTTATATTTATATATTATACTCTACTTCTTTACTACTGTTATTATATTTAATATTACTTAATATTCTTTCTCCTAGGCTAGTCTAAAGAGCCTTTTTTTATATATATATAAAACTCTTTTAGTCACCTATAAGCTCTTCTTTTTTTAAGCTATTTTTTTTATTTTTTTATCTATTTAAGACCTTATTAATTTTTATGTTTTATTTTTACTATAACCTTTAAGATTAACTTTATACTAAATAATATTATAACCGGTAATAATAAAGATAACTATTACTTAAATAGATAGTTTAATAAAAAGAATAATTATAATAATAAGCTTTCTTATTATAGTACTAATAATAATAATAGTTAGTATAGATTTATACTTTAATATATATTTTTAGTCTCTTTAAGTTCTTTTCTACCCGCTAATTCTTATTTTAGTAATACTTTTTATTAATTTTTAATTAACTCTTAGGAATATCTGCTAGATAATTAGTCTTTTTATTTTAATTATTTCTAATAGCTTTAAACTCTCTTTTATTATTTAGATTTTTATTATAGATATTATATTTTTTATTTTTAATACTGTCTTAGATAACGTTATAGTTATAAATAGTATCTTTTTTAAATTTTTTTACTAATTAGCTATAGTATAAGGGCTCTTATTAGACGTAAACTAGAGAAATTTTTATTACTATATAATTTAGAATTTTTCTTAAGTCTATTTTAGGCCTTACTTTATTTATTTTTTAGGCCTTCTTAAGGCTACTACCTCTAGTTATATAAACTTTTAGTATAATATACTAGATAACTACTTAGAATATACCTATAATACCTATTTATATAAGAATAAAGTATATTTTTAATTCTAAAACTCTACTAGCTATATACTCTACTTAGGGAGCTACGTATTTTATTAAATACTATTAAAATATTATTTCTATTTCGTTAAGGCCTATAAGTACTTTTTTTTTAATTTAAGTCTTCTATATAAAGGCCCTTTTTATTTTATAATTTTAAGCTTCTTAATACTAACTTAGTTTAGCTATAATAGTCTTACGTAATAACTAGTTTATTATTAATTATAAGACTATTTATATTATTATTAAGTCTAAGACTTCTAGCTACTATATTAAGTTTAATTAGGCTCTTAGTAAAGCTATTTTTTTTTTAATTTATTATTATTATTTAGGTTTTACTTCTATTAAAAAGATTTCTCTTATAAAATATTTTATATTAGATATATCTTAAGTAGGTCTTAGTTATAGTTCTTTTAAAGACTTTAACTCTTAAATAATATTTTAATACTACTTTCTTTAGACTATTTTTTATTATTATTTTATTTTTAAAAATTTTATTTTATTTAATAATCTTTCCCCGTTTAATAACTTTTTTCTACTTAATATTAATATTTTTTTTATTATAACGCCTATTATTAACTTTACTATTCGCTACTTCTTTAGCTTATTTATATATAGCTTAGCTAAATATAACTTTAGTTTTTATTACTTAAATAGTAGCGGTAGTACTAGTAGTATAATTTTTAATAATAATAATAATAATAATAGCGCGTTTATCTCTTATAATATATAAACTATTCTATAGCTTTTTACTAAGGCTATACGTTTAAAACCTTTTTAAAATAGTTTTTTAGTTTTTTTATTTTTACTTTAGCTTTTTATTAGCGGCCCTTTTAGGCTACTAGCCCTTTTATTTTTATTAATTCTTTATCTTATTCTTTTAGCTTTACTTTTTTTTTTTTAGTTACTTAACTATTACTCTTAAATTAAATTTATTATTTACTATAGTTTTACTAAGTATCCCAGCTTTTTTATTATTAATATTAGTAGTTATACTTTTAAAAATAAGATTAAAATTTTTTTAAAACGCGCTATAGTACCTTTTATTAATAATCTTAATAGCTAGTATACTATTAAAAATACTTGTTTTTTTAGTTACTAGTATAGTTATTATTATATAAGACCTATTAATTATTCTTACGCTATCTCTTCTATTTATAATTTTTTCTCTTCTTTACTATATAATATATCCGGTTAGACTTCTTAGTTTATTTATAATTAGTCTTTTAGATAGGCGAAAATTAATTAAACTAAGCGCTTAAAACTTTATTAAACTAAAAATCTAGATTATTAGACTACTAATATTAATAAGTTTAATAAAAATTATAAGTATAGATTTAATAGAACTTATAGTAACTAATTTCTAAACTTTTTTTAAATTTTTTAGGTTTTTTTTCTTATTTTTCTAGTTTTTACTTTTTTTAGGTTTTTTTATTTTTTAGCTTTTTTAAAATTTTTCTTTTTCTTTTATATTACTACTTATTTAATAAATTCTTTTCTTAAAAAGAATTATTTTTTTAACTTTTATATATTAAGAGCCTTTTAGCTTTTCTTTTAACCCCTAAAAAATAGTCTCCT
The DNA here is from genome assembly GCA_030770415.1 of Pleoardoris graminearum. Taxonomy (NCBI): domain Eukaryota; kingdom Fungi; phylum Ascomycota; class Dothideomycetes; order Pleosporales; family Didymosphaeriaceae; genus Pleoardoris; species Pleoardoris graminearum. The sequence goes on along the minus strand of JASEKS010000082.1, from coordinate 244,941 downwards.
TATTTTTTACCTATTCTTTCTTAATTTTATTATAGAATTTAAAGTCTACTAGGTTAAACCATTAGTTTCTTACTAAAATTACTATATTAATTACTTTTTAAAGTATATTTTAGCTATACTATTTCTAAATATATTTTAACTATTACTAAATATATAGGGATATTAATAGTTCTTATCTTAGACTTAAATACGTTTTAAATACCTATATATATTATTTTTTTTATTTATATATATACTAGTTCTAATCTTACTCTTAGCTACTCTATTAAGGCTTTATTATTAATAAAAGTATATTACGCGGTTACTAGGGGTCCGATTTTAAAATATTATACTTTTTAAATTTTTAATTTAATACTAACCTATATTATTTAAAAATATCTCTTTAATTCAAAATAGTTTTTTTTATCTTAGTTATAGCTGGGTATATCTACTTATATTAATATTTCTAAATATATTTTATACTAAAACTAGATTACTAATCCGTAGAGGTATAGGTCTAAGATTCTTCTATATATTAAACTATTTCTTATTTTATTTTCTTAACCTAATTAACGAGTTAATAGCCTCTTAGAGTTTAATATTATACTTTTTAAATTATCTTACCCGTACAGTAAGAAGTAATTTTATATTATAAATTTTATTCTAAGATAATAGTTATTATATTAGAATATAAAGCTTAATAGATAAAATATATTTTTTTTATAAATAAGATATACTAGGGTCTCTCCTATTAATCTTTTAACTATTACTTAGTTTATCTAAAGTACTTTTAATAAATTATAAATTTAGTTTCTACGTATCTTTTTTAGGATATTAACTATTTTTTTATAGTCTTTTTTAATAAGGTCTTAGCTCTAGGGGTAGTATATACTTACTATTACTCTTTTAATATTAAACTAAGTAGCTAGATAGTTTACTAGCTTTTTATTCTTAAGACCCTTATTTACTAAAAGCTTATAAAAAATTTTCTATTTAGTAATAATATACTTTTCTAAAAACTTTATTATTATATTTAGGTTATTCTTAATTAGTATCTTAGCCTCTACCTATTTACTTATATAGTTATAAGCTATTATTAGAAACTTCTTTTCTTTATATTTATTTAATATATATACTATATTTATACTAATTTATTTCTAGATAATTATATCTCTCTATATTTATATATTAATTAAACAAATAGTGTAGCTGTAGTAGCTTAGGGTAACTAAAAAAGGTTTTAAAAAAGGAGGAGTATATATATACCTTTATTTTATTTTTTTATATTAGATATAACTTCTGTTTATACCGGCGAGTAGTATAGAGCTAGTATTTTTAATATCTATATATATACTTCTTTATATTCTTATAAATACCGTTCTAATAATATCTTAAAGTTATTTTTTATTATATTTTTTTTATACCCGTATATTTACTTTTATTATATAAACTTTTAATAATCTCTTACTACTAAACTAGTTTATTTACTATTTTATATAGCGGCCGATCTTTAAATAGTTTTATCTATAGAATATTCTAAATAATTCTAAAGTATTTTAAGTTCTTTTTAATTTTTTATTATTTTTTACTTAAGAGGCCCTTAGATATCTTAAGAGTTACTAGCTACTAAATAATATTTTAAAACTATATAGACTAAAGGTTTTACGGTATTATAGGCGCTATATTTATAATATAATAAATATATACTAGATTTTTTAGATAGTTTATTTTTAAACTAAAAGCTAGCTATAGCAAATTTATTAATATAAATTCTAGCCTAGTATTAATAAATTTTTTTTATATTTTTTTTAGGCTTATTTCATATCTTTTATCTTTTTAACTTTAGGCGTTTTAACAGCATATTAGCTATAATATTTCTCTTTTCTTTAATATAATAGATATTAAATTTTTATAGGGTTAAAAGTATAAACTATCTAATAATTAAAGATTTAAATAAGTTAATAGCACTTTTATTTAATTATATAATTAACGTTTTTAAGTCTGTCTTAACTATAAAGTACATATTTTAAATCTAGGGTTAAAACCTCTTTAGGGGTAGTAATTAAGTCTTATATTTATATTTTTAAAAGTTCTAGTTCTATTTTAATTTTAATAATACTTTTAATTTAAATCTTACTAGGTATATTTTTTTATTTATATTAAGCTACTATAACATAGCGTTTTAGCTCTTTTTATTTTTATTTACTATTATTATTACTATTTATAGTAGCTTACTATAGTCTAATAAAATTAAAACTAGTATTATAGTAATTAATTTTTTTAAATATTCTATAGCTACTATTATCCCTAAACTTTACTTAAATAGTTTATTTTTTTTTAGTAGTTTAAATAGCGGTTAGACATATTTAATAAAGTTTTAAATTTAGATTTTATAGTATATATATACCCCGAGAAATATTTAAACGTTCTTTAGGTATATATAGAGTAGCTATTTAATAATTTTTATTATTTATTTTTACTAAGTAGCGGTTATTCTTATTAACTATATATTTTATAATTTCTATTATAGAGAAGTACTAGTTTAATTTTATTATTAATATAATATATCCTACTAGCTCTATATTAGCTAATATATAATTAATATTATAAATATACTTATCTATATATTAGTATAGCCTAGACTTAACTTCTTTATTCTTATAATAACTTTTTAGTTCTTTTACTATAATATTATTTATATACGGTATATATTAGTAGAATATTTAGTTTTAAAGAATTTTTATTACTATTTATATAAACTAGACTATTAAATTAATTATATTTATAAGCGTATATATTACTATATTAGTCTAAGTAGTATCTAAAAGACGGTTATTAATTTTAAGTCTAGATAAAAATTAACTTAATTATAATCTAAAAAGAAATTAATTAGTAATATAATATAATATTCTATAAATTTCTCTAAAAATTTCTCTAGGTTAGATAGTAGGTTTATATCTTATAGTATAACTCCGTTAACTTATTATATATTATTAATAAGACGGTAGCCCGTATTCCTTTTTTTAATAAAAAACTATAAATTTCTATAAGAGCTCTAGCTATACTTAAGTCTTTCTTAAAATAATTTTTATTAAATTATATTTATAACTATATTTTATAGTTTTCTTAGAATAGGGAAATAACCCTCTTACTATATTATATAAGAAATTGTTTATATATAGATAGGTAGTATAATATTATAGTTTATTATTTCAAACTTATTAAAACTCTAGAATAAAGCCGCCTCCCGTTAGTAGAATATTTTAATTAGTATTTTATATTTCCGCGGCTATAGCTCTAGTTTAATTTTTATTTTATTAATATACTCTAGAATAAGCTAAATATTTCTTAGCTTCTTTTAGTAGCGATTAATTAAATACTAGCTAAACTTTCTTTTTTTATTATTAGTATTTTATCTTTACTTAGCCTTTACTTACTTTTTTTAGTCTATTTAATAATCTATCGGGTCTAGTATAATATATAAGCTATTTACTAGGTTAACTTTCTTATCTTTTCTTTTATATATAATATTTATTTAGAAAGCTAGATCTCCGGCTCTTACTACGTAATTCTATTACTTTTAAAAGTATTTTACTTATTTAACTAAGATCTTCTTAGCTTTTATTTTTATAGCTAAGTTATAGAGTAGCTTATTAATTTTCTTATTATAATCTTAGATATTAATAACTAGTAGCCTATTATTATTTTAAATTATTAATTTTTCGTTTACTATTTTCCTAATTATATTTTAATAACTATAGTAAATAAACTAAAAATTTATTAAAAAACTTAGTCTATTCTCTCTAATATCTTTATCTAAGGCTATAAAAGGTAGTATTTTATTTATATTTTTTTTATTTATAGTTTTATTAGCTATAGCTTACTATATTCTTAGTTCTTATATGTTATTTTTTTTCTTACTAGCTTATATTACTTTATCCTTTACTTATAGTAAGCTTATCTAAGTATTTCTTAAGTTTACTTTTATTTCTTTCTTATTTTATACTAGTTTTACTTATTCTTTTAAAGCTATTACTTTAGCTATTAAACTTTTTTAGCTTTTTCCGTTTTATTTCTATAGACTTCTTAACTATTTATTATATTTAGCTTTATTATTATAAAATAAATACTAATATTACTTAAGTTAGCCTAAAGGGTATAGTAGATATAGTTATTATTATTATAGCTAAAGATAGCCTTACTATTAGCTAGAAAAGAATTATCTAGTATTATTAGACTTTAGAGAAACTTAATTATAAAAAAGTTTATTAATATTTTTACTTAACCTACCCGTATTAGAACTCTAAAAATAATATTTTAAAATTTTTTATATTCTCTATTTATAGTTATTAAGCGGGCGCTAGTTATAAATATTAGTATTAAACTAATTAAAAGGCCCGCCGCGTTAACTATTATTAGTTAAATTATATTTAGTTTTACTTCTAAGTCTAGGAGGGCTTAAATTTTTATTACTTAAATCTTAATAAATACTTAAAAGTAGTTATAGTATATATATTTAATTTTTATATTTTAATTTATTACTTACCGTTTTATAGTTATTATCTCTTTCTTTTTAAGTTATACTTAGGCTATAATAGATAAATCTCGCCTAATTACTAGTAGTACTTTTATTATTTTTAGTTTTTATAGCCTATAGTAGGTTAGCGTTTTATTTACTTATTTTATATTAATATAATCTAAAATAAAGATACCCCGGGCTAAGTTTATTTATAGCTTATATTTTTTTTCTTTCTTAGTTAGTTATATAAGCCTAAGCTAAAGTTAAGTAAACTTTTTATTTATATACTAGTTTTTAAATAATAGCTTCTTTACGTAAGATATATTTACTAGTATATTTTATAATTTAATATTAATATCTATATTTATTAGTTATTATAAAATTATTTTAAATATAGGCGTTAGCTTTTCTATTAGCTTTTATTTTCTAATTACTAGTACTATCTTTTTTACTATTATTTTTAAGCTTATCTTAGATATATTCTAAATTATATTTCTTATACAAATTATTTTATTTTATCTATAAAAGTAACCGTTTTAGTTAGTATATAGTTATTAGCTTAGTTTTCTAGTTATATATTTACGGGAAGTTAGCTAACTTTTTTTTAAAAATACTAATATTTATTTTTAACTTATAGTTAATATTTTTTACTGTAAATATTAGTTACTAAATTAAGACTAAGGTAACTAAATAGCTACTTATAAGTTATTTTTAACGTATTTTATTAATAATTATATTACTTTTAGCCTATTCTTTTATAAACTCTTTTTTAAAAACTAGATTTATACTCTTATACGCGTTAATAACGCCTAAGAAGCTATTAATTATTTTTATAAGTAGGAGTACTTAAGGGTTAGTAATTAGCTATAATAACAAATCTAAAATATAGTTTAGCTTATATTTTATCTAAATAAATCGCTTTAAGATAGGATTTTAATACCCTTTTTTTTTACTTTTAAAACTTTTGTTTTAGGGTTATTAGTTAGTCCCTAGTAAAGCCTTTACGTTTTTATATTATAATATATCTATTTATTATTCTCTATAGCTAAATAATCTAGATACTTTATAAGATAATAATTTATATTTTTATATCTAAAATACTATTAGTTAGGCCCGACTTTTATTTAATTTATTTTTTATAATAATTATATTATTATAGCGTTATCTATATTAGTTTTAATAATAGTATTCTTTAAGCTTAATATTATACTTAAGAGGCGCTTAGAATTATATTTTAGGTTACTCTTAGACTATTTTATTACTACTATCCTACTAGACGCGTCTTTACTTTTTACTTAATTTATAAGTTACTAAATAGCTTTTATTTTTATAAATTCTAATTTTAGATAGTTATTCTTTATAGTTATATATTCTATAATTATTAAGCTAGTATATTAATCTTTATATTTATTAGAATTTACCCTAGAAGGCGCTTAACTCTAATATTTTCTTATAATCTTAATATCTTTTTAGTTACTATTTTTTATATCTTATTTTATAGCGTTACCCCTATAAAGATAAGTATTTTTAGTAGTAATATAGCTATTTTAAAAGGGTTAAGAAATAGCTTTTCTGCTTAATCTTACGCGTTAATAGCTAAGTACTATTAAATTTTACTAAAGTTAAACTTAAGCGGTTTATTTAGTACTAAGTTAAAGTATTAAAGAATATAACTTACTACTTTTCTTTTTAACCCTTTTCCTAGTAGGAATTTCTTTTATTAAGGCTATAGGGTTCTAGCTTTTATACTCTTACTATATTTAATATTAAATAGATCTAGATATTCTCTTAGGCTTAGATTTTTTATCTTTATATATTTACCTAACTAGTATTTAAAAGCCTTTTTACTCTTTTTAAGCTGAGCGTAGTCCGTAGCTTTAAATTACTCTCTTATAGCTATTTATAGAATTATCTATTTTTTATTATTTTATACTATTTATTATTTCTTTATAGTATACTCTACAATATTCTTTATATTCTTCTTATAATATTTTATAATTCTCTTAATATATATAGCTATTAACTATTTATAATAGTTAACTTAGCGTATAGAGTCTTTTAGAAATTTTATAATATTATTACTATTAAACTTTAAGATTCTATTTTTAGGAAATAGCGCTAGTTTTATTATATAAATACGGGGCTATTATATCCCTTAGACTTATTAACTATTATTTAAAAGCGCCTTAATTATCTTTACTAGAATATCTTTTATTTTATTATCTAGTATTTATATCTAATTTATTTTATCTTTATCTTTTTATTAGGGGGTTAATATTAGTTTCTTATTTAGTTTTAAGATTATTATTTATAATATATATTTTATACTTACTTCTAAACTTATTTTAAACTATTTTAGGGTAACGCTTACGTCTAGAAACTATCTCTTTTTAATTATTTACACTAAATCTAGTATTAATTTTAATTAATTATAATAGGGCTAGTTTAATATTACTCTATTTTATAAATTCTATTAATAAATTGTTTCTTTAGTTTTTTAACTAGATTTATCTTAATTAAGTTTGTCTTAGGTTTTATTTTTTATAGTTTTTACTTACTATTTTATTAATATATATATATTTACTATTATTTTTTCTTATTTTTTAGTATTTATATTTTCTTATTTATACTACTATAGCTTTTATTTTATTTAGGTCTTAGTTTTAGTTCTAGGTTTAAGTTTAAATTTAAATCTTAGTTTAAATCTAGATCTAGGTCTAGATTTTAGTCTAGATCTTAATCTAGGTCTTAGTCTAGGTCTTAGTCTAGGTTTTATTTTAGATTTTAGTCTAGATTTAGGTTTTATCTAATAAACTAGGCTTTACGCCTATATTATTTTAATATACTCTTAAATCTAGCGTTTTACTCTTCTTTTTTATATTTATATTATTTATTAGTATTTTTTATTATTCTATACCTTTTCTTCCGTTTTATTAGTTAATAATATTTCTTTAGTTAGTATATTAAGACTATACCGCTTATACTTCTAAGTACTTTATTTTAGTACTATATAACTAAACTAATATTAGTTATTCTATTCTAAGTTATTTTTAATTCTAAGTATTTAGCTTTACTAGCTTTTTACGTATAATCTTATTTTTTTATAACTAGGGTTATAATAGTTTAAGTTATATATTAATTACTAAATACTATAAAAGAGCCCTAAGAGCTTATTAACTCCGGCTAAAGAAGAATATTATATATTTTATTTTTTATTTTTTTAGATAAAAGTTTTTTAAGAAGAGTTTAGGTCTTAGTATTTAGGTAATTTAAACTATGCTCTAGCTACTAAGACCTAGTTATATCTATTTTATAATAACTACCCTAGTAACCTAAACCCTACTTTATTATAATAGGTCTTAAATACTTATTATAAATTAATATTAAGCGCTAGTACTATTATTTATTAACTCTTTTAGTTATAAGGCTAATCTATTTACTATAGGTTAAATAAAAAATATAAATAATTTTATATTAACTAACTAAGATACCTAAGTAAGTTAAAGGTAATTAAAAGATTTTATTATTTTAATATATACTACTAAAAAAAGCGCTCCCCTAGCGGCGTCTATTTTTTAAAATTATAAAGAAAATATTAAAGTTATCTTTTAAGCTATTTACTTTTTATAAAAAGAGTTTTAATAAGCTTTCTTTTTTAAATTTTAAGAAAGAATAGCCTTAATTTTAGCTTTTAAAATATTTTAAATTATTTTTTAAATTAAATAACTAGAGTAGCCCTACTGTTTATTTTATTTTTTATTTTTAATAATTAAAATAATAGTTTTATATTTTCTACTTTTATAAGTATAATTATATAGTTTAGAGATTTTTTACGGGTAAGTAGTTTTTCTATTTAATTAATTAAATTAAAACTAAATACTAAAAAACTATTTTTAATTAAAGGCTATTACTTAGTTACTTTAAACGACGTAAGTCTTTTAAAATTAATTATTATTTAGTAATACTTAATTAGTAGACGTAATATAGTAATATAACTTATTAAAAATTAAATTTTTTATTTTACTAGTAATAAGGTAGATAAGCTTTTATTATTAGGTATTTAAAATTCTTAATAAAATTACCTACTTTATTATAAAGAGGTATATATAGTTAGTAAAATTTAATTTTTATTTTTTTTTAATATATAAGTCTTTATACTAGTCTTAAATATATTTACAAAGATTAGTATTAAAAATAAATTTTTTTTTAGCTTTTTTAATACTAAGCTAGGTTTAAATATAGTCTTTAACTATTCCGACTAGTTAGAATATAATATAGACGTAGTATATTTTAACTATATTTTTTTAATTATCTTATATATACTAATCTTTATTAATAATAAGTTTTTATTTTATATTATATAGCTAATTCTTTACCTTAGGCTCTTTATTATTTTTAAATAAAGTTACATTTAAATATAAAACTATTTTTCTAGTACTTAATAGTTAAATAAAAGTATTTTAGTACTTTTCTAAAATCTTATTTTCTCGTAATAGAACTCGGATACTATTATTAAGCGTTACTATTTAAAAACTAAGTAGTATAAACTAAGCTTTAGGGAAAGGATATAGAGATAAAAAGCCTAACTTTATACTTTTTAAAAAAAAATAAAAAATAAAGCTAGAATAACTAGAGGTAAAATTTAATTATATAAGTTATTATTCTCTAACTTTAAGTTTTAAGTTATTAAAATAGATTTAAAACTAGCTTAATTAGTTTTTATAAATATAAAAAAAATATAGATAGATAACTAACCCCCTAAATAAAAAAAAAGTCTAAAGTAAATTATTTTAAAAAAGCTAGTATTAAAATTTAATCGTAAGCTAGAGTTTATGTCTATTTAAATAATAATATAATATTAAAAATAAAAAATACGTATCTTTAAAATTAAAATAAAACTATTAGTTTAATATTAGTATATATTATTTTAAAAGGGGATCGTTTAGAGTCCTTTTTTAATTTTTATTATAGCTTTTTAATGTTTTTAAGCTTTTAATACTTTTATTAAATTATGTTTAAATTTTTTATCTAAGCCTATAGTTTAGAAAACTATTTATGTTTTTACTTTAGTAATTTCTTTTACTTTTTTTTTTAATTCTAAGCGGTTATAAATTCTATTATAATAGTTTTTAATAACTTATTTATAATAGCTAATTAGACGCTATTTTTAATAAGAATACTAATAATTAGGTTAAATTTTTTTTTTATTTTAAGTAAATTTTTAAACTTATTAAGATCCGCTAAAAGTCCTATTTATTTTTTATTTATAAATAAAAAACGGTTAGTTCTTTAAGTTATTATATTTATTAAATATTTTAGTTAATTATATATATAATTAATTAATTATTAAACTTTTTAATATCCCTAGGGGAAATAGATTATATAGTATTAGAATTAATTAATATATTTAATAAAATTTATAATTCTATTTAGATTAACTTTAAAGTCTTAAATATTTTTTAAAATTATTTTTTACTTTTTATAGCTTTTTACTTTCCCTTCTTAATAGATAACTAGAAAGGTAATATTATTTTAATAAATAATTTAATTTTTAAAAAACTAGCTTAGTCTTTAGAATTAGCTATTTTATTATTATACTATTTAGTAGCTGTTATTAATTATATAAAAACGAAAAAGAAAAAAAAAATAATAAACCTTAAAATATAAAATTAATTTTATATAATACTTTTATAAGTTTCTTTTTACTCTAAGGGAGATACTAGATACTTTAATAATATTAAAATTTAAAATAATAAATTTTAAAATATATCTAAAAAAACGCTACGCGTTACTTACTTTAAATACTATAAAATTTAAGAATTTAAAATAAATATTAAGCTATTATTTTTAATTAAAAAAAAGTTAATCTTAGTATAATATAAAATCCTAGAATAGAAAATAGTTAACTAGAAGTTATAATAGTAAAAGTAGTCTTTAAATTAACTAAGAATAGTAATAGTATATTAAAGCTATATTAAAATAGCGCTATTAGGATTAAAAGTAAGTGCTTTTTATACTTTAATAAAGCTTAGCGCGTTAAATAAGCTAACTAACTAATAGGCTAATCCTTAATCTAGTTTAATATAATAAAAAAAATAAGAAAATAATAAAAGAGAATAGTTATTCTAAGAATAGGCCGTAATATTTTATTCTTTTTATACTAGACTAAAAGATAGTACTTACCTAGGAAGATAATAAAAAATAAAATTATCTATTCTATTACATTAATACCCTAAATAACTATAATTTACTTTTAATTATCTGGCTATAGTTTTTTTAATTATTTATAACACTTAGAACCTATAACTACTACTTTATTTAATATTATATCTATTAAAAAGCTAGATTTATTAAAGTTATATATATTTTTATTAGTAACGCCGTACTTAGCCTTTATATTTACTATAAACTAAAACTAGCTTTTAATAGCATTTAAATCCTTATAAAGGACTTTTTTATAGTTATATTTTTAATTAAACTTAATCTATAGCTCTATAATACGTTTTATAAAGTTTATAGTTTAATAATTATTTATTAGCTTTTATTTTTACTTCGCTAGTAGCGAATCGGCTATATTCTTTATAGTAGCTAGCCGTGGCAGAAATCTTTATAGATTTAGATTTAATATATACTAGATAATTATTTCCTTCTCTCTCTATATAAAAGCTATTAAATTAGACGTATAGTTATATTATAAGATTTTTCTGGCGCGTTAGTTTTATAATAAGATTTAGAAAATATTATAAAGTATAATAGCGTGTTATTAAGATAATATTATATTTTATTTAATAGCCTAAAAAGTAAGCTATATTTAAGCCTCTTTTAAAGGTTAGAATATATTAGAGAACAGAGTTATACTTATAGTATTATATATAATATAATTTTTAATAAGATTTTAATAAATATAGGCGACTTGCTTAAATAAATAACTTACTTAAAAAGTACGTTATATAAAATTTAATAATATTAATATAATAATAGAATAATTATAAAAGGTATAATATATTAAAGATATATAATTTTTATTTATATTTAAAAGATTTTAAGTTCTTTTATAATAATAAATTTTATTTATTATAAATCTTATAAATAATTTTAAAAACTTTATTTATTTTTATATAATAAGTTATAGATTATTAGATTCTATTATCTTATAATTAGATAAAAGCTTTAACTAATATATTATTACTAATATTAATTTTAACTTAGATTCTTTAATATAATAAATAATATTTTATAATCTTATTAGAATATAATAAAGTTTTATTAGTTTTAAAAATAGTATATTCTTTAGATCTAAAAACGTAAAATTTTTTTTTAAAATAAATATATAAGCGGACAGATTATATATTTATAGTTTTTTTTAAATATTTATAATAATAATTATAAAAGTCTAAATAGATCTATAACCCTTTTAATATTATAGAGGCTAGAGATTTTCTAAGCACGGAAGTATAAAGATAAAGTAGTAATAAATACCTTATACTAAAGGAACGTAGTGAATTTATCTTAAGCTATTAAGCTTCTCTATAGCCTCTAAACCGCCTATTTATTTCTTTAAGGATTTTGCTTGGGATGCAAAGTTTTGGGATCAACCTCTCCTGTCGTCCAATACGTGTCCTTGCCCTCAATCTGGAGATAAATGGCCTGCGCTAGGAAAGTAAGGCAATCAGCAAGGTTATTGTTGTTCTCGTTTTGGATCCTTCGAGAGTTGCAATGTGCCCAGCCATACACCTTTGCACCGCTTGGTCCGTCATTGATGAGCTGTTGGCGTTTCATGGATGTTGGATCCGGAGGACTTACTGTTGGATTATATCAGTGCCTTGAACAAGAATGGACCGGAGCCAAACTTACAGTCACCCACAGCATGTAGCAGTTCATGCAACATGGTCTGTGCAAGAGGCTTGATGTCTTCAATTTTGTTGTGTGTGCCGTCAAGACCGTCCCTTACGATGACTGGGTAACGTCTCAGATCTCGGTCGGTGCCTGTTGGCGGCTGCAGTCGTTGAGGCGCTAGAAAAATGTGTGCGTGGCCTGAGCAATCATACTGGTCGCTGTGCTTGAAGCCTACACATGTTAGTAAGTAAGTGTACTAGGTATAACTAGAGATCTTAATGTCTCCCGGCAGCAGGAATCAAGATAGCATCTTCAACCTCATCTAAGGGGGGATTTATTACTCACCAATAGATGTGTACGATCCTTTAGTACCGGGCTTGTTCTTCGAGTTCCGGGCGACCCCAATAGGCATCTGTTTTCCGTTCACCGTACTGTAGTAGTCTCTGTCCTCCCAGTAGCTGTTGGGATCATTTTTGTGGTATTGTATGTGGTTCTCCCTACAATAGATTTGGACATGGAAAGTGGGTGATGACCCGAGAGTAGCTAATTTCCCGAAAGTCGCTATCCAGGACGTACGCTGTCAGCAAGAGCGTATATTGGGACGAATATGTTGAGATGGATACGTACCAAGCAAGCCAGGTTGATCCGTTGAGTGCATGAGGGGATCGTAGGCGGCTTTGAACACATCTTCTTTGCCGTTTATCTTGCTGGACGTAAGGGCCGCAACAGCAGCTGTTTCAGACATTAGTAGGGATTGATGTTATAGCCTCATCACTTGCCTTTTGCGACTTCTTCGACATCCTTCAAGGCATCCGCGACATACTGGCTTTCTAGACCTTGGTTGCAATTCATGTTGAGGATAAGAGGATAGGCAGTGGTCGCCAGTGTAGAGACCAGGTATACAAACCTGGAAAAAGACACCATGTTGTTATCGTCGTTGCGATTGCTGTTGGTGAGGTAGAGGAAGAGTTTAGATCGCAAATAAGTCTCGACAACTTACATGTCTTATACATTTCGCAAGTAAGCCAGCAGTCTCCATCTGAGCGTCCATCTTGTCGTGCGATCGCAGCTTCCGATGTTGAAGCCTGCGCTCAGACTGTGTTGCAATCGAAGCACAGCCCGAGACAGGCGGTTGAAACAGAGATGCAAATAGATGGGGTACCTAACTGTTTGCTGCGGAATGAAGCAATACAACACAGCGCCTACATCATAGGTCCAATCGAACCAATGAAGTCGATGCGTCTGCGACCTAGGTGGACCAGAGCAGGGCGTATTGATTCCTACTACGTCAACGGGGCAGATTTTGGGGCTCAAGATTTTTGCGGCGTAGTGATTTGGGTGGGCGCGTAGTGGATCAGGTCGAGGCGTAGTGAATTAGGTCAAGGCGTAGTAATTTAAGTGGGCACGTAGTAATTTGGGTGGGCGCGTAGTGATTTAGGTGGGTGCGTAGTGATTTAGGTGGGCGCGTAGTAAATCAGGTTGAGGCGTAGTGAATCAGGTCGAGGCGTAGTAATTTAGGTGGGCGCGTAGTAAATCAGGTTGAGGCGTAGTGAATCAGGTCGAGGCGTAGTGAATTAGGTCGAAGTGAATCAGGTCGAGGCGTAGTGGTTTGGGGCCGTACTTAGCTACGGCCATTAGCTTCAGGGGTGGAGATCTGGGAACGGGTAGAATGTACTACAAGAGATTCGGCCGATCGCCAACGCGGCACGGTAGGTTAAGAGCCAAATTTAGTCACGAGTAAGCCGGGCATCACACCGTCCACAACTCCAAACGGAAGGATACATGCTACTGAAACACGTGGAGCTCTTGTTATGACGACATATACAGAATAGTTTCTTGTAGCTTTTGGCCCATCGTGGCCCCATGATATCATTTTTAGTCCAGTCATACTTCACGTCTCCACCAAGGTTAGGCCTACAACGGTCAGACTCGATCATCGGTCCAGCTTCCAACGCCCCAGTCGGGCGAGATTTCGAGTTTGGATTGTACGTGAAACCGACATCTGCAACCCATCGCAAGGTTGACTGCGAGGCTATACCCACAGACCGACTTGAACAGCCAAAAAAAGACTTCCAGGATTGTGGAGTGGACAACCCTCAAGAAAACCTGATGCCTAGTGCAAAGATGTGACATCAGGCCTTGGTGTCTCGTAAGTTGAGAGTGGACCGACGGCTCTATAAGGTCGACGTGCTGCTCCCTCTATTGTCAAGACACTAACACAACTCTTCTCTTCGTTGTCTAGTACAGTAGCTATCATGAAGAGCTACAATCTTATTGTCATTTCAATTCTGACTCCTCTAGTCTCGCAAGGGTTTGCCGCACTTCTCCCCAGTCCAGCTTCCCGAGCGATCGTTCCAAGATCTCAACCTACACAATGGTCACTACCACATCGAGTTGAGGTTGATGGCACCATCAGACCTTCTCGCCGCTACCAAGAACTCGACACCAAGCGACAGAACAAGCAAATTCCTTTCGCATTCTGCCCTGAATTTTTCGAAGGGGACCCCAAGTTATGCTCCATGTGCGGAAGTGACTCAAAAGTCAAAGGCACTTGCGACAGCCTCCTTGTGTCTGGCGATCAAGCTAATTGTCCTGGCGGGAAGCCATGTCGCGGTTACTATTGCAAATGCTCTGACAATGGCGGTCCAGACAATAGTCCCAAGGTCACCATGACTTCGGTCGTTAACGGCGAGACGGGAACCGTTATTTGGGAGCCGATGACACTCGATGAATACAAGGTGCTCCGAGCATCAACCACTGTCACACTTACAGAAAGCGCAACTGCCAGTGATGCAGACTCGGGGCTTGAAACGGTAGCTGCAGTCGTGTTCGCTGGTGGTGTTGCATGGTATCTCGCTTGTTGGTATCATCTAGTCAATGTCCTCTGTCCAAGGTTGCTAACCTTTGATAGCTCAAAACGCAGCGGCGGCAGCCATAGTCTTCCAGCCTCCACCACAAAAACCCGAAGGCTCACGAGAGGATGACAATACCTGTAAGAACGAGGCCAAGAAGCCTGACTGCGATGATTGCGGCGGCAACAACCCCTTGGGTCTGTGCTCGAGTGGGAATCAGCAGAACTGTAAGTTTGTTTCTCAACAAATGATTGTCAAGCGGTACCGCAGACTGACTTGTTCGAAGGTCCATGCGAGGAACAAAACTGCCCAAAGGACGGTCCACCGCAATGTTCCGCACAAGATTGCTCCGGAACCGTAAGTTCTCCTCTATATTACTTTTGAAAACGCCCTCTAATTTTCATCTCAGAACGAAAGCCCCAGGTGCGGCGCTAACGGCCAGCTCAAAGGATGCCAGTGTTGCCCTGCGGAAGCTCCGCAATGCGACGCAGACGACTGCAAAGGCGACGACAAGGACAAGTGCCTAGCCGACAAGTTCAAAGGCTGTGGGTGCGAAGCGCTCGACTTCGGCGAACAAGAAGTCGACTTTGATGAGCCGTTTCCGCAAACGGCGAGTTCAGACACGCTGCAGAAGCAGGCAGAGGACGCTCTAGACAAGATCTGGGGGGGAGATAAGAGCAAGATGCCAGGATACGAGAAGGAAGAAACGGGTCCTTACTGTGTATACGGGTGAGTCTTACAAGGAGCTAATGAGCGGAATTCTGCGAAGAGCAGTCTGCTAATGCAACATCAGCGCCGCTCCCAGACAGCCACGAGTACCCAAGGAATACTGTCAGTGTGGAGAAAACAAGGCGACTCTCTGGTCTGTGAAGCCTTCTGCGACCAATCCTTGTCCTTGGAGCCCGGAGGAGACGGGTGACGTGGTCACCTTCTCTACTCCTGCAGATGCTCAACCAACACCTACTCCGACTCCTGCACCGCCGCCACCACCGCCACCACCGCCACCTCAGACCTCCGATGAGCCCTGCAATCACGGATGGTGTGGAGCTCCTTTCTGCTCTCCTGAGTGTGGACCCTCGCGTTAGACATGTTGTATTGCTCAATTTGGTTCATTCCGCTAGTAGCTATTCGAGGTTTCATTATAAAACAACAAATGTAACAGTGATCAATTTTGTGGAGTAAACAAATAGCAAATCGTTGATTCTTTCGCGAGGTGTACATGCTACTGTTTCGGTGGTGTCCCTCGTGGCGTTTTCTTCGATTCAGCCTGATCAGTAGTGACGTCTTCGTTATCCAACGGAAGCGGAGAATCAGGGGGGTAGAAGTCAGGTGATTGAGGCGGTACCATGCACGAGCACCACTCTTCTACGTCTTCATTCCTCTCTTTCGCCTTATCGCAGTCGTGATCGATTAAAGCATCATCAGTATCGCCGTCCTTGCGTCTACGGACTATATATGACCGATAGATGCTTCTGTTGGGCGAGGAAGGACATGGTCGGCATCCCATTGCTACTGCGCTTGAACATGGCGGACAGTAGTAGCAGTGCTGGCAGTGTTGTCCTAGCTCCTTTACTTCTGTACAGTCGCATGGCCCACAGCTGTCGTAGTCGTGCAGAGACTGAATATGCTCGTGCTCAGGATCCTAATGCAGCGGTTAGTTGAGATTCTACATTATAATTATACTAGCTTACCTCGTGGGTGATATACTCGACCCCTGGTTGGAGCTTGAAAGCCATATAGGATGAAGTATGAGTTGATGATAGAATTAGGTCTTCAGAATCTGTGTGTATGACGCGTCGCTTTGCAGAATACTATATAGGCGCCGGTACTAGGCAGTGAGATGATGAGCGCAAAGCTATGACTCAGGAGGCGAAGCAGCTAGCCAGAGTGTTGGTGGACTGTGCCTGGCGCCAGCGGTGAAACATACATGGGACACTTTTGTGGCAAGGCCGCTTCGTATGCGTGCATTTGCGGCGTGGTTAGACGGCATGACATCATCTTACTTGTATATACGAAGAAGCTCGTATTAGTAAGCTATTCCCTACTAGCTAGAACTAGCTAGTCAAGCTTTTTATAAATAATAATACTTAATTATATATTATAATTTACTATAACGTACCTTACGGGCGAGCTGAACACCCAGGCGAGCTGGATACTTTTATTAAGAAATATTTAAAGCTTAATAACTTTATAAATACTAGGCTAGTTTAAATAAAAATTAGATTATTTTAAAGCCTTATAATAGGGCTATAAATAGAACTAAAAAGTACCTAAATAAAACTAATATAAGGTTAGTTATTAAGCTTTAAAAATAGCTATCTCGCTTAGCTCTAATCCTTACAACTAGTACTAAACTATTATAATAAATTTTAATATTTTAATATATTATAATATATATATAGTTAAAATAGTATATATAATATTAAAGCGTATAGTCTAGGACTAAGAAAAGTATATAAGAAAATAGTAAAAAAAGCTTATAAGCTAATTTTAGAGCTTAGCTATATAATTTTAGTTAAATATATAATAACTATAAGCTTTTTAAAATTTTATTATTATATATAATAGTTATATAAAGCTTTAAATTAAGTATATATATAATTATTAATCTTTTATATAATTATTTCTTTATTATTATATATTATATAGTATATTTAATTTTTATTTACTATTTTTATTTTCTTCTTATATATCTTTCTTAGTTCTAGACTATATACTTTATTATTATATATACTATTTTACCTATATATATATTATAATATATTAAAATATTAAAATTTATTATAATAGTTTAGTACTAGTTATAAGAATTAGAGTTAAGTAAAATAACTATTTTAAAGCTTAATAACTAATCTTATTTTAGCTTTATTTAGATGCTTTTTAGTTCTAATTATAGCCCTATTATAGGGCTTTAAAATAAAATAATTTTTATTTAAATTACCCTAGTATTTATAAAGTTATTAAGCTTTAAATATTTTTTAATAAAAGTGTTTAGCTTACCCGGGTGTCCAGGTTACCCGTAAGGTACGTTATAATAATATATACTTATAATATACTTTATAAGCAAGCGCCGTATCTAAGCGAGCGCTATATCTAAGTAAGCGTTATACTTTTACAAAAAAAAAATTAAAAGCTTAATAACTTTTAAAATACTAGGCCGATTTTAATAAAAGTAAGTTTAATTTAAAGCTATATATTAAGGCTTTCCAAATAATAAAAAATTACCTAAATTAAACTAATATAGAACTAGTTATTAAGCGTTAAATATAGTTATCTTACTTAACTCTAATTCTTAAAACTAATACTATACTACTATAATAAATTTTAATATTTTTATAGTCTATTATATAAAGTTTAGTATTTCTATAGTAGAAATCTTAAATTTTAAATTTTAAAGCTAAGAGATATATAAAAAAGAATAAAAAAAATTTAAAATTAAGTTTAAAAGCTTAAGATATTTTAATAAGTAGTAGCTATCGCGTTATTAAACTCGCGAAATAATCTAAAAAGGTAATATAAAAAGATATTTGATCCTAAATATATTAAAATATAAAAAAGTTATTAGTTATAATTATTACTAAGGCTTAAGGCCTTATATTATAATATAATTATAAAGTTCATAGTCTAAGCCTTATAAAAAAGAGTATATTATATACCGTAAGTAATAACTAGAGTCTTAAAGAGAATATAGCGCGTATTATAGCGTAATATTTTAAGTTTTATAAAGAGGGCGTAGCGCGTACCGTAATATTAAGTAATAATAATAATAATCTATTAAACTTAATAGTAGAAAAATATAATTTATTACTTATTTAATATTTTATATAATAAAGTATTATATTTTATATTTTATTTTTTATTCTTTAGTCTTATTAATTACTTTACCTATTTACGTAACTAGCTCTTTAATTTTTAATATTACTTATCTTTATTTTATAATCTTACCTTATAACCTTATTATATAATTTTATTTTATAACCGTACTAGTACCTATAGGGCCGTTTTTAAAGCTAATTTAAAACTTATTTATAGCTATATATTAATTTATAATTCTATAGTAACCGCGTAACTAGAGAATAGTATTATTATAGATACGTAAATATATTATTATTTTTATCCCCTATTTATAAAGGTAGCCCTTAAGTATACTAATAGTAAGTCTAGTAATTTTAATTATTTTATTTTTACTAATTTTAAGAAGTAGTATAACTAAATACGCCGGCTTAAGATTAGAAAACTAAAGGGCTATCTAAATATAATAACTATATATTTATTTAATATTAAGCTACTTACTATACTAGATTAGATAGATAAAAAGATAATTATTATATAGTAAAAAGAATTATAAGGGCTTTATAAATGCCTACTACTATCTAAATAATAATAAAATCTTAATCTAATAGATAAAACCTTTCTTAGATACTTTACCCTTAAGTATTTTAATAACTAAAAAGATAAGATTATATACGTATTTAAACTAGCGTATATAAACTATTAAATACTATTTCTTAATTACCGGCGGAGAGTTACCGGTAGACGGAGATAGTTAAGAACTAAAAAGAGTAAACGACCGTTATTAAGCCTATATACTACAGATATGGCGTATTACGTGTATTAAAAATTAATATATACTTATTATTACTATTAGCTATTAGCTAGGTGTCCTTAAGTAGGAATAGTAGAGAGAAGAAAAGAAAAGAAAAAAAAAAGACTAGAGTTAATAATTAAGAATTAATAATTATCCTTACTAAGTAACCTAGAGCTATAATAAGTTATTAGCTAAGTTAGTAATAATAAGTTATTATAGATTAGTAATTAGCTTTTATCTAATTAAGTATTAGGATAGACTCTAGTAGTTTTTAATCTTATACTAAAGATAAGCAGTTTATACCTATACCTAAAAGAAAAAGCTTAAAATATTAAATTATAATTAAATTTTTAATTTAATATCTTAAAATATTATTATTATATATAAGAATTATATAAAATTTAAATATATACTTTTAAATACTTTAAAGATTTTATTTTTTTAAAATTACTAATTTATTTAAATCTTATAATTTATTTTTCTAAATAAAGAATTATATAAATTTATATATTTAAGTTTTAAAAGCTTTATTAAATAGATATAAAGTATATATATAGTTATAATTCTTATATATAATTATTTTTTTATTATTATATTATATAAATTAAATTAAGCTTTAATATATTATTATATTAAATATTTTCTTTATCCCTAGTGTATAAACTTTAATATTTCTACTATTAATATACTAGACTTTATATAATAGACTATAAAACTATTAAAATTTATTATAATAGTTTAGTACTAGTTATAAGAATTAGAGCTAAGTAAGATAGCTATTTTTAAAGCTTAATAACTAGTTTTATATTAGTTTAATATAGATAATTTTTAGTTTTATTTATAGCCCTATAATAAAGCTTTAAAATAATCTAGCTTTTATTAAAATTAATCTAGTATTTATAAAGTTATTAAGCTTTTAATATTTCTTAATAAAAGTAGGCAGCTCGCTTGTGAAGTACGTTAAGACTTTAAACTTTTATAATTATCTAGCTAGCCTTTATTTATTAGAGTAACTAGACGACGTATTCTACGCCTAAATAGGTCTATATCTTCTCTAAGACTAACTATAACGATTCCTATATAACTCTAAAGTAGATAAAACGAGTATTTAACCCTTAGATAAAGGTACGAGCTAACGGTAAGCTATATATATTAATATATATATTTGTATACTAATCGAACAAATAGTGTGGCTGTGGTGGCTCGGGGCGACCAAAAGGGGTTTCAAAAAAGGAGGAGTATGTGCATGCATTCATTATTAATCTATAATAGGTTTGGCACGTACGAAACCCTCGAAATCCTAGAGTTCTACTTTAAAAAAAAAATTTATACTAATTGCTCTCTTATACTTCTTATAAGCTTTAACCCTACGACGTTACGGTATTTAGACTACTAAAGACAGCCTACCGCGACTAGGTAGAAAGACTGTATCGTAGTAGGGGAACTGTAATCCTTAAGGAGAACTTTACCTCTTTGTATAGCCCTACTAGGGAGACGGCCATAAGTAAGAAGAATATTCTTACAGGATAGGCCAAGGCCGGTTTGTTCCCGTTTAACCCAGACAGAGTACTCAGGAGTGTGGCGAAGCTAATTGCGCCGCTATCCGTCCGCAATGCAGGCACTGAACCGTGTCCATCGCATGGAGTACTTCGAACTCTAGTAACCCCGGTTTCGTCAGAAGCTCTCTCGTCCCTACTTACCCTAATCAGACAGGATCCCTATGATGAGCCAAGCAGACGGCGTCATTAGAAGCTCGTATACAAGCTTGCCAATGCCGCCCCAGACGTCCCTTACCCGGCAGGCCCTCGACCCGGACCATATCGAGTTTCTATCGAACATGAACAACGAAGCCAAAACTCGACAAAAGACTAAGTTAGAATACTTGGCAAGGCTAAAGTGATGACCTATGAGGATATCAAGGCTATACAAGCGAAGCGTGCTGAGCAGAAGGCTGCTACAGAAGCCAAAGGCAAGCAAAAACACGGTCGAAAACCGAAGCGCTCTGCGACAGCGTCGGACAAGACTTCAGAGGCAACAGAGTCAGCGGAGGCAGCAGAAGCCTCACACGTAGCGGCAGCTGGAGATACTGCGGATAGGGATAAAGCTTATACAAAGCGTAAGAGAGCGAGGCGGGAGTCGGCGGAAGCCACAGCAAGGAGCGCGAAACGCAGTAAAAGTTGTGAGACTGCTACATTGGAGCCTGCGAGAGCTGTAGAAGTGCAGACAATCGGAAGAGGCAATCCGGAGGAGAGGATCGCGCCAGCTCCTTATAGAAGCCAGGCGTTTTCGAAAACATGATTTGATGCACGGACCTATGCGCACCGAGATGATTTGGCCCCCGGTCCTTGCTAGCATTGCCCTTGGTTTCCTGTCACTACTACACCGCTATCAGCGTTTGCTAACAACCTGCGCGTTCACAGAGCATGCGTATGCCGCGATGCGCCTTTTAAAGCGCCTGCCGGGCAACACTTTCGAGCTGACGTCCTTCGACGATGACCACCCGCCGCCATACGCCATCCTCTCGCATACCTGGATAGAAGGTCAAGAAGTCACGTACCATAAGCTAAATACTAGTGCAGGCAGGGACAAGATAGGGTTCGATAAGCTTTACTTTTATAGCGAACGAGCGGTAGCGGATAGCCTACAGTACTTTTAGGTTAATACCTACTCTATTAATAAATCTACTAGCGACGAGCTAAGCATGGCGATTAACTCTATATTTAAATGGTACTAGCGTGTATCTAAATACTATATATACCTTTTAGATGTCTCCGTGCCTGAATACGACGCCGCAGCCTTTTTAATAATATAGGCGGATGCGTTTCGGCGCAGCTAATAGTTTACGCAAAAGTAGATGTTGTAAGAGCTTATAGCACTTGCTAGTGTTAAGTTCTTTTTAAGGGAGGGTAAGCTATTAGGTAGTAAAATATCTTTAGAATAGGAAATATATAATATTACTAATATACTACTAAGCGCTTTAAGAGGGTAGAGTTTTGCTACGTTTAGTATTAAGGAGCGTATAAGCTGGATAGCTTTACGCGTAATAATAGTGAAGGAGGATTGAGCGTACTGTTTACTAGGTATCTTTGGGGTGTTCCTACCGCTTATATATGGAGAAGGGGAAGCACACGCGAGGAGGCGGCTAAGAGAGGAAATTCAGAAGCGGCAAGAAGGATGGGGAACAGAGCAGACACGCAACAGCTATCACGGCGTAGGTAAGTTGGCGCCGATGATTTTGGCAGCTAAATATAGCTGACGGTGTCTTCGTAGTACGACCAGAAACAAAGCGCCCTTCCTGTGCGATCCCTTTCCGCCGCGACCCCGATTTTGTCGATCGCGGTACACTGCTTGGCGAGCTGCAAGACAAATGCTCCATACCAGCATCTCGAGTGGCGCTGGTTGGTCTCGGAGGTGTGGGGTACGTTCTGTGGCAATACCCTTGCATCAGCAGTCGCGCAGTCGCATCTAATCAGGGCACAGCAAATCGCAGCTCGCCATCGAGCACTGCTACCGCACCGCCGACCGCTCGCCGGAAACTTGGATATTCTGGGTGCATGCTAGCAACGCAGCGCGGCTTGAACAAAGCTACCGAGACATCGCAAACCAAGTCGAAATAGATGGTCGAACGGACCCACAAGCGGATGTGTTTGAGCTTGTGCGCAACTGGCTGCTCGACGAGAAAAACGGAAAGTGGTTGCTTGTGCTCGATAACGCCGACGACAATGCTGTTCTTACTGCATTGCCGGGTCCGCGCGACCGGAAACATTTATCGAGATACCTGCCCCCGAGCAGGCACGGGACGGTCATTGTGACTAGCCGCTCAGCTCATGCGGCATCGCGTCTGGTTGAGGACCGAGACACGTTCCACCTTGGGCCGATGCATGACATAGGTGCACAGGCTCTCCTTCGGAAGAAACTAGGAGACAACATCGATACAGAAGGAATCGATGAGCTGGCAGCAGCACTGGAATACATGCCACTTGCGCTTGTCCAGGCGGCGGCGTACATCCAGAAGCGAGCACCTCACTATTCAGTGCAGCGATACCTCGAAGAATTTCGTAGAAGCGACAAGCGGAAAGCTGGCTTACTAAACCAGGAAGCGGGGCATCTCCGGCGAGACGAAGAGGCCAAGAACTCGATCATCATAACCTGGCAGATTTCGTTCGAACACATTCGAAGCATGAGACGGTCAGCTGCGGACGTTCTATCGCTTATGAGTTTTTTTTGACAGACAAGGGATTCCTAAAGCCTTACTTTGCAGCAGTCAGAGTGCCATACGAACCGTACACGGACGTACATGGGCGAACGAAGGAGAGGAAAGAGACAGTGATGAGGACGACAGCGCCTCCGAAGGCAGCATCGATGATGGTCTCATGGACGACGTTTTAATCCTAAGAGATTACTCTTTCATATCGGAGACGACTGATCCTGAGATGTTGGAGATGCACAGCTTGGTGCAGCTAGCAACGCAAAAGTGGCTCGAAGGTAGGGGCGAGGCGGAAGGTTGGAAGGAGCAATTCGTCAGCATTTTGTGCAGGGCATTTCCAACAGGAGCATACGAGAATTGGGAAAGGTGTCAGGCACTTTTCCCACACGCGGTAGCGGCACTACGAACGCGGCCGCGGAATAAAGAGAGTTGTAAGGAGTGGGCTGAGCTATCATACAATGCAGCATGGTATGCCTGGCAAAGGGGAAGCGCTGACGAGGCAGATACGCTAGCAACAGCGGCGAAGGAAGCCAGAAGCAAGCTGCTTGGAACTGAAAGCGATGAGACACTCGCTAGTATGGCTATGGTGGGATTGGCGAAGAAACTAGGAGGACGGTGGGAGGAAGCGGAGAAGCTAGAGGTGCAGGTGATGGAGACGCGCAAGATGAAGCTCGGAGCAAACTATTTAGACACGCTGACTAGCATATATAACCTAGCGTCGATATACCGGAACTAAGGCCGATAGGAGGAAGCGGAGAAGCTAGAGGTGTAGGTAATAGAGACTTGCAAGATAAAGCTCGGAGCAGACTATTCTTCTACGCTAACTAGTATGTATAACCTAGTGTTAATATACTAGAACTAAGGCCGATAGGAGGAAGCAGAGAAGCTAGGCGTATAGGTAATAGAGACTCGTAAGATAAAGCTCGGAGTAGACTATTCTTCTACGCTAACTAGTATATATAATCTAGCGTCGATATACTAGAACTAAGGCCGATTAGAGGAAGCGGAGAAGCTAGAGGTATAGGTAATAGAAACTTATAAGACGAAGCTCGGAGCAGACTATTCTTCTATACTAATAAGTATCGTAAATCTAGCGTTGATATACTAGAACTAAGGCTGATAGGAGGAAGCGGAGAAGCTAGAGGTATAGGTAATAAAAACTTATAAGATAAAGCTCGGAGTAGACTATCTAGATATACTAGTAAGAATAATATTAATAAAAAATATTTTAAGTTTTTTTATCTATGGTTTTGTAAAGCTTTATCTATTTTTTTATATTAAAATTAAAAAAGTTTAGAAATTATTAAATAGTATTTATATAATTTAATATTACTAATAAATTATAAAATTAAAGTACTTAGTATTTTATTATTATTATTTAAATAGCGCTTTATCTAGTAAAATTAATAATAGTTATTTTAATATTAAAAAACTAAGTTTCTATTACTAGACGTATAAGAGTAGATATAACTATAAACTAATATATATACTAAGATCTTATTTTAAAAAATTAAAAAAAATTATATACTTATTATTATAGTCCTATTTATATATAAAAAATTATTATATATTTTTTATTCTATTATAAGCTGCTCTATAATAAAAAGGTAAAAGAGCTTACCTATAAAAATATATAATTTTTTTAATTTACTTTTTTTAATTTTTACTAACGTAGACCTTATAAATAATAAAATTTAATAAATTATAAACTACTATTAAATAAATAATTAAATTAAATAAAAACTTAAGTAGTAACTTTATAAATAATAGTTTTAATAAAATTACTTTACGCCGCACTTTAGCTTTTTAAAAATTTAATAAGTTAGTTAAGTTAGTAATTTATTAAACTTCTTTATTAGAATTATATAATTTTTTATTATTTTATTATTTTTCCTACTCTTTTATTATAGAATTTTTTTAAGTAGTATAGCTTTAGATTATCTATTATAAATAATAGCTTATAATCTATTTAATATTTAATTTAAAACGTATTACGCTCTATTATTATATAATATTTTTAAATTTTAGTATAATATTTTTTTCTTTTATATTTTTAAAATTTAGTTACTATTTAAATTTTTAAAATTATTAAACTATAAAAGCTTTTATTAACCTATTAGCTAATATATTACTTATTTAGCAGTACTTGATTTTAAAACTTATTTTTAAATACTGTTAGTATAACTATATATTCTATATATTTATATAACGTAAATAAGTAGTTATACGCTTATTTTTTTATATAACTAGCCTAATTATTTACTAATTATTATAAAAAATACGCTATATAGTAGTAAAGTTTAAAGTAAATTTTTTAAAAAAGCGTTTTAGAGCTATTATTTTTTTATTAATATATTTAAGCGCGAGAAGCTCTGCTTTAATAGTTAATATTATAATAATAATTTAATTTATAGTTTTTTTTAAATAATTATACCCCTTAATAATATAGTAATATAACTATATATAAATTATTTACTTTTTAAATTATTTATAAACAAAGCGTCTAAATAAATTATAAGTTTTAGGCTTTTATATATACTATATTAGATTTCTTAAAAGCGTAATTTATAAAAGAATATAATTATATATTTTACTATAGGAAAATACTCTTTACTTAAATTAAATAAAAAATGGAAGACTTATAAGATAGTAAATATTATATTTAGTTATATTATAATAGTTATATAAAGTAGGAATTTAACGCGCTTTTAATATACTTTAATTTTAGCTTTTATTACTTTTCTCTTATTTTTAATTAGCTTTTTTAATAATAAAGGCGTTAATAAAAAGACTACTAAATTATTTATTTTAAATTTTTTTATAATCTTTTTAATGTATAAATTATAAATTAGCGTAATTATTTAATTTTTTTAATTCTTAATTTTTTATATTTTAAAATATTTTTTAATAGCTCTACGTACTTTTATTTTATATATTTCTAAAAGCTTATTACGTACTTTAAAGGTTTTTTATTAATAAATTTTATAATATAAAAATAAAATATTATTTATATAAAAAACTATAAAGATTTTATACTCTATATTAAAAAATAAATAAAAATTTTTTTTTTATAGATAAGATTAAGCTTAGTTAAAATACTAAAAAAATTCTTTATACTATAGTATAAGTAAGTTTTATAAACTATATAGAGCTCGATTAAATATTATATATATACGTAGAGTAGTTAATCTAAATAGATTTATTAGTAATATAGAGCGTATAGATTATATAGCTATAATTATATAATTATATAAATCTACACTAGCGTACAGAACCCCTATCTAACTATTATATAAATAATAAAAAAAAGAAAAATAATTAATTAAGGTATAACTATTATTATTTATTATTTTATACTATTTCCTTTTACTATAATATTACAGACAACTATTACTCTATATAAGTAAAATATAGTTATTCTAATACTAATTAGTAGTTAGTTATTTAATTTATTTAACTACTTTTTACTAATAGTTAATTAGATTTCTTTATCTACCGCACGGTTAGATTAATTAATTTATTTAATTACTTTTTACTAGTAATTAATTAGATTTTTTTAACTACTATAAATTAGTAAGGGCGTATAGAGAGGTTAAAGTATTATTAAACTTATATTATATAGGAATACTTTTATATATTACGCGACTCTTTCCCGTATCTATAAATAAAAAAAAATATATTAAATTATATATTTTATTAAACCCTTATCTATATAAAAGATAAGAATAACCTTTTTTAAAGCTAAACTACTTTATATAAACGCACTAGCACCGTAAGCTAAAACTATATAATTAATTATATATTATATAAACCAGACAATATAATAGTACTAAAAAAAGTTTTCTTTATAAGGAAAGGTAAGGAGCGTATAATAAAGACAGATCTAGATTTATTATAAAAAAAATATACTTAAGAATATAATATCTTTATATAAGTGCTTAAAGACTAAACTAAGTTATAATACTAAATAAAGAATATAAATATTTTAGATAACCTATTTACTAAATAACTTAATACGTACGTTAGCTGCGTTATTATAAAACTTTATATAGAGTAAAGGAATAGCTAAAGTCTAATTATTTTATATTATAATATATTTACTAAATAGAACTATAGCTACTTTATATTATTAAGATAAGTATTTTAAAGAAAACTACTAAAAATCTTATAAAATAAGAGCGTACGAGCTCTAGCAGATAAATAAAAAAGAATACTATAAAATACTATATAAACTCTCCTTTAGATTATAAAAAAATATTAGAAACTTAAAGATCTCTATATAAGATTAAGAAGTTTAATAGAAAGTTTAATTATTACTATAAAATAACCCGTATAAAAACTATTAAGCTTAAACCTCTAAGTTTTTAGCTAATAGCTAAATATTTTATATACTCTAGCTACACTTTCTATATAGTAAAAAAGCTAACTATTATAATATATATTATATAAGTAATTAATCCTACTATACTAGTATTATCTAAAGAATTTTAGGCCTACGCTGTATAAGTATAAATATAAACT
Source organism: Pleoardoris graminearum (assembly GCA_030770415.1). Classification (NCBI taxonomy): domain Eukaryota; kingdom Fungi; phylum Ascomycota; class Dothideomycetes; order Pleosporales; family Didymosphaeriaceae; genus Pleoardoris; species Pleoardoris graminearum. Next base: position 216,439 of record JASEKS010000082.1, on the reverse strand, counting down.
ATATACCCTAGTACTACCTCTAGATATATATAGTAGTAGACTATAATACTTAATATATCTACTATTATATAATCCTAAAATATTATTATTTCCCCTAGAAACTAGTTATAGAATATTAATAACTAATTACTTACTAATTTTTTAATTTTTATATACTACTTACTAAAATTTAATATTTTAACTTTTACCTATATAGGATATACCGCTAAAGAAGCTTAATTTATAAAAAATAATTATATTTTAGAAAATATAAAAAAAAGTAAATAATTATATTAGCCGCCTATATAATATTCTAGCTAATAAAACTTATATCTTTATTAAGCTCTGCTAAAAAATTAATATTTAAGAGTTATAGTATACTATTATTTTTTTAAATATTTTAAAAAATTGCGTAGGCTAATTCTACCTATATAATATTAGCCTAAGACACTTATAAAAATAGTTATATAATAAATTAAACTACTACTTTAATATATATATTAATTATAATTAATATTAGACTAACTAAACTACTATTACTTTTATATAATTTAAGTAAGAAAACCCTAATAAGACTTCGCATAAAGCCTTAAAGGTAATAATTAATAAATTAATTTTAGTATAGAGAGCTCTAGGCTTTTAGTTTAAAAGAGAAGTACTACTCTATATAGTAATTATATAAGTATATAAAAATTAACTAGAGTTTAAATAGGCTATATTTTTAATAAAGTCTATATACAAAAAACTATTAAGTAATCTAAAATCTATATTATAAATTAATATAAATCGCTAATATATATACTATATTTAATTATAGGTATTATACAAGACTTTTTATATAGATTAAAAGTATATTAATAATAAAAATAGACCCTACTAGTACTAATAATTTTATTTTTATACGTAATAACCCTTTTAGAGACCTAAAAGTATAATTTTAGTAGTAAGAAAAAAAAAGTGCTTTATCTACTATAAAAAAAAATATTAGTTATTAAACTATTTTATATAAGACAAAGCCTAAATACGCAACTAGTATATTATAATATATAAAAACTTTTATAAGAAAATACCTTTTTAAAGTAATATTACCCTTTATATTTAAAATTTTAAAAAATCCCCGTATAATAATACTAAGGAATTAAAAAATAAAACTATATCTAACCTTAGTCCTTAAAAAGAAGAAAAAGTAGTTTAATACCTTACTACTACCTTATTCCTCTATTATATAACAGCAGAAGATATATTCTCTATAAATAAAAAAAAAATAGTTAAATAATTTACTTTTAAAGAAAAGTACTATACGTAGTACTAAGGTAAACTTTAAAATATAAATATAGCTAAATTTTTAATAGTTAGTAAAAACTAGCTTAAAGCGTACGTTCGTAAGAACCCTAGTATAAAAATTAATTAAATTTTAAAAAAAACTACTATTAGCTTTAGAAATAATATACTAATATATACTTTTAGTACTATATAGATTAAAAATCTAATTAGTATAGTAATCTACTATATTTTAAATACTCTAATATTTTTTTTACTATTTTTAGTAAATACTAACCGTATAGGAGTATATTTTAATAATATATTAGACGTTATTATATATAAGAATAGTATAATAGTTCTAGTTATATATAAGTAGAGATATCTATTTTTTAATATAAGCTATATAGAAGCTACTTTATTTTTTATTAAAAAAAAACTTTATAAACTTTACAGACGCTTTAAATACTCTTATATAAAATAACTTTATAAGCTGTTTTATAATATAGGCTATAAGGTTAACTCTACTATACTAAAATAGATTTAAAAGCTATATTACTATTACTAAATATATAAAATAGCTCTATATAGATTTAAGTTCTTTATTAAAAATAATACCTACTTTAACTATAAAATTATTATTAATATTATATAAATCGGTAACCGCGATATCCTTTATATTATTAATTTAAAAATATTATTTTAGACTACTATTTTTCTTAATTTAATATCTATATAAAAGGTATAGGCAGCTCTTATATAATACTAAATTAATACCTACTAAGGTTCTCTAGATTTTATTATATATAATCCTAGTACTAACTTTGCTTTAGAAGAGTTTAAAAATAATATATAAATTATAAAAGTAGAGTATTACTAAATACTAGTAGAGACTTACTAAGTAGTTAGTAAAATTAAGAGAGTATATAGCCTATTATAGTAAGTCTTTAATATTTTAAAAAATAAAATTAGATACTATATAAGCGATAAAAATATTTTTTAAATAGCTATAAAAGTACTAAATAATACTATAGGCCTAAATAGCCTTATATTAATACTTCTTGTCTTTAGAGCCTATCTAAAAATTAGTATAATATCTCTACTATTACTATATATTATTATATAAGCTAATACTATCTATAAAGCTTTAAAGGCCCTATAGACTAATTATATAAAACTTATACTAAGCTATATAATTAATATATATAATAGACTAGATCTATAAAAGACTCTATCTCTTTTTATTAAATTAGAGGTTCTAATTTAAAAAAAAAAAAAAAATAGATAGGTCTATACGTACTATAGTTAATTAATAAACTAAATATTATTATAAATTTAAAAAATAGCTTACTAACTATATAATAGATAAATATAAAACTATACTACTATAAATCTCTTTTATATAATAACTCTCTAGCTATAGAAGAGGAGGATATAATTATATAACCTAAACCTAAAAAGCTAAGAAAGTAAAATTGTCTAAGAAAGAACTATATAGTAAAAGCTTTTATAACTTAAAAAAAAAAGCTTAATTTTATACTAGTAATAAAGCTGTGCTAGAATAATATTATTATAATACTTAGAGCCCTATTTAAGGAATTAGATTATACGGAGATTAATACCTTTATTATAAGTAATATTTTTAAGCCTATTATATATAATCTTACTATTTATAAAGGCCGTATATTTAATTTTAGAATAGTATAAGAAGTTAAAAATAAAAATATAGTTTTATATAAAAAATCCTATTATATACTAGCTAGTTATTTTAATAATAATAAATAATTTATTTTTATATAGTTACTAACTATCTAGAGAATAAACTAAAACCTTATTTTAATTTTAGGTATAACACTTCTTAAATTATATAATATAAAGTATAAATTACGCAATATTATTTAGGCCTATATATAATTTAAGAATTTACTATTTTATATACTATATATAAAACCTCTAAAAGAGATAAACTATTTTTTCCCTTCTAATATAATTTTTTAAGTTATATAACTTTTATATAGTATAGCTAAATTAAGTTTATACTAATTTAAAATATACTATAACTACTATACTAAAAGACTAAAAATATTCCCCTCTACGTATAATCTATGCCTACTTATAATAAAAGAAAAAGTAGAAACTTTTAGCCTAATAGGTATATAGACAGATAATATTTTAAATATTATTTTACCTACTTTCTCTAATAGAGAAAATAATAAATTATAAACTATAAAGTTTTATATAAAAAATAAGTTATTTCTTTCTACGCATAAACCTCTAGAGTTTAATAAAATAAAAATTATCCTAAAGAAAAATAGGATAATTACTATAACTTAAAAAAAATAGAGTAAAGGCTTTTATATAATAAATTTAACTAATCTAGAAGCTTAATAGCGGTATATTAAATAGTATATAAAAAATATATATATTACTTCTATTTATTAACTAAAAACTATATTTAACTTTTTTATAGCTATATAAATAAGAGAGTCTACTATATTAAAAGTAAAGATACTAAATAAAAGGATTAAGTAGTAGATTAAAAATATAAAGAAAAAAGTTTTATATATTCTACTAAACTTCTAATATATAAAATTCTTTATTTTTATAAATAAATCTTTTGCAAATAACTAAAATCTTAGTTTATAGTTTAAATATCTTATTATTTTTAAAATTAAAAATTATATAGATACTAAGTTTACCGTATATAGTAATATTATTTATTAAAATTTAACTAAATATAAATAAATTACGCGAAGTATCTTTACTAGTAAGTTATATAAAATAGTTATAGGCTTTAATATAATTATTACTCTAAGTACTACTATTAATAAAATCTTTTATATAATTAATTTCCTACTAGCCCCTATAGTAGTCTATATAAATTTAAGATTTTTATATAACTGTCTTATTAAGCTTAGTATAATAAATAAAAAAAGGCTTATAATAAATATTATATTTTTTTATTAATTATACGAGAACTGTAAAATCTCTAAAATATAATAGATAGTAGAGAAGGATAATCCTATAAATATTTTTATAAAGGAAAAACTAAATAGTTTTTTTATATAATTAGTATTTTTTAATACCCTCTTTTATAGTATTAAAACTTTAGTTAATAGGCTAGAGCCTGTATAAGAGGCCTAATAAAATATTCTATATATTTTTTATTTTAAATTAGATATTCCCTATTATACAAATTACTTTTTAGTATATTTTTTTTTTTTATATATATTATATTCTTTTACTTTATCGCACAAAGGTTAAAAGGAAATTTTTTAAAATATTATACTTAAAGAAAATAAAAAAAAAAATAAAAAAAACCCCCTTTTTTTTTAGATATCCCTAATCCTCCTCTATATTAATAAAAGAAAAACAAAGAAAAAATAAAAAAAAAAATAAAAAAAATTTAAATATAATACTTATATTAAGCTCTACGTAACTACTATATATAAAACTTATATATATAGCTCTAAAATCCCGATAAAGTATAATACTTTATAAAGAGTAAAAGTCTAGAGTTTCTATTATACTTTTATATATATAACTACAGCGTAAGTACTCCGCGTAACTAAACTAGAAGTATATAAAAATAGTTTTTATAATAAATAACCTTAGTAGTAAAAAGGGTTAAATTAGTATTACTAGATAAAATAATATTTATATTATATAAAAGCAGCTAGTATACTATATACTTATTATTTTATAAGATATTACTATACGGAAAGAATTATATAGAGATATATATATATATTAATATAAAAAACTAATAGGAAGGCCCTATAGGCAGCTAATTTAGTAAAAATAGTAACCTAAATATATCTACTAAAGGTAGAAGCCTATATAAAAATAAAATCTAGTAAAACTATAATTTATTACTATAACTACTACTATTACTATCTATACAGAACTAAGACTATTTTAAAAGTTTTATTAAAAGTTAGCTCTATATAAAAAGAGATAGCTAGAAAGTTAAAAAAAAAAAAATAATATCTAAAACCGTACGGAAATAATAATAAGTAAAATTAAAAAAAAAAAAGAGATATTATAAAGAAAAAAAATTTTTTTTTATATACTACTATCCCGTACAGCTTTAGATAGGCCCTTCTTAATAATTATATAATAATTTTCTTACTTTTATTTACTATAATCTTACTTTTTACTTTCGTAGAACGTATAAAGTTATTAACTCTTTACTTTAGTTTACTATAATTTTAATTAATAAGTAATAGTATACTATACTATATTGCCGTATAACGCGTAAACAATAGACTATAATTTAGTTATATAAAAATATATTAAGATAGAGGGATACTTATACGAAAAGTAAAAAGAAGTATAAAAAAATAAAATATTTATACAGTATTACTACAAAAAAAAAAGTTATTAGTATATATAGAGTAGTTAATCTAAATAGATTTACTAGTAATATAGAGCGTATAAATTATATAACTATAATTATATAATTATATAAATCTGCACTAGCGTATAAAACCCCTATTTAGCTATTATATAGATAGCAGAGAAAAGAAAAATAATTAATTAAAATATAACTATTATTATTTATTATTTCGTACTATTTTCTTTTATTATAATATTATATACGACTATTACTCCGCATAAGTAAAGTATAGTTATTTTAATAATATAATTATTTTTTTATTTATATTTATTAAGTAGTTTATACTTTACTAGATTTAAGAGATTAATTAGTATATTAAAAAATATTCTAATTATATTAAACTATAAAATTTTTATATTAAATTTTACTATAATTATTATAATTATATAAAAGGAGCGCGCTATAAGCGTTATAGTATATATTAATAAAAATATATCTATTAACTAAAAATTACCTTTAATAATAAAGTAAGTTTTATACTTTATAAAATAACTATCCTAATTAAACTTATAAGTAAATATTTACTTATATAAAGATAGTTATTTAGTATTTTTAAAGCGCGTAACTACTTACTGAATTTATTTTTTAAAAAGTATATTTTATTTTTTATATATAGCCTAGTAAAAGAGTAGGTTAAATAAATATAAAAAAATTATTTTTTATATTACCGGCTCTTTTAGAAGCTTATTATAGTATATATAAACTTTATTTTAAAATATTTTTTTTAGGACTCTAATTAGTATAGTAGCTTAAACTATAATATTAATAATTATAAACTCTCTATACTCTTCCTATATAATATTTATATTAAAAATAATTATATATATAAAGTTATACTAAAGAGAGCTATTTACACTATTAAATAAAGTATTTATAAATTTTATATTACGTAATAGCTTACTTTCTAAATTAGGACTTAATAGTATATAAATACTAAGTAAGTTTTTATATCTACTCTTTAATTTATTAAAATTTTTATAATTTAATCTCTATTACTTTTAGTTTTATTAAGTAATTAAACTATAATTTTTTATAGGTCCCCGTATTCTATAAGTAAAAATACTAATTATTTTATTTAGTAAAAGAAGTTCTATATTACTAATTTAAGTAATAATATTAAATAATCTTTTATCTACTATTTAAGAATTTTAGAGATTTTATATTTTAAAATATTTTACTTTTTTACTAAAGTATATTTTATAAGAAATACTAGAGTATTTATCTTTTTTAAAATTTATACCCCTAAGTTTTTTAGGCTCTAGAGTAGGCTAAGAAGAAATTAGACTAATATCTATATTATATAATATATAAGTTTACGGCTATTAGCTAACTATACTAATAGTTTATATATATATTATTTATATAAAGTTTTACTTACCTAACTAGCTTAAAAAATAAAATAAAATTTATACTAAAATATTTTTAAACTACTATTTTAGTTACGTGATATTTTTACTAATCTCTAGTTTATTAAAATTATAGACTTATATATTAAAAATCTTATTAAACGCCTTACCTATATCTATAACCTTAATAATATATAAAATATTTATAAACTTTATAGCCTCTCTCTATAAAATAGTCTAATCTTTTTTTTTTAATAAAAAAAAATTTTTATAAAATATAATATTACGTATTATAATAATCTAGTTAAGTAATAATACTTATATTTTATAAATAGTTAAAGCTATATAATTAACTAAATATCTAATATAAATATATAAATTTATTTTAAATTTATATTTATTATATTTAGTTACGCGATTTCTGTTTAGTAAATATATATAATAATTATAAATATATATATTATTTTAATTTAGGCGTAGAGCTACTATTTTGTATTTTATAAGTTTAGGTTTATAATAATAGAAATACTATCTAAACTAGCTATAAAAAATTTTATTTAAAAATTATATACTCTTAAAAGCTATTAAACTAATATTATAAAATACTATAATTATTTTTATAATTTTTAATTAAAGCTTTTCTAGTAAATTTATACTGAGTTTTATAATAATAATTTTATTAATAATTTTTTAACTAACGTGTTTAGCGTCGCCGTTTAGCATATATATATAAAAAAGTAGTATTTTAATACTTATATTAAACTTTTTTATTTATTATTTAAAATATGATTTTCTATACTACGGTTAAGTATTAATATTATTATTTTAAAAATTTTTTATAATTTCAAATTTATACTAGATATATACCTATATAGTAAAACTTAAAAATACTTTTATAAGTTTTAAAAGTAATTTTATCTATAGGCTCTATATATAAACTTTTTTACTATAGTTATTTTTTATTAATAATATTTATTATTTACTTAGCCTTTTTTTAGGTATATTAAAAAAATTCTGTAATATATACTAGTATAGTTATAGTAATTTTTTTTTTAATTTTTAAAAAATTACTTAAGCTGTGTATATAAGGGAATATTACTTATAATATATAAATTTAGTATTTAAAATATAAATATTTTACGCTTTATAGACTAGGTAATATAAAACTTTTTTATATAAATATTTTATTTTTTAGTACTATATATTCTTAGTATTAATATATATATATATTAACTATAAATAAAGCTTTTAATATACTAGTATTATATTCTAAACTAAAAAATAAAAGAATAGAGACTTATATTTAATAAATATAAAATTATACTTATAAATAAGTATCGTAAATATAAAACTTTATTTTAAAAATTTTATATATAGTGTATTATCTAATTTTAAATACTAAAGTTTTTTATTATATAAATAAGCTTTAAATACTATATTTAAATAGAAGTCTTCTATAATAGTTATATTTTTTAATATAAAGTTTTTTATAAAATTTCCGTTTAGGCTATTTAAAGTATTTTTAATTACTTAGGTTATTATATTAAATATTACAAAAGCTTACGTATTAGTCTTAATAGTATAAATATTATTAGCTTTTTTAAAAAATCCTAAAATAAGTAATAATTTATTATTTACTAAATAAAAAGTAGTACTATTATTAAAAATAATATTTTTAAAGAGCGTATAAGTATTATAATTTTATATAAAATATATACTTATACTTTATTTTAATTTACTATTTATAATAAATAAAAAATTAATAACTGTATATACTAAAGAGCTAAGAAATTTTAGCTTATTAAACTTTTTACCCTATATAGTATATTTTTTAAACTATTTCTTTTACTTAAGTATATTATATTCGCCTTTATTATTTCCCCTTTTATACGCCTTCTTGTACCCGTGTATATAGTAAAAGCACACGTTCTTATACTATTACTTTACTTTTAGGCTAGCCTATATCCTTTTTAACTTACTTTTAATAATTGTTGTATATTATAAAGAGTTATAAATTTATTAAGTTTAAAATACTTAAAAAGCTTTTTTTATTCTTTTTAAAAAGCGGCGTAGTTTAACTAGTATAAGTATTTATTAATACTAATTATAGGTAATAGTATTTAATAGATTTTTAGTAATATTTCTTAGACTTAAAAAAATATTAGTATTATTTACTCTTATTTTTTAACTATAAGCTATTTAATTTTAATATTTTAAAGTTATTACTATAATATTACGTAATTTTAGGCTAACTATTTAAACTTTTACTATATTACGTAATTAATTAACTCTTAATAAACTTTTTACGTAATAACTATAATAACTTTTCTATTAGTGTTAATAACCTATAACCTTTTTAAATAAATAATAATTAAAATATTAAAATAATACTATACTCTTTATAGGGCCACTTAGTCCTTTTAAGATTATTATTAACTTTTTTAATAGTTTTATATAACTATTTTATAATACTATAGTATATCCTTCTACTACTATTATCTATTTTAAAATTTTACTTTTATATATATATATATATATCTATACCCAGATAATTTTAACCGCTTTAATAAGTTTTTTTTACTAAAACTTTACTTCTTTTATTACTCTAAGTAAGTTTCTTTTTTTTATTATTAAAGTATTACTATTACTATTATTATTATTACTATTATTACTACTACTATTACTACTGTTTTCTATTTTAAATAAGAGAGTCTTACCCGTTTTACACTATTATACTATAAAGTTTATTATATTATTATATAACTAAAACTAGACTTTAATATTTTTATAAGTATTATTAAGGCTAAGAATTATATTTATTTTAAATAAGAAGAGGCGTATTAGGATTAAATTAGAATTAAAAATATTAATTAAAAAATTTAGTTTATTAAATAAACTAGTCTACTATACTACGTAGAAATAATAGTTAAAGTAGTTTTTAATATAATTTAATTAATTATTACTATTAGCAAAAGTCTATACTATATACTAGAGATTACTTAATAAACTAATTATTAAACGCTAAAATAAAGCTAACGTTATAAATATAATAATAATAATAAAAGATTTTTAGACTTTAAGTATATAGTATTTATAAAAAGGAGAAAAAGCTACTATAGTTACTATTTTAAACGCCCTATATATTAAACGCTTTATATACGACCTATAGTTTTATTTAAAATAATAATAAGTTATAAATACTCTATTACTATTTTATAGTTATTATCCCGCCGTTATTATAGCTATTACCTAATAAGTTATTTATTAAGTTATTACTCTACTATAATAATATATAAAAATTTTATATTTAATAGGTATTAGTTATAGTGCCTCTATTTTTACCTATTTATATTAAGTAAGAATATAGTATATATAAAGTTAATATAACTTTTATAAATAAACGTAAAAAAATAAACTATTTAATTAAAAAAATAACTTCTATCTACTAAGTATTATAAAGATTTTAAAACTCTTAGTAAATAATTTAATAATTTTATTTTATAATACTAATTAAAGGATTTTTTCTACTCTTATTAAAAAAAGTTTTTTATCTTTAAGTATTAATTTCTAGACTTAAGTTATATATATTTACTATACTAAATTAAATACTAATTTCCTATTAATAGTAGTAAAAAAGTTAGTAATAATTAGTTTACTATAAATATTACTAAGTTTATATACCTTTACTTTTATATAAAGAACTTTTTATATATAATACTATAGCTTAATAACTATTTTTTTATACTTTACTTTTTTTAAATAAGTATAGTATTATTATTATATAATATTCTTAGCTATTATAGTAGTAGTTAAGAGCTCTTATTTAAAAAAATAAATAATTAATTAAATTAAAATATTGCCTTTAATAGTATAGTACGTTTAAATAGTATTTATAAATTTTAAAACTAGTATTATACTAATTTAGTTATAAATATTTATTACTTAGTTTATTTTATTTATAAGTTTAATTAAGTGGAATTAATATATAATTATTTTAGTAGTATAATTATAAAAAATTTTTATAATTTTAGTTTTAAATATTTTTATAATATATAAATCCTCTTATATAAAAAATAAATTCTTAAAATTATTAACACTTTTAAAATTAAAATTAATAAAATTTTAAATATTATAAAGTATATATTATACTTTAAGTTATATATATTAAATTAGCCAGCTTACCGAATTAGTAAAATAAATATTATTAAATAAAAAAAATAAAATAGTTTTATTTATTATAACGCGTAAAAAATTATAAATTATAAAACTTATTAAGCTCCTTTTTTAGAGTTATTACTATAATATTATATAACTCTAAACTAGCTATTTAAACTCTTACTATATTACGTAATTAACTAACTCTTAATAAGCTTCTTATATAGTAACTATAATAATTTTTTACTATTACTAATAACCTATAATCTTTTTAAATAAATAGTAATTAAAGTATTAAAATAACGCTGTACTCCCTACAGGGTTACTTAGTCTTCTTAAAATAATTACTAACTCCCCTAATAGTAAACTCCTATAACTATTTTATAGCGCCGTAGCGTACTTTTTTCTTATTACCTACTATTTATTTTAAAGCCCTACTTTTATATATACGTATATTCCCGCGCTTAAATAATTTTAATTATTTTAATAAGTTTTTTTTACTAGAGCTTCGCTTCCTTTGCTATCTTAAAAAAATTTTTTTTTTATTATTAAAATACTATTATTATTACTACTACTATTGTTATTGCTGTTCTCTACCTTAAATAAAAAAGTATAATTCTTTTTTTAATATTTTTTTATAAATTTTACTATATTTTTATATAAGTAAAATTAAATTTTATAGTCTTTATAGGTATTATTAAAATTAAAAATAGCGTCCTGCTTAAGTAAGAAGAGATATATTAAAATTAAATTAGAATTAAAGACGTTAACTAAAGAATCTTTTAGCTTATTAAGTAGACTAGCTAGTTATACTACGCGGAGATAAGAGTTAGAATAGTCTTTAATATAATTTAGCTAATTATTACTATTAGTAAAAGCCTATACTATACGCTATAAGTTATTTAACTTAATAGTTAAATACTAAAACGCTAATATTATAGATATAATAATAATAAAAGTTTTTTAGACTTTAAGTATATAGTATTTATAAAAAGGAGAAAAAACTATTATAGTTACTATTTTAAACGTGCTGTATTAAACGTACTATATATAGTTTATAATTCTATCTATAGTTTTATTTAAAATAATAATAACTTATAAATACTTTATTACTATTTTATAGTTATTACTCTACTATTATTATACCTGCCGCCGAATAAGTTATTTATAAGTTATTACTTTACTAGCTATAATAGAATTCTAAAAATATTATATTTAATAGGTTTTAGTTATAGCGCCTTTATTTTATCTATATATATTAAGTAAAAATATAGTATATACTAAATTAATACAGCTCCTATAAATAAATATAAAAAAATAAAACTTATTAAGCGTTTAATAGCTAAACGTATAAATTATTATTAATATATAAATAAAGTAATACTTACTAGATTTATAAAACTAAAAGCTTTTAAATAAAAAATTAAAAAATTAATTAAAGTTTTAGAAAATAGAACTCCTAATAATTAGGTATAGAAAGAAAATTATTTTTTATTTTTAAAATACTAAACTTATAACTATAAAAAAAAAATTAGAAATTATTAAATTTTAAAATTAAAAAATTAAAACTATTATTAATATAAAAAGCACTAAAGAGTCGTAATATATAAATATAAAAAAAAAAAATTCTCTATTTATAAGAGTTTTAAAAACTAATAATATAAGTTTTAAGATATCTTACTATAATATATATATATATATTATACTTTTTAATAAATCTAACTTACTAAATAATATAATAATATACCTATTTAATCTTTTATTTATCCTCTTTAGTATAAACTAATATAAATAAAATATATTACTATAAAAACTATTCTCTTATAAAAAAAATAATAAATTTAAATTTATACTCCTACTAACTTTGTTAAATACTTATTAATATATATTATAAAATAACCTATTTTTTACTATAATTATATAAAATATATTATATACTAAAAATTTTTTTTTATTATTTTATATTTAACGTATTATACTTTTTACTAAATAAATATAGTTTTACTAAACTAATATTTTAATTATAAATATTACCTGGTTATACTAATATAATAAAAAAATTAATATTTTATTATTATTACTATTTTTATAATAACCTATATATATATTAAATCTATTTAAAATAATTACTAGTTAACCTATAAAATATACCTCTTAAAAAATATTTTTATATATAATACTAACGCTATAATAATTATAAAAATAATAATATATATTATTTTAAATATTTTAAATACTATAACTACTATTTTTATTATTTTTTTATTAAAAATATTATCTTTTTTACTACCTTTACCTCTTTTTACTCTTTTTTTTAGTTTTGGTTTTATTTTTAATTTTAGTTTTATACTTAGTTTTAGTTTTTATACTACTTAAACTTTAATATAAATTTAAATTTTACTTTTAATTTTATTTTTAATATTAATATATAATTTTTTTTATTAAGTAAATTACTTATCTCTATTTTAAAATAAAAAATATATAAAAAAATTTTTTTTAAATCCTTTTCTATACGCCTTTAAGTAATAATAATACTAGTTTATAACTACTTTTTATAAAATATACTTACGCCTAGGCTGCCGAACGGGTCTCTATATCGGGATTTTAAAAACTAAAATATCTCTTTAACTAAAAGAGTTATAAAGAAACTTTCTATTAGTAAAATATAGAGCTAAATTAGCTTTATATTTTACTAATAGAATGTTTCTTTATAACTTTTTTAGTTAAGGAGATATTTTAGATTAGAGTAAAATATAGAGACCTATTTCTTAGTAAGTCGGGTTAGTTAATAACTTTTTATTTATTAGATTTAAAGAGAAACTTTGTATTAATAAAATATAGAGCAAAGTTCGGTCTATATTTTACTAATAGAAAGTATTTTAATAGCTCTTTTAGTTAAAGAGATATTTTAGTTTTTAAAATCTCGATGTAGAGACCCGTTTACTATACTACTTACGCCCTCCTATTATAGAAAACTAAAAAAATAAATATATAAAACTACGCCCCTTATAACTATAGTAAAGAAAAAAAAAATTTTTTTTATTATTAATATTTTTATTTTTTTTATTTTAAACTTTTATATATAATAAATACTAAGTCTTTTTATACTATTTTACTATTTTATTTTTTATAAATCCTTTTTTTTAAGTATTTTTTTTAACTAATAAAAAAAGTTATATATTATAGTATATTACTTATACTATAAAATTTTTTAATTAGGTTAATTTATTATTACTTTTTAATATAATTAGCTCTTTTAAGCATAAAAGATTTAAATAAATTTTTAATTTTAATAGATAATTTTATTATTTTATTTTTATATGCTTTAATTTTATTATAAGTTCTATTTATTAAATAATAAACTATTCTAACCGTATTTACTAAAGTAATAGTTTATTTTATTAAAAAAAAATTATAACTATAAAAAGTAAGCTATTTATAATTATATTTATTTAAATAGACTATTTACTATTTTTTATTATATAATTATAATTAATATTTTTATATTACTATTTTATTTCTTTATTTTACGTTGTCTTTTTTTCTTAAATAAAAATATTTTTTTTATAAAAATTATATATTTTTAAAAAATACCCTCTTTATATAATAAAAAAAATTTATATTTATATACTAATAAATAAATATATAAATAAGTAAAATTAGTCTTATAAAACTAATAATAAAAAATATATATATAAATAAATATATTTTTATTTTAACTTTAATTTAATATTATTATTATTATTAATACTTAACTATTACTTTACTATTTTATAAAAATAATATAACTAAATTAAATTTAGTATATTTATTATCTCTTTTTATAATAATAATTTTTTTTTAAAAAATAATCTTTAAAATAATTTTAAATAATAAGTTAATAACCTCTACTATAAATATTTTTTTTAAATAATTAATATATTTAGCCTTTATTATATAACTATAACTAATAAATTATAAAAACTAATTTTTATATAATAAACTAAAAAATCTATATACTAGATTTTACTAATTTTAAAAATTTTTTATATAGTACTTTTATTTTTTTTATACTATAATTTATAATAATAGTATAATTATTTTAAATATTAATTATAGTAATTTTTTTATTTATTTTACTAATACTATTTAATTCTATTTATACTTTATAAAAAAATATTTAAAACTACTATTTAATATAATCTAAAATAATTTTTAAAATAATTTTATTTTTAGATTTTATAATACTAATAATAATTTTTTTTATCTAATTTTTTAGAGTATTTTTATTTTTTATTATTAACTATTACTAATACTTTTTATTTTAAAAAATTTAATATATAACGCTAACCTACTATATATATATAATATTTAGTTAAATTAGTTTTTCTTTAATTATATATATAAAGAAAATACTTATTATTTATATAATTAAAAAAAATTTATAACTCTTTACGAGTTCTCTTTAATCTAAAAAATAGTATACTTATTTTTTATAACTAAATTTACTTTTATAATATTTTTTACTATTATATTTTTATTTTTAACTAAATTCTAAAAATCTTTACTAGTTTTATAAATATAAATAAGAATACTACCCGTGTATTAATTTTATTTTAGATTTTTTATAATTATAATAAAACTACTATTTTTATAAAAATAATAAAATTAAAAATAAAAAAAAACGCCTTTAACTATTTTTTACTAAAGAACTTTTCTTAAATAAAATATATATTATAAATATTAACTTTTAAAATACTATTTTACTATTTTACTTTTTAGGTCCTATTAAATTATAAAGTAATATTTAGTAGAGTATTATTAAATAAATTATTTAATTAGCTTAACTTTTATTATTATTTAATGTAATTAATACTCTTATATTAAGGTTTTTTAATTAGAATCTTATTTTTAATACGTTATTTTTTAATTTTATATTTTAAATATTAAATTTTTTACTTACTTTACTTACTAAAAAATAATTCTACTCTAAATCTAATTAGTTAAAATAGTAGTTTATATTATAAATAAAAAAAATAATAATATAAATATAAGCTATTTATTATTTTACTTAATTAAAAAAAATTTTATATAATAAAAAATCTTTTACTATATATAATACTATAATATAATTTTTTAATTAATTATTTTAAACACTAATTCTGCTTTAATTTATTTTTTAAAAAAAAAATTAAAAATAACTATAATTTACTAATATAAATAACTAAACTAAATTAATAAAAAAAAAATTTTTTATTATAATTATAATGAAAATAAATAAATAATTTTTTTATATATTTATATTTAAAAGACTAATCGGTATAACCTAACTAGTTTATTAAAAAAAAAAAAAAAAAAAACTTTTTCTAAACTACTAGACTTATAAAACTATCTACCCTATCTATACCTATAATAAATAAAATTAAAAAAAAAATTTATAAATAATATATTTATTTTATACTTTTACTTATTAATTTATATAGTTTTTTATTTAGTACTTATTTATTTTTTATTATAAATATTTTTTATTTTATAAAAATAATATTTATTTTTTAAATATTTAGTTTATATATATTAATATTAGACTTTTTTTAATAAAATTTATATATTTTTTATATATTTATATCTATTCTTAATACTAAAATATACTTTTTATATTTATTTTACTAATATTTTATAGATTATACTAGTATTTACTACTTTTAACTTTTTTATATATATTTATTTTATTTCTAGTTAACTACTTACTATATAATACTCTTTTACCTATATATTACTATTTAGTAAAAATAGTTACTTTATTACTATTATTTATATAATATAACTTAAAACTAATACTAACTTTGTTTATTATATAAAAAATACTATATATTTTAAAAATACTTTTTTTAGTATTATAATTAATATTTTTACTTACTTTTAATTATACGCCGAAAAATAAAACTATATTTAATATTTTAAAAATATATCTATACTAATATATTTAGTTTTATTTACTTTAATACTCTACGCTATTAATAATAATAATAAAATAAAACTAAAAAGTTTTTTTAGAACTATAAGAAAATAAACTAAGTAATACTAATTTTAGTAGCTATAGTAAAAAAAAAAAAAATTTTTTCTATTTAATAATTAATAAAACTATATCCTATAACTGTAATAAAGAAAAAAAAATTATTTTTTTTATAGCTTTTTACTAATAACTACTATTGTGACCTATTGGTTACTTTTTTTAACTTTATTTTTACATAACAAAATAGAAGTTATATTTATTTTTATTACTTTTCGCTCCGCCTATACATAGGTGGTGTAGCGTTTAATAATAGTTAATATTTTTATTTATAATTGCAAATCCTTTCTTACCTATAAAGATAACTACAAAACTAAGCACGCCTGTATATATATTTAGCCTACGTATTACTGCACCGAAACCGAAGAAATTATATATAGGCCCCTCTAAACCCTTAAATATTAATTACTCTTAGGACGTCTTTACCTTTGCTGCTAGTACGCCTAGCAGTACCTCGCGCAGCTACGCCTTACACTCTAGGCTGCGTATCTTTATTATAAATTTAATATTAACGCGCCGTTCTTCTATTTTTTATAACTAATACGGCACCGCTACCTTTACTTTTATTACTTTTACTTTTATCTTTGCCGCCTTCGCCTTCGCGTAGGCTACTATAATTAACTCTAGATTTTTAAAATCTATCGCCTCCGCTATTATTAGTGTTATAATTTTATTCGCCTTACTATCTATTTTACTGTTTACCTTATTACTATACGCCTTATTATCTAGAATTTCGCGGTATTAACGAATAGTACTTTTAAAAAATCTAGTAATTACGTCGCGTACGGTAGTATATTTAGCAGTATTTAAAAGGACTTATTATTATATATTACCGTCTAGGTAGAACACGGCAGAGATAGCTTATATATTTAGGGTTATATTAAAGTTAACGTAGACGAGTACTGTATTAGCTAAGACAAGAATAGGAGAAGTAGGAGAAGCTTTAAAGAACAAGAATATATTAGCAAATATTTTTTTTTTATTTAAACGTTTAGGTTTGACTGTGTTAACTATAAAAGGATAGAGAGATATACAGGTAGTAGCAGCTACTACTACCTATATATCTTTTCTACTAAACACGGTATCAGTACTAGACTTTTTATATTAGAGTTTTTTAACTTAACGTTTTTTTAGGGGGGTACGCTAAGCGCGCTAGCGTAAGGCGCTATATCTTTTTTAACCTAGCCTTACCTAAATTTTTTAATATATTAAGTATAAAGGTATGTATATACTCCTCCTTTTTTAAAACCCCTTTTAGTTGCCTACACAGCCACTATAGCTACACTTTTTATTTAATTAATATATAAATATATTTTTTATAGCTTTTGTTTTAAATATATATAATATATATATTAAGTTTTAAATACTATTTTACTATTTTATTTTTTTACTTTTTGTATTATTTTATTATTTTATTTTTATAAATACTATTTTACTATTTTACTTCTAATACTCTACTTTTTAAAAACCTATTAACTAATTATTAAATTATATTTAATAAAGTATAAAGTAAATACTACTAACTAGTCTAAATTAAAACTTTATTTAATATAATTAGTATTTTACTAGTATTATAACTAAAAACTCTAATAAACTTTTAATATTTATTTTTTATATTAATTTTTTTATTTTTATTTCTATTTATTATATTTACTAATTAAGTAGTAAACTGTCCTAGGTCTAATTAGTTAAAGTAGGAGTTTACTTTATAAAAAGTTAATTATTTATATTTATATAGTTATTTTACTATAGCTAGTTATTATATTATATAAAATTTTTTTAACTCTCTAGCTATATTAAACTAAAATAAATAAATAAAAAACTGTATATATAAATTATACTTTAGAAATTAAACTACTTATTAATTTTATAATATTATAAAATATATATTTAAAATACACTATAATTTCTAAAATTTTTCTATAAATTATTATTCTTATTATAAGTAATAATTATAAAAAAAATTTATTTTAAATAATACTTTTATAAATATTTACCTATTATATTACAGGGGGGTGAAAAAAAGAAAGAGTAATTAAAAAAGATACTATTTTTAAAAAATTATATAAAATTAATTACTAAGCCTAAAAATACGTGAATCATACCGTTTTAAAAAGAAAATAATAGAGATTTATATTAGAATTTTAGTTACGTAATATATATTACCTGTACTAAATTAAAATTACCTAAACATGACAATTTTTTTAACCCCTTTTTTAGGTTCCTATAACTTTTTAGTTAGTAAATATATTTAACTAAAATTTTAACTATACCTTTTTAGGCCTAGTATAGGTCACGTAACTAGATTTTCGAAGTATATTAGTAATCTAATTATATAATTATATTAATTATAAAAATATTACTAAGCCTTATATAATCAATAATCACGTGATATATTATTAATATTATAGTATATAGTAATATCTTTTAACTTTTATAAACTTAAACTCCTATTTCCTTAAAATAGCACTAACTTTTTTAAAACTTAAATCTAAAGTTTAACTACTTTTAAAAGTAAATAATTCTCCTTCTTTAATTGCTATAACTTTAAATAAGTTAGAAAAAAGTATTTATAATACTATACAACGTATTAAAAATAAAAATAAAAAAGATTATAATATAAATAAGATTAAATTAGGACGAGTTTCAAAGTTAACTTAAAGAGAAAAAAGAGTTATTAATAGAGACTTAACTAAAAGTTCTAAAAAAAAAAATAAAAGACTATTAATAGAAAATAGTCTAGAGATTATAAAACGGTCTTTACAAAATTTTTTAAAAAAGAAAGGCTACTCTATTAATATAAGTAAAAAAAAACTAATAATTAACAAAGAAAACGCTAAAAAAAGAGTAAAATACGCTAAAGAACAATTAAAAAATATTAAAAATATAAAACTAGAAAAAATAATATTTTCTAATAAGTTAGTAATATAAAGGGGTAGGGCTAGAAAAGAGATTTATAGAAAAAGGGGTAATAATAAAGTTAAAAGAGAACTAGCTATTAGCTAATTATAAAGTAAGTTATTTTAACTTTTTAAAATATTAAAATATATAACTTTTTATATATTTTTAGGCTATAGTTTTAGTTTTTTAATATTAATTATAATTAATAATTTTATAGGCCACGACCTTACCCTATATATTTAGGGTACAATTTAGGTAGGAGGTAGAAGTAATTTAGTATTTATTAAAATACCTAATTCTTTTACTTCTTATACTAGTAAGGACTATATAAATAAAGTCCTTATACTTAAGGTTAAACCCTATATAAAAAGGGGTAAGTTTTATAATATTTTTTTACCCCTATTTTTAATAATATAATATATATATATATATATATATATATTATATTATATTATAATAATAATCTTTATAATAATATTAATATAGGTTAGCAATTTTAACAAGATAACGTCCCTATTTATAAAACTAAGGACGTTTTAACTTAGTTTAAAAACAACAAAATTAAACTATTTTCTTACCCAGCCTATAGTCCTGATTTAGCCCCTATAGAAAATATATAGAGTTTATTAAAATTAGGGCTAATTAAAAATAAAAAGGCTAATTTAGGTATAGAAAATAGTTTAAATAGTATAAAGGCCTTTAAAAGAGCTATTAATAAGGAGTAGTTTAAAATACCTTAAGAAGCTATTAATAATTGTATTTTATTACTCCCTAACTATTATAAGACGGTTATAGAAGCTAAAGGCTACTATACTAAGTACTAGTAATATATTATTTACTAGTTTATTATTAAAAATATGAAAAAGTGACTTTTATGTATAATTATATAATTAATATATAAATATATAAAAATATTTAATATATTAATATAACTCAGTATCTATTATAATATATATAAAAATAAGCAAATTTTACACGTTAAATAAAAAGTTATAATAGCCTAAAGTAGGGCCCTAAAAATTTTCTATATTCACTAATTTTTTTTTACCCCTAAACCCCTTAGTAAGCAGCCCCTAATAGAGTAAATAGAGTCTCCCAGTCTTTCTCTTTAAAACGCTATTTTTTTTATATTTTTTAGGTTACTAATTAATAAGTTATATAACTTTAAAAAAGGTATCTTTTTTAATTACTCTTTCTTTTTTTCACCCCCCTGTATAAAATTTTTAATACTTTAATATTTTATATTAATAAAAAATATTACTACTTTTAAACTTTAAAAAATCTATATTATTTAAAACTATATAACTTATATTTAAATAATAATTATTTAAATTCTAAATATCTATTATTATAATTAACTAATCTTTAGTATATACTATTTATTTTTATTTTTTTTTTACTATAATTAATCTACTAAAATTAAAAGTACTAGTTAATAATAATTATATTTTATATTTTTTTTATTAATATTTTATTATTTTAAATAATATCTAAGATACTAATACTAATATTAAATTAATTTACTAATTATATTTTACTAAACGCTTTTTATTTATAAAAAAAATTTTAATATTATTATAATTTAATATATACGCCCGCGAATTTATATAATTTAAAAATTTTTTTTTTACTTAGCCTATTTAGTATCTATTTAAATATTTACTTTTTTACCTCTAATATAGATAACTCCTTAATATATATTTTAAATATAATTAAAAAATATTTTTATATAATAATTTTATATATTTTAAAAAAATACTTTTAACTACTAAAAATAATATAGAGCCCTTAAATTATTATTAATATATTTATAATCCCTTTTTTTTAAATAAATAGATATTTTTATTTATTTTATTAATATATATAATTTATAAAATAAAGTACTATATAATAATAATATATTTTATTTTAATATTATTATTATATATTAAATATTTTTATATTTTTAAATAATAATATTTTTAACTACTTATAAAATAGTTTTATATTTTTAATTTTTAATTTTTACTATATAATAAGTAGCGTATACGTTTATATATAAAAGATTTTTTAATTATTTCTACTATAGACTATAGTAGAATTTTTTTTATTTAATTTAAATTTTCTTATACCTAATTTACTATTATTTATATTAGATATTTTTACTAAGCTTTTATTATAAATTGTAAATACTAACTATATATTAAACTTATTTAATAGTTTAAATACTACTAATATTTCTCTATAAAACTATTTTATATTATTAATATTTATTATATTTATTTTATTTAACTATAAAAATAATACTTTATTATATAAATTAGCCCTTTTAGGTTATATACTCTTAAATATATATTTAATATATAAATAATACTAAGTCTTAATTACTATTTTATAAATTTATTAAGTACTACTCTACTATTTTATATTTTTAGTAATACTAGTTCTTAACTATTTACTCTTTTACTAAAACTTACTTACTAAAAGTAATTTTATCCTAAACCTAAAAGGACCGTAGTAGTAGTTTACTTTATAAGTAAAGAAAATCTTAACTCTAACTCTAACCCTTTAAATAAAATTAGTTTAAAGGTAAGTACTCTTAATAAATTTTTATTATAAGTAATAAATAAATATAATATAACTATTTATAGTATTATAATTATTAAAATAAATATACTAAACTTATATAATTAAAAATAAATTTACTTAATTATTTTTATAATTATAAATTTTTGTTAATATAAAAGTTTTATAAATCTATCTTAGTTTAACTAAAAAAATTTAAAAATAAATATTACTACTTAAAGAGTCCTCTTTAAAAGTAATTTTAAAAAAAATTATATTTTTATTATATAAATTATCTTTAAAAGTGTAAAAGACTTTAAGTATATTATATATAATTTAAATACTTAAATATACGTATATATAAAAGATTTAACAAAAATTTTACTATAAAATAAATTAAATAAATATAAGAAATACTATATACTACTTAAATATTTTAGTTTTTTTAATTTAGTATTAAATAAACATTTTAAAATCTTTATAAATTTTAGATTAAATAATTTAAAAATTAATTTTAAGTCTAGTATTAATCCCGTATATTGTTTTATATAATATTTCTTAGTTTCTAAACTAAAAATTCTTTAAAAGTATATAAAAAATATTTTAAATATAAGTAAATTTAGTATTTAAAATAATATATTAAGGCTTTTATTGTTTTTATAAAAAAGAAAAGTAATAGTTTTAGACTCTATATAAACTATAGAGGCGTTAATAAATTTATAAATAAAAATTATAATATTTTTATATTAAGTATAAAATTATTAAACTATTTTATAAAACTATAAATTTATATTAAATAAAATTTATAAAAAGTTTATATTTATATTTATATTATAAAAATAATATATTAAAAATTATATTTTCTATAAAATATAGCTATTTTAAATATATAATTATATTTTATAGCTTAATAAATTTATTTCTATAATTTTAATAGCTTATTCTATAAATACTAACTAAAATAGTTAATATAATCTATATTATATATTTTAATAATATACTTATTTTTTTAAATATAAAAATTATATAAAAATAATATTATAGCGTTTGTATAAAATAAAATTTTATATAAATTTAAAAATATATTTCTAGTATACTATGTTTACTAAATATTTTTATATTATTATTTTATTTAAAAGCCTTTTAATAAATTAAACTTAAATTAAAGTAATTTAAAACTAGTTTAAATTAATTTATATATATAATATTTACGTTTTATTAAGTTTTATAAATTATTTTTTTTAATTAGCTCTACTACTTACTAAATTTATTTAAAAGGGGCTAAATAGTATTATAAATATATTAATTATTAAAAAAAAGTATTTATATTAATATAAGTAACGCTAGTAAAAAAGCTTTTTAAAAATATTATAATTTTTTTTTAAACTACTAATACTTTTATACTGTAAATATAAATAATTAACTTAAATTAAAATAAATACTTTTTATAAAGCTATTAGTACTATTTTAAACTAATTAGTTTATAAAAGAAATAAATTATTTTAGTAATAGCTAATTAATTTTTATTTAAAACAAATTAGCTAATACGTAGTACTATTATAATATATGTAATAAAAAATATTTTATTATAATAAAAAGTATTAAGTATAAATAATAATACTTATAATATATTTATTTAAAAATTTTTATATATTATAATAATTTATATAAATATATATAAATTAAAACCATATAACTATATTAAGTATAATTATATTTACGTTTTTATATATTAATTTTAATATATTTTATAATATAAATTTAATAAATTTAATTAATACTTTATTTTACTACTCTAATTATATACTAGAGTTTAAAATAACTAAGTATAAATATAATATAATCTTTATAGAATCTATAAAAGAATTATTATAACTTTTTCTTATATAAGCTAATAGGGTTCTAGTATTTATAGTAATAACTTATATTTAAATAAACTAATAATATAACTTAAAATTTATATAAAAAATATAAAACTTAAAACTGTATAATTTATTTACAAATAATTATTTAAGAGTACTAAATAAATCTAAAAAATTAAAAATTTAATCTATTTATAAGTAGTAATTATAACTTATAACTAAATAGTTTAAACAATACTAAGTTAAAATTAAGAAAATTAAATTAGTTTTATACTTTTAAAAATAAAATAAAAGTAATTATAAAATACTATAATAGTTATTTTTTAAAATATTTTAATATAAAGTAAATCCTTAAGCGCGTATAATATAAATGTATATAAATAAATAAATTTAAAAATATTATTAATTATATTTATAACTATAAATACTATTAGTGTACTAATTTAAAAATATATATATTTTATAATATTTTTTTTTTACTTTTTATTTTTAATGGACTATAGTAATACGTAATTATAAATTTTATTATAAATTTACTTTTTAGTTATTTTACTAAAGGTATTTATAATATTATTTTTATAATTATAAACTATATTTTTAAAAATAGTTTATTACGTACTAGTAAAAATAAAGTAAAATAATATTAATTTAATGTAGTTTTAAATCTGTAAAGTTATAACCTTTTATACAAATTTTAATATAGTACTATTTAATAGAAATCTATTTATATAAATAAAATATAAAAATATTTTTTACTATTATTTAAATTTAAAAAAAATTTTAGTCTCTACTATCTATCTTAAGATAAATAAATAAATAAAATTATATAATAAAATTTTTAAACTTTTTATATAGCCTTTAAAGTTATTACTATATATAATAAAACTAAATAAAAACCAAAAGTAATATAAAAGTTTATAATTATATTTTAAAATAAAAAATATATTTTACTAAATTTAGATATAAAAAGTAAAATTTAAATTTTAAAATATTATATAAAATATATAAGACTAAGTAAAAATATTAACTAATAAAAGTTAGATTCTAATATAGTAGTTAAGTATATAAATAATTTACTTTTTATATATAAAAATAAACTTATAACTTTAAAATAAATTTATTTAGATTTTTATTTTTTTTATTAAAATTATATAAATCCTAAAATATATTATTATATATATTAAAATTAATAATTATTATATTACGCTAATTTAGTAATAATATATATAAAATAAAATATATTATAAACTATAAATATAATAAGTATAATAAATAAAAATATTTTA
Organism: Pleoardoris graminearum; assembly: GCA_030770415.1. Taxonomy (NCBI): domain Eukaryota; kingdom Fungi; phylum Ascomycota; class Dothideomycetes; order Pleosporales; family Didymosphaeriaceae; genus Pleoardoris; species Pleoardoris graminearum. The sequence continues at coordinate 190,658 of JASEKS010000082.1, read as the reverse complement.
TTAAATAATAAAAGTATTTAAATAAAAATAATATGTAAACACTAAATGTTTTAATTAGTATTAAAGTATTAAAAAGGTTTTAGAAATAATTTTATATTATTTTAAAAAATTTTAAAATAACTTTAATAGATTAAGTAATATAAAAATAAAATAAATTTTATATAAAAAGTAATAATTTACTTAAAAATATATAAGTATAATTTAACTAAAACTAAATATATAAAGAAGAGAAAATAGCTTAAAATAAATTTATATAAACGCTAAAAAAGTAAAGAAATTTATTATTTTTTATTTTAGTAATAGGTACTATATTACTCTATAAGGGCCCTTAGTATATATTAATAATTTATTTTAAACTATTTTACAACTATATTCTATATTTAAAATAAAATAATTATTTTTTATTTTTATACTTTTATACGTATTTCCTATAAAAGGTTTAGTAATATAAATACACCTATTAAAAATTAATATAGTTTAATTATATAATATAAATATAAAAAAAAATATAAGTATACTATAGTAACATAAAAACTATAATTATTAAAAATTAATACTATTTAAACTAAATTATTTTATTAAAAGTTTACTATTATAATAATAACTATAAAGATATTTTTTTTTTAAAAATAAGTCTTTTATATTAAGACTACCTAACTATTTAAGTAAAGTATTTTATCTCCTAAGTAAACTAAAATTAGCTTTTTAACTTTTAACTAATATATATATTTTAAGTTATATTACTTAATAAAGTTATACTAAACTACTAAGTTATTATTTAAGTATACCTAGTTTACTATACTAAGTCTATTTAATAATAGATTTTTATCTTATTTAAAATTAAATAGTAATTTATTTTAAAATAGCTTTAAATATAACGTATTTTATATAGGGATTTTAGCTATTTTATAGTTATATATTAATTTTTTAGCAGTATATTATACTTATAAAGATTTTATTTTTTACTAATAAAGTAACCGCGTTTAAAGAATACTATAATAATAAAAAATTTTACCACTAATAAGTAAGAAGATTTTTAACATTTTTAAAATTTTAGAAGTTTTAAATATATATTTACTATATTACTTTACTTATAAAGACTTAAAAAATTATAAATTTATTTAAATTATATATTTAAAATTTATAAAAATATTACTTTTTACTATTTTACTTCTAAATAAGATTTCTAAAAGATATAATTAATTAACAAAAATAATTAAAGATAAAATATATATAGAGTAGTTAACTTATATAGATTTACTAGTAATACGGAGTATATAAATTATATAGCTATAGTTATATAATTATATAATCTATACTAGCGTACAGAACCCCTATCTAGCTATTATATTAATAGTAAAAAGAAGAATAAAAAATATTAAAGTATAATTATTATTATTTATTATTTTATACTATTTCTTATTTACTATAATATTACAGATAACTATTACTCTATATAAATAGAGTATAGTTATTTTAATACTAATTAGTAGTTAGTTAATTAATTTATTTAACTATTTTATTACTAGTAGTTAATTAGATTTATTTATTTACTATAAATTAGTAAGGGCGTATAAAAAGGTTAAATTATTATTAAACTTATACTATATAGAAATAATTTTATATATTACGTAACTCTTGCCTATATTTATAGATAAAAAAAAGTATATTAAATTTTATATTTTATTAAACTTTTATCTATATAAAAGATAAATATAATTTTTTTAAAACTAAACTGCTCTATATAAATCTACTGGTATAGTAAGCTAAAACTATATAATTAATTATATATTATATAAACTAAATAATATAATAGTATTAAAAAAAGTTTTTTTTATAAGAAAAGGTAAAAAGCGTATAATAGAAACGGATCTAGATTTATTATAAAAGAAATATATTTAAGAATATAATATTTTTATATAAGTACTTAAAGACTAAACTAAGTTATAATACTAAATAGAGGATTTAGATATTTAGAATAACTTATTTATTAAATAAATTAATACGTACAGTAATAGATAGTAGAAAAAAAATAATTTTATAAATACTTTTATAAAGGGTAAACTAAATAGTTCTCTTATATAATTACTTATATAAGAGACTTAATAAGGTATTTTATATATTTTTTATATTTTAAATTAGATATCCCCTATTATATAAATTATTTTTTAGTATATTCTTTTTTTTTTATATATTATATTTTTTTACTTTATCGCACGAAGGTTAAAAGGAAATTTTTTTAAAATATTATAGCTAAAAAAAAATAAAGGAAAAATAAAGGGAAATCTTTTTTTTTTTTTTAGATATTTATAATCTTCCTCTATATTAATAAAGAAAAAATAAAGAAAAAATAAAAAAAAAGATAAAAGAAACACCTATATACCTTAAATATAATATTTATATTTAGCCCTACGCGACTACTATATATAGAATTTATATATATTACTTTAAAATACTACTAAAGTATAATACTTTATAAAGGGTAAAAGTCTAGTATTACTATTATACCTTTATATATATAGCTATAGCTTTAGTACTTTATATAACTATACTAAGAGTATATAAAAGTAGTCTTTATAGTAAAAAATTTTTATAGTAAAAAGAGTTAAAATAGTCTTACTAAATAAGATAATATTTATATTATATAAAAGTAACTAGTATACTATATACTTATTATTCTATAAAATATTACTATACGGAGAGAATTATATAGGGATATATATATATATTAATATAAAAAGCTAATAAAAATACTTTATTAATAACTATTTTAGTAAAAATATTAATCTAAATTTAATTACTAAATATAAGAGTCTATATAAAGGTAAAGCTAGGTATAATTATAATTTATTATAATTACTACTACTACTATCTATATAGAATAAAAGCTATTTTAAAAATTTTATTAGAGATTAACTCTGTATAAAAAAAAATAGCTAAAAAGTTAAAAAAAAAATAGTGTCTAAAACTACGTATAGAGATAATAATAGATAAAAACTAAAAAAAAAATATTATAGAGAGGAAAAAGCTCTTTTTTTATATACTACTATTTTATATAGTTTTAGACTAGCTCTTTTTAATTATTATATAATAACTTCTTATATTTATTTATTATAATTTTACTCTTTACTTTTGCGTAACGTATAAAATTATTAACTTTTTACTTTAGTTTAGTATAATTTTCATTAATAAGTAGTAGTATACTATATAATTTTACTTTTTATTATTATATAACGCGTAAATAACAAACTATAATTTAGTTATATAAGGATATATTAAGATAGAGAGATATTTATATAGAAAAAAAAACTACGTATTTATATATAGAAAAAGATATAAGAGGATAAAATATTTATACGGTATTACTGCGAAAAAAAGAGTTACTAGTATATATAAAGTAATTAATTTAAATAGATTTACTAGTAATATAGAGTATATAAATTATATAGTTATAGTTATATAATTATATAATCTATACTAGTATATAGAACTCCTATTTAGCTATTATACGAATAGTAAAGAGGAGAGTAGAAAATATTAAAATATAACTATTATTATTTATTATTTTATACTATTTTTTATTTATTATAATATTACAGACGACTATTACTCCGTATAAGTAAAGTATAGTTATTTTAATATAAAATAAATTATATTAATTATAGTTAAATAATTAGCACTAACCTAAATATTAAAATAAATAATTTCTTTACTTTTATTACTATTAATAAAAATAAAACCTAAACTAATAAAACTAAAAGTCTAAAACGTATAATATTTATAATAATAATAAAAGTTTATAAAAAATATACTACAGAAGTCTAGACTTAAATTAAAAAATAAATAATATAATTAGTAGCTTAATAGTTTTATTTAATTTTTAAATTAATTAAAACTTTTATATAAATAGGACTAAGCTTTTAAAAGGCGTATTAATAAATAAATATATTAGAATACACTAAATTTAATTAAGTAATACTATTATACTACTATAAAAAATATTTTTACTTTTTTATTTTTTTTAAAACTTATTTAAAAGTTATTAAAGTTATAATTAATTTTTATATACTTTTACTTCTTTTTAAGAATTATATTTAAATAATTATACTTATAAAAAAAATAGCGAACTTAGTATATTAATTAATAAAATAAAAATTATTACTATAAATTTATAATATTTTAAATAATTTAATATTACTATAATATAATAATTAGTATTAAATTATTTTAAATTTCTATATAGTATTTACTTTTAATATTAAATTTACTATAATTTAGTTATAAATATATTTAAGCTTTTTATTAGTATTTTTTTTTAAAAAAAAAAAATTTTTACGTATTTTAGTTATATTAAAAAGTATATAAATAGTAGACTTAACTATTTATTATAATTATTTCTTTTTAAAAATTATAAGATACTTAATATAGGGTAAGTCTATAATTTAATACCTATATTTTATAAGTTAAATTTTATATATTATATAGTACAGGGGGGTGACAAAAAAAAATATTAATCGAAAAAGATTAGTTTTTAAAAGTTTAATAACTCTATAACTATTATATTTAAAAATATAAAACGAAGTTTATTTATAGAAAAGGTTATAAAATATCGTATTATAAAGCCTAATTAGGCTTAGCGTATTTATAGCCTTAGTTATATAGTCATAAACTAGAGACTTTTTTTTCTCTTAACTTTACGTATTTATAACGTTTTAACTAGCGTAGAAAATTAGCTATAAAATATATATATATATTAGTAAGTATTATTAACTCTTTATATAATAAATTGTAAGTATAATTTCTTATCTAAATATTTAGCAATTTAAATATAGAATTTAAAGACTTAATTTAGAAATTTTAGGCCTTATTTAAAAAGGTATATTTTTAACGTATTTTTTAAAATTTAAAACGCTTATTAGAAGCAGAACTATATAATAAGTTTAAAAATAAAATAATTATTTAATTTACTATAATATTAATTTAGTAATAGCTAAAAGATTTTTTAAATTTTTATAAATTTAAAGTCTTCTTACTTCTTATATAGTAGAAATAACTAAAAAGTCTTTATCTTATATTTTAGACTATATAAAATACTAAAAAGCTAATATTTAATTATTACCTAATTAGGTTAGTTACATTTTAAGTATATATTATCTAATAATAATAATATATTACTAACTATTAATTACTACTAAAATATATAGAAATATATATACAATTATATAAAATTTTAATTACGTAAGATATATAACAATATTTCTTAATTTTTACTATTTTTTTATTATAATAAAATATAAGATAATTTTTGTAAAATATTATTAATATATAATATAAATAGTTATATAAGTAATATATATAGTGTAGTAATATATATATCTATTATAGGTAATTTTATACGGTAGTAAAAAAGTTATATATACTTAAAATTAAGAATAAAAAAAGTCTAAAGTTTAGGACTATATAACTAAGGCTATAAATACGCTAAGCCTATTTAGGCTTTATTTTATTATATTTTATAACTTTTTCTATAACTAAACTTTATTTTATATTTTTAAATATAATACTTATAGAGTTATTAAAATTTAAAAAATTAATTTTTTTTAATTAATCTTTTTTTTTGTCACCCCCCTGTATTACTTATACGCGTTTTAATTTATAATAAAATATTTATTTTTATTACCTACTAAAGTTTTATTAATAGTAGTCTCTAATTATTTAAAATAGTAAAATTAGCTATATAAAAACTAAATAGTATAATTAGTATTATATAGTATTTAATAATAGTAAATTAGTACTTACTATAAAATAAAAAAAAATTTTTTTATATAAAAATAATAACTCTAAGTCTAGTAGCCCTAATAAATAAATTATTTTTATTTATTTTTATAAAAATCTATTAAATACTAGTACTTTAAGTTTAAAATATTATACTTTACTATAATTTTAATATAACTAATATAAAATAATTTAATATATCATTTATTTTCATAGATTAATAAAATATATAATTTTATAAATAAATTATATTTAAAAGATGTTATATTATTATAAACTAAAACTTTATAATAAAGGGTAAAATTTAATATATAAAAACTAATTAGGCTTTAGTATAACTATATTATATAGTTAATAATAAATTTTACTACTATACACTTTATATAAAATACTTATTTTTTAAAAATATTATTAAGGCTAAAGTAAAAAGTAAAAGTAAAAGTTTTTAAAACTTAATTATATAACTAAAAGTGCTAAGATACTAGTGCTAGTAAAATAATATTATTAATTAACTTATTATATAATTAACTAGATCTAGTAAAAATAATTAAAATTAAATACTATAAAATATTACTAAATAGTAATTAATAAAAAAAGACCTTAAAAAAAGTATTTAATTCTATAATTTAATATTATTATACTAGAATAGTCTAAAAAGTACTAAATAAATATATATAGTCTATATATATTTATAATACCTATTTTTAAACAAAGAGTAGTGTTAAAAAAAATTATATTATAACTTAAGTATTTTTATTCTAAATAAAAGCGTATTTATATAATAAAAAATATATAGTTTACGCTATAGGGCTTTAGCTAACTAATTATTTATTTTTTTACTCTTATAGATAATATATATTTAATTTAATTTATATATTATACTATATTATTACTCTATGTTAATTTTTAATAAAAATCTTATATAATACTAGTATAATTTTTTACTAAAACTATTTATTAAAAAACTTATTTTTTTTTATACTTTATTAGTTTATATTTTAGCCCTAATATATAGCTCCTTAAAACTAACTCTAATAGTAGCTTTAAGTTAAATTAGTTTATTAATAATTAAGTTTTTTATTATACTATCTATTTATATAAATAAAAGTAAAATAATTAAAAGATTTCTTTTTAAAATCTATTATATAGTATAGTAGATAATAAAAAATACTATATAAAAATCTAGTATTATAAAAACTAAGTTAAAAATACTAGCTTAACATTTTTTATATTAATAATTATTATATTAATAATATAAGTACTATTAAGCTTTTAAAAGTAATTAATTTAATATTTTACTAGTGCTAAAAGGCGGCTAATTATTATATATACCTCTTACGTATAATAGTAGTTAACTTTTCTTAAACTTAATAGCAGTTAAATTTTAAGTAAAATTTATAATTTACTTAAAACTAATTACTTTAAAATCTCCTTACTTTATAAATAATTAAATTTTTTTTTATAATAATAAATAATTTATTACTTTTTTACTATTCCGGTTCTCCTTTAATAAATATAAATAATTAGTCTTTTTATATATATAATAAACTAGTTAAAAAAAATTAAGTAAAGCTAATTTAAATATAAAATAAAAATTAAAATAAACTTATAATTAATTTTACTCTTTACTTTAAACGGCTTTATTAAGTACTAAACTAGTAAAAAACTTTATATAGAATAATAAAAGGTATAGGACCTACTTAGTAGTATACTAATATAAATATTAATTTTTTTTTAATAATTATATTGTATACTATATACTACACAGCACTATTATATATTTTAATAATATAATTAATTTATTTTCTATTATTAATTTTAATACGACTTTTCTATATTTATTTACTTAATATAGTCTTATATTATTTCTTTATATTATTTTTTATATATAAGTTATTTTTTTTCAAAGTACTATTTAATTACTATTATAAAATTAGTTAGATATAAAGATTTTTAATTAAATATATTATTTATTTAAAGTAAATAAATATTATTTATTATACTAAAAATATATTAGTTTAAGTAGTTTTAGTACTTATAAGTACTAATTTTCTTTATATAAACGGGTTTAATATAAATTAATTTATTTAAGTTATAATAGTATTTATTATATATATTTATAGTTTTATTACTATATTTTAAATAAGCTTTAGATTAAATTTAGTACTAGTAGTAAAAAAAAAGTCTTTATATAGTTTTATAAATATTAGTATAATAATTAAAATTACGTTAAGGATATAAAAGATAGAGGGTTAATAAATATAGTTATAGTAAAAATTAATATATTTCTATATACGATTTTTTACGCGTACTATAGTTCCTTTTTATAAAAATAACAGCCTTAATACTAACTTTATTAAATTAGATTACTTTTACGACGCTACTGCCTTGCGCGCGCGCGTATTAAAGCCTACAGGGAAATGCTGGGACAGATGGATCTCAGAGATTGGAAGGTCTTTAAGCTCTAATTCAATTGCGCACACTGTAGATATGTACCGTCAAATGATACCCAGTCCTCATATCAGCTTAATCGCGGTGGACGACGAGAGCTCACGTCTCTCGAGCGGACGAGGTGCGAATTCGCTACTTTTTCATGTCATCAACCCCTGGTCCCGCCTTCAATCAGCCGATGGTTGACAAACCCGCACCCAAGTTCCGCGGAGGCAATTCCGCATCCGACACCGCCCTTCCCTTCCCTTTTCAACTCTTGTAACCCGCCTCGAGACTTACTTTCTTGCGCATGTCTTTGAAGGCCCTAGGTTTCGGCCCGTCTGTAATATTCAACGTCGCCTCGTCGAGCCTGTTACCTTGTCGGCGGGGGAGGAAAAAATGACCGGTGCCGACAACCACGACGCGAACCGGTCGCAGCCAATCAGCGGCCCTAACGCTCGCCCCGAATGCTTTCGCTCAACGTTCCAAGAATGCCTCTTCGTCATGTCCGTCACTATGGCCGTGGCCATGAGTGCCTTTCTCACCGGCTCCATCACCGTCTTGTCCTCCTTCGCAGCCAAGGACCTGGGTATGACTACGGCTGAGATCGCCTGGATGACGAGTGCTACTTCGCAAGTGCTCCATCTACATCTTACCACAAGAACATGGTCTAACGATTGCTAAGGTTATGCTCCGGCTCCTTTCTGCTCTTCTTTGGCAGCGTTGCCGATCTCTTTGGGCGTAAATCCATGTTTATCATCTCCATGTTCCTCTTCGCCGTCATCTGCCTCGCCGTCGGCTTCGCAAAGGATGGCGTTACCGTGGACATTCTTTGCGGCGTGCTCGGCATCTTCTCGGCCTCTGCGGTACCCCCCGCGCAGGGCATGCTAGGCGCGCTGTACGCGAAGCCTTCGAAGCGCAAGAACAGAGTCTTCGGTTGTTTCAGCGCCGGTAACCCTCTAGGCTTTGTCTTTGGTATCATATTCTCGGGGCTGGCTACGCAAATCTTTAGCTGGCGTGCGAGTTTCTGGCTTCTAGCGATTGTTTATCTTTTCATCAGCATGGTGGCGGCTTTTACCGTGCCCAATGACAGGTCTAACAAAGTGAAGCTGACGTCGGAGACCGTGAAGAGGCTGGATCTTCCTGGTACTGCGATGACTATACTTGGTATTGGCATGTTTTGTGCGGCATTGAGGTGAGTGGGACTAGTCGCCATGGGTGAAATACACTTCTTGTCACTGACAGCCACTAGCTCGGGCGCAGACGCGGAACAAGGATGGAAGACACCGTTCGTTTTGATCCTTTTGATTCTTGGTGTGCTTCTCCTTATCGCATTCGTCATTTGGGAAATAAAATACCCATACGCAATGATTGACATGAAAATCTGGAAAGACCGAGACTTTTCTCTGGTAAGCTCCATTCTGTAATCATCGTCTTTCGAGATGTGCCCCACAATATCTGCATTCGGAATCTCTCAACCCTTATCACGCTGCCTGACTGACCACCTCTAGTTGCTCGCTTCCATGTCGCTCGGCTTCACAGGCTTCCCCGTATTTTCCTTCTGGCTCGCCCTGTATTTCCAGCGAGTAGAAGCCTTTTCGTCACTCATGACGGGCGTACACATGCTGCCCATGGCCGTTTGTGGTTTGCTAGCTAATCTCGTCGCGGCGCTCGTGCAGCACAAAGTCTCAAACAAGCTGCTGATGGGAATTGGTGCTTTTGCATATGTCATTTCGTTTACCCTCGCTGCGGTACACCGATATGGCGACTCGTACTGGGCATTTACATTCCCGGCGCTCTGTCTCTGCGTGATTGGAGCGGATCTCCAGTTCATTGTGTCTAATGTGCGTTTACCTCACCCATTGCGTGCGCATCACTAATTTCGTCCAGATGTACGTTCTCTCTTCCATGCCCCTGAATCGACAATCCATCGCCGGCTCCTTATTCCAGACTCTTACACGCCTATGTACTGCCGTCGGCTTCGGTATCGCGACTGCCATCTTCGAGGGCGTTCAGAAGAAACCTTTGCATTTGGGTTACTATGCGAACAACCCGGCGGAGCCGTATGCAGCAACCTTTTGGTTCTCCGCCGCCATAGCGGCGACAGGTGTGCTGTTTGTGCCCTTTCTGCGGATCGGGACGCAAGGGCATGATGGAGATAAAGGCAGGCTGGAAGACGAAGATGAGAACGTGGGGGAAGAGCAAGCCGGGGATAGGACAAAAGGAACGGGGCTTGATGCTGAGATAGGGTCATGATGCCACAAGATTTGCCACCACGAATGTTTTAAGGGTGATCTCTGGTGCAGCAGTTCTCAGACAAGCCAGACGAACCATATTAAGATATTATTATAAATAGGCAGATAACATTCTAGATCTCTACTAACTAGTTTCTTAGTTACTAGAAGCGATATATTACTAATTTATAATATTTAAAACGGATAGAACTCCTTTTATTTCCTCTTATATTTTTTTTAAAGTCCCTCTTTACTATGTTATAAAATTACGTATACTATAAATATTTTATTTACTTAATATATAAAAAGTATTAAGTCTCTTTATACTAAACTTATTAACCTTTTTTAGGCCCCTAAACTAATAGGGATAAGTTAATATAATTTAATATAGTTAGTATAGTAAATATTTAATAAAGGTATATAAATACACTTATACTAGTATTATAAAATTATATATAAATAGTTAGTATATTTAAAATACTTATATACATTAACTTCTAGAAAATCTATAAAAGATTTATAAAAATAGAAAAATTATTTTTTATTTTTTTTAATAACTAGACTAATTAACTTTTATATTATTTAAACGTATTAATTCTAGTATTAATAATATATACCTAAAAATATTTTATTAAAGTATAAATATCTTAGACTATAGTATAAGTTAGTAGTAATTAAAAAGGAAAAAAAAAAATTTTTTATAGATTTTTTTATAGATTTTTTAAGAGTTAAATTATATAAGTATTTTAAATATTCTAACTATTTATATATAAGCTTATAACACTAGTATAAACTTATTTCTATATTTATTATTAAATATTATTTAACCACTTTTATTAGTCTAAATAACTAAAAAAGGTTAATAAGTTTAGTATAAAAAGACTTAATATTTATTATATATTATATAATAAAAATACTTATATTATATATAATTTATAATTTATTAAATAAATACTATAATTTTAAATAGTAATTTTATAAAATATTATAGAGGTATTCTAAAAAGAAATATAAAAGAAAATAAAAAATGTTTTATTTTTTTTAAATAGTAAATTAATTATTTCTTATTTAAAATATTAACAGAGTATAGTAACATAGTATAAATTAAATATTTTAAAGCTATAGAGGATATATGATTATAAAATATATTTATATATTATTTTTAATAGCTTAATAAAAAAATTTAATATACGTTACTTTAAGATATATTTAAGTTTTAGAATCTCTTATAATATTATAAAAAAGAAAACTATTACGTATTTATTAACTAGTACTATTATTATATAATATAACTAATAATATAGGTTTAACTTAATTTATATTATAGTATAATATTAATATAGAAACTAAATATAAAATTTTATATATTAGATTATATATATATATAAAACTTAATTTAATTAGTATACTATATAGTATTATTTACTTATTTTACTATTATACTAATATATAATTTAAGTAAAATATATATCTACTATAATATTTTTTAAAAATTATAAGGGCGTAGTAATATATTATTATATAATCTAAAACTACTAGATTTTATAAAGTAAGTATTATAAAGTAAGTATTATTAATAAATTACTTATAAGTGTAATTTATATTATATTTAGATTTTATAATAGTAGTGTAAATAATTTTTCTATAATAATTTATATATTAATATTACCTATATTTAGTATACTAAGTATAAAATATTATAAAATATTTTTTATAATCTTTAGTATTTTTTAAAAATTAAAATATACTCTCTTTTATTTAATTAGTATTTTATAATAAAAGCAGTTTTATAAATCTATTATAAAGTATTTTTTATAATTTTTTTTAAAAAGCTTTTTAATTATAAAAAACTTATTTTTAACGTACTATATTAACAGTCCTATTAAAATTAGTTAACTAATTAGTTTTAAATATAAAAAAAATTTTACTTACTAAAATTATATTTTAATTTTATTATATAGTACACCTAGCTAAGTATACTAAATAAAATACTCTATTTCCTAAATAGATTAACTATATTTTTATTTATATTTTTAATATAGACGATAAGCTTATTTATAATTTAGTTATTTTAGTTTTCTAAAAAGCTAAGTTAAATAAGGTACTAATATAAAATTTATATTTATAAAATTTTTTTTAAAATTAGTAATAATATTACTATATCTAAAGCGGCTATTATTAAATATAAGTATAGATATAAATATAAAGAATATAAATAAGAATAAGTATAAAAAATAAGTAAAATAAATTTTTTTTACGTCTATGTTTCTTTTTAATTATAGTTTATACCCCTAGACTATAACTTTAATACTATTTTATTAAATTTATTAACTTTTACTAGTACAATTATCTCGTATATATATATTATTATTATTTAGAGAGAATAGTAGTACTATAAAAATTAGTTTAATACCTTATACTTTTATATATATATATCTTTTTAAAATATTAAATAATATATAATAGAGATATAAAATATTTATTTTAGTATTATATAAAGCTAAGTTTACTTTCTAACCACGAGCAGAATTTATTAACAGGAATATATATAGCTATACGCTATAATATACTATAATTATTATAAAATTTATATATATATTAATTTAGTAACTAATTAAATAAATTTAATATTTATATAAAAGCCGAATTTTTAGTTATAATACTATACTTTATATAGTAATTCTTAATATAAAAATTTTTACCTATATCGGCTAACTAAAAATAGTGAAATTAATATAAATAAAATTTAATAAAATATTAAATAAGTTAATATAAATATAAACTAGACGCGAGTTTCGTATATATATATAAGAATAATATATAAAAAGAATAATAAAAAAAGATATCTTTTTAAAATAAAATAATTTTTAAACTAGTAGGTTTAAAAATAAAATAATAATAATACTTTAAAGGGAAAAACTAATATAATAAAAATATTTATTTATATACTACTTAATAAGGCGTTTAGGAGTATAATAAAATTAGTAAATATATAAAATTTTTAAAGTTCTACTTTACGCTATTATAAATATTTATATAATATATAAAATTAGTATTACTTCTAAGTAGAAGTATAAAAGACTTATTTATTCTTTTATATTTTATTTTTATTATATTTTACCCCGCCCACTAATATTATAAACTAATAATATTATTATAAACTTATTACGTAATTTAAAATAATATTTTTTTACCTAATTGTACGTAAGCTTTTATACTATTTATTAAACTTTTTACTAAAATAATAATACAAAAGGCGTACTAAAGTAAGTTATATATATACTTAGCTTACTTAGTAGCCTTATAAAATAAAAAAAGTTATACCTACTATTATTAGTACCTACGCCCCCTACAGTACTTACTACCTAATTAGTAGTACTTACTAGATAAAAATAAAAAACTTTTTAAAGTTTATAACGCTTAGATATATTTTTTTTATCTTAAATTTTATAAGCGTACTAATAGATCTATTTTATTTTATTAGCTTAAGTCTAGAATTACTCTATTACCTTTAGCTCTATTAATAATATTAGATTTTTTAGCTCTTTTTTATTAACTATTTACTTTTATAAAACTTTTATTCTATTAGTTTAGGATTTATCTATATAAAATAACGTGCTAAAGAAGGCTTTAAAGTAGCTAAGAATAATATACTTAAGAAGGCTATTTTTTACTAAAAGGTTACGTACGCGTAGGTTAGCGTAAAACGTATTAATAAGCTATACGTAGATAGATAGTTTTAGTTAATTTTAAATTTTATACTAGCTTAGAGTGTTACTGCTACTAAAAGCGGTTAGTATAACAGGTAGTAAGTTATTTATTTATAATTAGTATAGTAATAAACGTTTTAAAAATAAAAAAAACCTATAAAAATTATAATATAGTAGAGTATACAGGGGGGTGACAAAAAAAAAGCGTAATTAAAAAAGTTATCTTTTTTAAAAATTTATATAAAATTAATTACTAAGCCTAAAAATAAATAAATAATACCGATATAAAGAGAAGATAATAGAGATTTATATAAGGATTTTAGTTACGTTATATATATTACCTATAATAAATTAAAATTACCGAAACGTGGTAATTATTTTAACCCCTTTTTTAGGGTCCTATAACTTTTTAGTTAGTAAATATATTTAACTAAAATTTTAACTATACTATTTTAGGCCTAGTATAGGTCACGTGACTAGATTTTCGAAGTATATTAGTAATCTAATAATAAAATTATATTAATAAGAAAAATATAGTCTATATTTATATAATCACTACTTACGTAATATATTACTAATATTATAGTATATAATAATATCTTTCTAATATTATAAATCTAGACTTCTACTCCTTTTATATAGCGTAATATTTAATAAAACTTAAATTTAATATTAGATTTTTTTTAGAAGTAAATACTTCTATTTTAATAATTATATTTACTTTAAAAGAACTCCTAATAGTATTTATAATATAATATAATATATTAAAAATATAATAATAATAATAATACTATAAATAAAGTTAAAAGGAGTAGAGTTCCTAATATAATATAGCGATTAAAAAAACTATTAATAGAAACTTAATTGAAAGCCCTAAAAAAGAAAATAAGTAATTATTATTAGAAAATAGCCTAAATATTATAAAAGTATCCTTATAAAAGTATTTTAAACGAGAAGTGTTATAATATTAATATAAATAGAAAAAACCTATAATTTATAAAAAAAACGCTACAAAACAATAGTAAAATACGCTAATAAAAATATTAAAAATATTAAAAGTATAAATTATAGCTAAATAATAGTTTTTAATAAGTTAGCACTATAGAAAGGAGAGATTAGAAAAGAGTATTATAGAAAAAGGGATAATAATACAGTTAAAAAAATAACTAGCTATTACCTATTTAGAAAGTAAGTTATTTTTATATTTTAATATATTTTAATATATTACTTTTAATATATTTTTATATTATAGTTTTATTTTTTAAATATTAATTATAGTAATTATTTTATTAGTTATAATTTACTATTCTAAATTTAGAACGTAATTTATTTAAAAGATAAAAATAATTTAGTATTTACTAAAATACCTAATTTATCTATTTTCTTTACTAGTAAAAATTATATAAAAAAAGTTTTTATATCTAAAGTTAAACTAAAGATAAAAAGGAGTAAGTAACTTTATAAATTTTTTAGTTCTTTTTTTAATATAATAATATAATAATATATATCTTATTATTATATTATATTATAAGTATAAGCTTTACATTAATATTAACTTATATTAGTAATTTTAATAATGTAATACTATTATTTATAAAATAATAGACGTTTTAAACTATTTTAAGAATAATTAAAATAGAATTTTTTTTACCTAGCCTATAGCACTAATATAGCCTATAAAAAAAATATATAAAATTATATAAAATCTAGGCTATATATAAATAAAAAGTCTAACATAGGTATAGAGTTAAGTTTAAAAACTATAGAAACCATTAAAGCACTATTTTTAAATTATAAAATATAAAATTATAAAAAGTTATTAATAATTATATATTATTACTTTCTACCTATTATAATATATTTATAGAATCTTAGGACTACTATACTAAGTACTAGTAATATATTATTTACTAGTTTATTATTAAAAATGTGAAAAAGTGACTTTTATATATAATTATATAATTAATATATAAATATATAAAAATATTTAATATACTAATAAAACCTAGTATCTATTATTATATATATAAAAATAAGTAAATTTTACACCTTAAATAAAAAGTTGTACTAACTTAAAGTAAAGCATTAAATATGTTTTATATTTACTAATTTTTTACTACCCCTAAACCCCTTAGTAAGCAGCCGCTAATAGGGGAAATAGAATCTACTAGTTTTTCTCTTTAATACGCTATTTTTTGGTATTTTTTAGCTTACTAATTATAACGTTATATTATTTTTAAAAAGGTATCTTTTTTAATTACGCTTTTTTTTTGTCACCCCCCTATAATTTTAAAAAGTAGGAGTTAATAATATAGTATAAAGTATAGGACGGATAACTAGACTTACTAGTTTAAAAACTAGATATTTAGTCGTATAGACTCTAAATAACGGCCTAATAATTTTTTTTAGTCTTAAAGTTTATATATCTAGTAACCCCCTAGGCTAACCGCGTTATATATAATTATAAGTAGTAATTACTAATAACCTTAAGGATAATTACGAGTAGTTGCTAATCTATAAATATATAATTAAAATATAAGCGAAGTATTACTATATTTAGTAGAATACTTTATTTTTACTAAAAGAAAAGAATACGACTTTTAAAAGTTTAAAATTTATATTACTTATATATAGCTTTATTAGTATTATATTAAGCTATTTAGTATTTATTAAGTTCTTATTATTATATTATACCGCGGCTTTATAAAGCTCGCAAAGTACGTTAATTAATAAAATTAATATATTTATATATATATATTATTAAATAATATATTATATTAAGAGCTATAATTTAATAAAATTCTTTTACTACGTCTATACCTCTAAATTACGGTCTAGATATACTTTTACTTTTCGATTAATAGCTATATTATTTTTATAGATTATTATATTATTTATATAATTATTAATAAATGTTTAATTTTTAAATTTTTAAAAATAAACTAGTAAATAATATATTACTAGTACTTACTATAATATTCTTAAGATTCTTTAAGTGTATTATAATTACTAGAGAGTAATAATATATAATTATTAATAACTTTTTATAGTAATTTATTTTAAATTTTAAAAATAGCTATTTTAATAGCCTCTATACTTTTTAAACTTAATTTTATACTAAAATTAATTTTTTTATTTTAATTTAGTATTTATATTTATTTATTATCTATTTTAAATAATTTTATATATTTCTTATATAGGCTAAATCAGTGTTATAGACTAGGTAAAAAAAAAGTAGACTTTAATTATTCTTAAATTAGTTTAAAATATTTATTACTTAATAAATATAAGTGTTACTATATTAAAATTACTAATATATATTAAGATTAATATAAGGTATATAATTATAATATAATATATATATATTATTATATTAAAAAAAATTAAAAAATATATTAAGTTACTTACTATATTGGCGCTAGTTACTTAAAGAATTTATATAGTAGTCTTTATTGTAAAGGTATATAAAAATATATAAGTAAAAAAAAATTTAAATAAATTAAGCGCTAATAGGCCTAGTATAAAAAAATACTAAAAAGGTATTAAACTATATAGGTACTATAAACAGAATATATATTTATATATTTTAAAATCTAATATTATAAGTATTACTACTAAGAAAGTAAAAAAATTTAACTAGTATAACTAAGGGAAAAGGATTTATATTAGATTTAACTAAGTTAGACTAAACGTAGGGTCTAACAAAAATTTATATTAAATAAGTATTAAAAAAATAGCTTCTGCCTCTAAATATAATATAAATTAAATAATTATTAATAGACGCTATTAAAGTCTTAAGTTTATAGTACTTTATTATACTACCCCTCTTTATTTATTTATAGATAGTCTCTTATCTATACTATATTAGTTTTTTTTTATAAGTAGAGGTCGCGAGCTATTTATTAAAAAATTATAAAGCTTATAATTTATTAGTAATTAGTTTATTATAGTAAAAGTAAAGGTAAGTTAATATATAATTAATTACTAACCTTTTTACTTTATTTATAATAATAATATAAATAATAATACTAAGTAAAAGTAGCGTAATAGTAGAACCGCTTTAAAGACTTATTATTAAATATAAAAAACCCTTTTTAAACGCTTTTAGTTCTTTTTTTATCTATTTTTCTTTATTTTTATTATAAGTATTTTTAACTATCTAGATTAAGACTTTACTAATTTAGTTATTATAAAATTTTAAACTTTAGTTTATTTATAATATTTATTTAATCTTTTTTTAGTACTCTTTTTACTATTTATTATATAATTTATCTACGCTACTTATAGGTATTTAGTAAAAAAAAAACTCTAAATTATAATTTTTTAAAACTTTTTTTTAAAAAGTATACCTACTATACTACGTAAAATAAGAAGTATTATCGTAAAAAGATACTTTAGAGCTTATATTACTAACTTATAAAACTTTTTAGAATAGAGGATTATTTCTCTTTTATATATATATAATACGGCTCTTTAGCGCTTTTTTTTATATAAGAAGTCCCTACTCTTTAATTTTAGAATTTAGTAATTTCTAGCTCGTTTTCCTCTATAGTTATAAGTCTAGCGTTTTAGGAGTAAAAAAAGATTTTTCTTATATATTTAATTATTAGAAATCCTATTTTTTAAAGCTTTAATTAATTTTTTAACTTTTTATTTAAAAGCTTCTAGTTTTATAGATATAGCAAGTATTATCTTATTTATATATATAAAATAATAACCCGTGTTTTTAGCTATTAAACGCTTAATAAGTCTTACGACTAATAATTTTTTAAGTATTATAATATTTAAAACTACTATATCTCTCCTAACTAATACTATCTGACTTACTAATTTAACGAGCTAGTTAACTTAGTATACGTAGTTTAAAGTACAGTATATACTTTACTATATATAGAATTTTATTAATTTTAACCTTAAAAGCGTTAACGATCTTAATAACTTTTTATAAATACTAGAGCTTCTACGTATTATAGAAGTATTTAATATAGAAATTATAAAAATTTACTGTAATTATACTACTAAGATAGTTATATACTAAGCCTATTTAACTAATTATACTACTAAAGCAAACTAAGTAATAAATATTTAGAACTAAATTAGTGTAATAATAGCTTTAGAGCTTATAAGCGCTGCTTAAATATATTATACTATTAAGGGGGATATTTTAACTTATTTAATTATTTATTTTTTTAAATAAGAGCTTTTAACTACTAATACGGTAGCTAAAAATATTATATAATAATAATACTATATTTATTTAAAAAAAGTAAAATACGGAAGAATAGCTTTTAAGTTATAATATTATAAATAAAAAGCTCTTTATATAAAGTTAAAAGTATACAAATTTAGTAATATTTAAAATAAGTTAGTTATTACTAACTTTTTTACTGCTATTAGTAAAAAATTAGTACTTAATTAGGTAAAATAGATATATACGATCTAAGTCTAAAAATTAATATTTAAAAGTAAGAAGCTCTTTCTAATAGAAGTAGAAAGGATCTTTTAAATAATATTATAAAATAGAGTTACTAAGTTATATACTAAAAATTCTAGAATTTTTATAATACTTAGTAGATAGAGTCTATCTTTTTAATTAAATAGTTTATAGTTAAAAAATAAAGGTAAGTTATACTAATACCCCTATAGACTTAAAGAGTACTATTAGAAATTTACTAAGTACTGCTACCTATAGTTAGTATTAATAAGTACTTATACTAATTAGACTACGCCGCTTTCTAAAAAGGATAAAAAAAAGCTTTTTAAGTATTTTAAATTTAATAAATTTGCAGCTCTTCGTAATATATTTAAATAAAAGAAAAGACTTAAGAGAAATACTTTATAGAGTAAGGGATTTAATAAGCTAAAGTTTTTTAGCTCTTTTATATATATAGTTATTAATCTCTTACTTATTATAAGTAGTAAATTAGAATAAAGTAATAGTATATATTTTATATAAGACTATAATATCTATACGCTTTCTAAAAGTATTATTTTTAATAATAGTACTACTTTATATCTAGTAAATAATAGATTATTACTTATTTTAAGATTTTTTAAAAAAACTAATAGTATTTATACTGTTAAAGCTAAAATGTAAGCTTTTTTAATCTCTAGTATAAAAACTTAAGTAATTAAAAACGTTTTAAATAGTCTAAACGGAAACTCTATAAAAGATTTTATATTAAAAGATATAATTATTATAAAAGGATTTTACCTAAATATAGTATCTAAAGCTTACCTATATAATAAGGGACTTTAGTATTTAGGCTTAAATAATATACTATGTGTAGGATCTTTAAAATAGAGTTTTATACTTATAATACTTATTTATAAGTATAACCTTATATTTATTAAATATAAGTTTTTATTTTTTTATTTTTTAGTTTAGAGCGTAATATTAGTATATTAAAAATTTTATTTATAATTAATATATTTACGTATTAATACTAAGGATATATAGTACTAGAGAGTAAAATATTTAAATTAAAAAGCTTTATATACTCTTATCTATAGAGCGCGAAATATTTATATTTTAAATACTAAGTATATATATTATAAGTAATACTCCCTTATATATACGATTTAGGTAATCTTTTAAAAACCTAAAAAAAAATTATTTTAACTATATTAGCGTATTTTATAGAATCTCTTTAATATATCTAAAAGAAGGCTTAGAGAGTAGTAGATATTATTAGTTAAAAATAATTATAGTAGGAAGATTTATATATAGAGTTTATAGGCGAAGTTACTTTTAGAACTTATAAAAGTATTTTTAAGCTTTACTACGTAGGTATATACTTAGTATAAATTTAAAATTATAAAGATCTTTTAAGATAATAATATTATTACCTATTTATAGTATAAAAGATTGCGTTTTAAAGAATAAATAAAAAAGCTTAGTATAAGTATTAAAATACTACTTTTTTATATATATAAGCTAAACGGCGGCGCTAAACGCGCTAGCTAGAAAATTATTAATAAAGCTATTACTATAAGACTTAGTATAAATTTACTAGAGAAGCTTTAGCTAAAAATTATAAAAGTAGCTATAGTATTTTATAATATTAGTCTAGTAGCTTTTAAGAGTATATAATTTTTAAATAAAGTCTTTTATAGCTAGTTTAGATAGTATTTCTATTATTATAAACTTAAACTTATAAAATACTAAACGGTAGATCTATGCCTAGATTAAAGTAATATATATATTTATAGTTATTATATATATCCTCTAAATAGAAATTACGTAGCTAGATATAATAGATATAAATTTAAAGTAAATCTATAAGTCTATATTAGATATTTAGTTAGTTACGTAGCTTTTAATATTTATAGAATATAAGTATTATTATTTAACTAGGTTATTATAACGCGTAATATTACGTTTAATAAAACTCTTTTCTATAAAAAAAAAGAAGATTAGCCTATTTTATAGGAAGAGGCTATAAAGTTTATAAATATTTTATATACTATTAAGGTTATAGATATAAGTAAGGCGTTTAATAAAATTCTTAAGACCTAAGCTTATAATTTTAGTAAACTAGAAATTAATAAAAATATTACGTAATTTAAGTAGTAGCTTAGGGGTATTTTAGCGTAAATTTTATTTTATCTTTTTAGTTAGTTAGGTAAATAAAGTTTTATATTAGCGGTATATATATAAGCTATTAACGTAGTTAGTTAATAGCCGCGAATTTATATATTATATAATATAGATATTAGTCTAATCTCTCTTTAGCCTATTTTAGAGCCTAAAAAACTTAGGGGTATAGACTTTAAAAAAGATAAATACTTTAGTATTCTTTATAAAGTATACTCTAGTAAAGAAGTAGAATAGCTTAGGGTAAAAAGTTTATAAAATCCTTAGATAGTAAGTAAAAGCTTATTTAATACTATTACTTAAATTAGTAATATAGAGCTCCTTTTATTAAGTAAAATAATTAGTATTTATACTTATAGAATACAGGGACCTATAAAGGACTATAGCTTAATTACTTAATAGAGCTAAAGGTAACGTAGGTTAAATTTTAAAAATTTTAATAAACTAGGGGGCAGGAATAAAAACTTCTTTAGTATTTATATATTACTAAGCCTTAACCTAAAAAGTAAGCTATTACGTAATATAAAGCTTATAAATATTTTATTTAACGGCGTAGATAGCTCTCTTTAGTATAATTTTATAAATATATTTATTTTTAGTATAAATATTATACAGGAAAAGCGTAGAGAGTTTATAATTATTAATATTATAGTTTAAACTATTATATAGAATAGGGCCCTAAAAAAGATAATATTTTAGAATAAAGCTTATATATACTGTAATAAGCTTTTAAAAGAGCCGGTAATATAAAAAGTAATTTTTTTATATTTACTTAGCCTACTCTTTTACTAGGCTATATATAAAGAATAGATTATACTTTTTAAAAAGTAAACTTAGTAGGTAGTTACGCGCTTTATTAATACTAAATATTTATTTTTACTTAAATAGGTTTTTACCTATAAGTTTAATTAGGATAGTTATTTTATAAAGTGTAAAGCTCGCTTAGTTATTAAAAGTAATTTTTAGTTAAAAAATATACTTTTATTAATATATACTGTAACGCTCGCAGTATACTTTTTTTATATAGCTATAATAATTATAGTAGAGTTTAATCTAGAGATTTTATAGCTTAATATAATTAGTATATTTTTTAATATACTAATTAACTCCTTAAACCTAGTATAGTATAAACTACTTAATAGCTATAAATAAAAAGGTAGCTATATAAAGCTTAACTAAGCTTTATATAGCCTACGCGACTTACCTATACTATAATATAAAAAATTTTTTAGTACTTTAGCTAAGCTTAGTCTTATCTACTTAAAAGAAAAGTTTTACTTATTTTTTAACTTAAATTATAAAATCTTTATACTTTTTTATATAGATAATATCTTATTTTTATACTATAAAATTTATTAGCGAGAAACTTTTAAACTGCGTAATAAGCTTTTAAAAATATATAAAATAGAGGTACGCAAAGCTGTAAAATAGTATTTTAGAATATAGGTAATTAGAAATTAAAAAGATTAAATAATTATACTAATTTATAATTTATATATTAAAAAGATTGTAAAGAAATTTAGAGTAGCTAATTTAGTACTTTTTTTACTAACACCTTTACTATTAAAAGAGCTAGTTAAAAATAAAAGAGAAGTAATAAAAACTAAAATTAAAATATATTAGGAGTATATTAGATCTGTACTTTATACTACTATTATAATATAATTAGATATAGTATTTACTATCTGAAAGCTTTTTTATTTCTTAATTAATTTAAGTAAAGAGTATTTTACTATAGTAAAATATATAATTACGTTTTTTTATAAATCGCGCTTTTAAGCAATTTAATATAAGGTATATAAAGGTCTAAAAATTATAATCTATTTAAATACTTTATTTATAAATAATTTAGAGAGTAAACAATTTTTATATAACTATATTATTATATTATTTAGGGGTGTAATTATTTAGAAAGCCGTAAGATAGGCTATTATTACTATATTAACTACTAAAGTAGAGCTCTTCGCGCTTAAGTATATAAATAAAAAAATAATAGCTTTAAAGCGTTTTTTTAAAAAACTTATTTTAGATTTTAGAGCTACGTAGCGTATATTCTATAATAACTAATAAATAATTAGACTAGTTATAGGTAAAAATAAGTATATAACTACTTATTTATACTATATAAATATATAGAATATATAATTACGCTAGAAGTATTTAAAAGGGAGTTTTAAAATTAAATATTTTTAAATAAGTAATATACTAGCTAATAGGTTAACGAAAACTCTTATAGTTTAGTAATTTTAAAAATTTAAAAAATAACTAAATCTTAAGGATATAAAAAAAAAAATTACTAAACTAAAATTCTAAAAAATTATATAATAATAGAGCGTAAAGCGCTTTAAATTAAATATTAAATAGTTTATTAGCTACTATTTATAATAAATAATTTAAAACTATACTACTTAAAAAAACTCTACAATAAAAGAGTAGAAAAATAATAAAATAATAAAAATTATATAATAACCTAATAGATATACTTAATAGATTAATAATTTTACTAGTTTACTAAACTTTTAAATAGTTTAAGCGCGGCGTAAAGCGATTTTATTAGAGATATTATTTATAAAATTACTATCTAAGTTTTTATCTAGTTTAATTATCTGCCTAATAATAGTTTATAATTTATTAAGCTCTATTATCTATAAGGTTTACGTTAGTAAAGATTAAAAGAAATAAATTAAAAAATTATATTTATTTATAAGTAAGCTCTTTCGCCTTCTTACTATAGAGCGGTTTATAATAAAATAAAAAATATTTAACAATTTCTTAAACTTAAGTAAAACTATAATAGTAAGTATACGATTTTCCTAAATTTTTTAAATTAAAATATTTATATATATATTAGTTTATAGCTGTGTCTACTCTTATATATTTAGTAATAAGAGTCTTATATCTTAGTATTAAAATAGTTACTATTACTTTTACTAAATAGAGCGCTATCTAGATAATAAAAATAAAATATAAAATATTTTAATTCTATAAACTGTTAGTAATATTAAGCTATATAAATACTATTTAATAGTTTTCTAACTCTTCTAATTTTAATATAAAAGGATAAATAGAGTTTAGAAAAACTATAGACTAAAAAACTTAAAATATTTTTTATTAATATTATTTTTATTATTACGGCGCAATAAAGTCTATAAAATAAGTAACTTACTATTTTTATTTTTTTTAAATTTATTTTTAGATTCGCTCTCTATTATAGAGTATAGCCTATTTCTTAAACTTAACTTAATAGAGTTTAGAAAAGCTAAATTAAAAAAGGCGCTAATAGCGCCCAGCGCTTAGAAAATTTAAATAAAAAAAATAGGCTAGATAAAATTAATAATTTTAAGAGTTTACTAAATTTTTTATTTACGTTAAGCTTTTTATATAGTATTTAGTTACTTACAGACTAACTAATAAACGGGTATTATAAAATATAGTATAAGTATTAGACTAAAAAAATTATTAAAATTATTAGATAATAATATAAAAGAATTATTTTTTAAAACTTAAAAAAGCTATAAATTTTTTTAAACTAAAAAAGCGGAATAATTTTTATAAGTTTATAATAATAAAAGAAAAAGCTTTTTTAAAAATTAAGAGATCTACGGAAACTCTTAATAAAAAAAAAAAAAAAAACTTTTATCTATTAAAGACGCAGAATAATTATTTAGAGTTTATAATAATTATATATTATTTTATAAAAAAAGTAGATAATTTTTTAAATATTATAGTATAGGAGTATCTATTTAAGTTACGGTAATTCCTATTTAAAACTAAATAATATTTTAACTCTTTTAAGCTGTCTATTATTAGAGCTTCTTACGCTTTTTATTTTTTTTTTTTTTAAACTACTTTTTTTTACGGAGCGTAATAATAGGCTAAAAAACTATATTAAATAATTTATTAAAAGCTAAAAAACTAGACTTTATTAGCTCTTTACTAATTTTAGTAAACTTATAATATTTAAAATATTATTTATACTTAATTATATTTAGGTATTAGACTATAGTAATATAAAAGGGATTAAAAAACTATTAAATAAAAATTAGTAGAGTTTTTAAAAGATAGAATTAAAATTTAAAAATCTAGATAAACTCTAAAAAAGTAAAAATTAAAAAAAGTATTATAGTTTACTATAGTTATAGCAGTAGTAATATAAATAATTAACTTATAATACTTATAATAGTTAAAAAGCTTAAGGAGCTATTTAAAGAAAAAAAGTTAAATAGAAAAGTATAGAAACGGTATAAATAGTATAAAAAAATATAAAAGTAATAGTTAGAAGTATAAAGAGAGTAAGAATTATTTTAAAAAAGTTAATAAAAAAATTATATAAATACTTTCTACGCTACTAACGCTAGTATACCTACTATAATTAGTTTTTTACTTTAAAGCTCTATTACCTAGCAACGCTACCCGCTAAATATCTACTTAAAAAAGCTTTTTTTAAAATTAATTTTATAGCTACTACGAGTTTAAAAAGAATTAATTTTTTATCTATTTAAATAGTTAAACTATTTTTATTAGTTTAACTAGGGGGTATATCGCGGAAAAATACTTTAGAGTTTATATTATTAATTTATAAAACTTTTTAGAATAAAGGATTATTTCTCTTTTATATATATATAATATAGCTTTTTAGTACTTTCTTTTATATAAGAAGTCCCTACTCTTTAATTTTAGAATTTAGTAATTTCTAGCTCGTTTTTCTCCACAAGTATAATTTTATAAGTAATAGTAATTTATAAAAAGGTTTTAAATATTAATTTATTATAAGGTTTTTAAGTATATTAAAAATAAATTTAATATATTTTTATTAGTTTTACGCGCGTTTAAGTCGGCTAATAGTATAAATTTTATAAACTAATTATAATTTACTCTAAATATAACTATAAAGAGTTTAGATCTTTTAGTATAAATAATATTAAAAAGTAAAACTAAAATAAATTTAGTTAAAATCTAATTAATTTTATATATAGCTTTAGGCAGTCTGCGTTAAAAACTATTATAGGTAAAGTAAGTAGTTAATAATTTAGCTATTTAAATTAAATAATCTAGTATAGGTCTGTCTAGCTACTAGTATAAAAAAAATAGTTTACTATTAAGATTATTTTATTGCTATCCTCTATATTAGATAAATAGAGAGTAGAGTTTAGTATTTTAAAATTTTTTTTTTTTTATTTTCTGCTTCTACTCTAATCTGTTTTTCTATTATTTAATATAAGTATTTAGAGCTACTAGTTAGCTTAGTTTATTTAAATACTTTTTTTAAAACGCTTTTAGTTTATAAAGTATTTTAATAAAATTAGAAGCAGAGTACTATATAAAGTTAAAATTATATTTTATTTAGCTTACGTAATATTTTAACGTTTTCTTAAAAAATTTACTAGTTAGGATTTTTTTAATCTCTTACTTTTTAATTCTATTAATAGGGATACTAGGCGGCTTTAAAGCTTTTTCTTTAAATAATAAATTTTAGGGATGTTTATAAAATAGTTTAAAAATAAATATATTATATATTTATAATTTTAGTAGTAATTCTAATTAATAAAAATATTTTATCTTTTTTAGAACTTTAAAAAATTTCTCTTACTTATTAAATAGTTTTTAGTTTAGTTAGTTAATTTTTAAATTATAAGTTTTTAAGTATACTATATTACTAATATTTTACTTAATAGAATAATTGTACTAATTTATAATAGATTATATTTAGTTCTAAATTTATTTTATATTTTTTTTAATTAACTACTAAATAGTATATATACGCTAAGTAAGTAGATTTATATTTTAATAATTTATCTTATCCTATAGCACTTAAAAAGTAGAGGTATTATAGTTTTAGTTCTATTATAGTTTAAAACTATAAAAGATTTAGTATAAAAATATACTAATAGTAAAATAAGGCAGAATAATTTAAACTCTATTAATAAAAAATAAAAGGGAGCTTTAGTTATTCTAGTAGTAGAATATAAATTAACGTAGTTATTAATTAATATACTTATTTATAATTTCTATCTAACTATTAGTTTTCTTATAATACGTAGTTAAGAGTTTAATCTTAATACTTAGTATTTAATAAAATTTAAACTAATAACTAGATATAAACTAAGGACTATAGTTTAAAATAATAATTTTTAGTATATATCTAAAATAGTATATCTATTAAATAAATAAATTTAATATTTTTTTAGTGTTAATTATCTTATAATAGGGAATAGATATAGCTTATTTAAAAAAATTATTAAAAATAACTATTATTTAATTATAATTAGACTTATTTTAAAAAAAAATTTTTAAATTAATATATAGGTACTGTATTAGTTAATTAGAAATATAAAGTAGATTAAATATATTTATTACTTAAAGTTTTTTAGATACGTATAATAATAGGTAATATAATTTTATATATATCTTTTATAGGTAGTTTTTATACCTTTCTAGTAATACTTATATAATAAAAGTTAATAGGTCTTAGTATAGCCTAGATATATAATAAATTTTTAATTATAAACTTTATAAATAAGGCGTATAACTAGAGCTAATTTAGGGTTAATATAAAAATATTTTTTATATAATAGAAGTCTATCTTCTACTTAGTATTTAGTTAGTAAAATATTTTTTTTATTTAAATTTAGTCCGGTTCTTTTAAAGTAGAGCTTTAATAAAAGTAAAAAAATTAAAAGTTATAATATTTTAGATATTTTCTATTAATAAAGCTTTAGCGTAGTTAGTAGTATTATTAATATATTACTAAGCTAGTTTAGCGTTAATTTAGGGGTTAAGCTAATATAATTTAAAAAAAATATAAAAATAGTTATCTCTTTATATATTTTTAAGATTAATAAAATTCTATTTTTAATAACTAAAAATATTAGTTTAAGTATTACTCTTTCCTAGTACGTACTAGATTTAAAAGTTAAAAAAAACTAAAATTTTAGTCTAGTAGGCCTATTAAGTATTAAGAACTTTAGTTATTATAAAGTATTTTAATAAATAATAATCTAATAGAACTTAAATTAGGTTTTAAATAAATATAAGCTTAATACGCTATTTATTAAAAATAGTAATAATAATAAAGAGTTTCTTATTATAAATTTTTTAGTTTAGTTTAAAACCGATTAGGATATAACTATAAAATATAATAAAATAGGTTTTTTTATGTAAATATTATTATAATAGTACGCCTAAAATTATACTATTAAATATATCTATCTCTACTAAAGTAAGAAGCTTAGAGTTAAAATAGTATAAAATAAAAATTAATAGTAAAACTTATTTAATTTATATAAATATAGTGTTGTATTTTAAACTTTATATAAATTAACCTTAAGAGCTCTATAAAATACTTAAGGAACGTATAATACCTAAAAGGTTTTTAATAAATTAGTAGTAAAAACTAGTAAAGTCTAAAAAAGACTTTATATTAGTAATAGTTATAGAGGCTTTCTAATTATAAAATATTTTTATTTTATTTAGATTGACTTTTAAACTAAAGTCTATTAATATATACTCTAGGTATTAAGTACGATTTATATAGAATTTACTATTTTTAATATTTACTTAAAGTCTAGTATTATAAAGTTATTAAAGTACTTTTTTTACTTATTTAATATAATCTTTATAAGTCTTAGAATAGATTAGGATATTATCTAAATATATAATATAAAAGTTATCTAGATAGTTAAAAAGAATATTATTTATATATTACTAATAGATTGCCGAGGTGTTATATAAGCTAAAGGGTAGAATTTTATATTTATAAACTTTATATCTCGTCCTAAAGATAGTGTATTTCTTAAAAATAAAATTTATATAAATTTTATTAAATACTGCTTAGATATTAAGTTTAGTAAAAAACTTAGCTTTAAAAGAGTAGGCTAAAAACTTATTAATATATAAAATTAGGTAGGTATTTTTTTAAATTAGAGTATTAAGCTTACGGTAATTAATATAAATATATAAATTATTATTTAGTTTTTAAATATATAGTACTAGAGACGTAAACAGACTTTAACTATACTTAATATAACTTTTTTTTAAGTATTTTAAAATATAAGTTTTAATAATATTAAGTTTTTTAAGACTAGACTTATACAGAAGGCTATAGCTATTTTAAAAATATTTAGTAAAAATAATTTTATAGTTATAAAGTTAATACTTAAGTAACTAATTAGTTATAGTTTTACTAAAAATATTTTAAAATTAATTATACTTACTAAGAAAATATTTATTAAAAAGCGTTTTATTTTTAGAGTTATCTTAAAGCTCTAAACTCTAAAAATAGATAAAAATTTATTTAATTTTATAAAAGAACGTAAAAAAAAATTTGTTAGTAAAATATTTTATATTAAAGTAAAAAGCGTAAGCTAAAATAAAAATTATAGTTAAAGAGTAATTAGATTTTATAAGCTTTTATAGAGTTAGTTTTAGAGGCGAAAGTAGAGCTATTATAATTTATTTAAAAATAATAGTATAAAAAAGATAAAAAAACTTTTATATATAATAAAGGGCGGGACTTTATTATCTTTAATAGTTATTTTATTTCTATAGAGCGTTATAACGGTAAATATCTTATTTTATTTTTTAATTAAGAATAGACTATTCTAACTATATTAAAATAGTTTTAAAAAAATTATATATTTAAAAGTATTTTAAAGGCTATATAATCCTATTTTATACTATATTAAGTTAGAGTTAAAGACGCTTTATTTATTTTAAATTAATAATATAATTCTAAGTTTTAAGATCTATAATAATAAAAAGGTAGTTTTAGATAGTTTTACTATTAATTTTTATATATAGGCGAATATAAGAAGTAATAAAAATTTAAAGTTAGTTAAAAATTTTTTTTACTAAAATTTAGTAAAAAAATCTTTAAATTAGTTTTTAAAGCGAGTATAAAAGAAAATATATAATAAAAAAATTTAAAAAAAGAAAATCTTAAGTACTAGTATTAATAAGTATATAAAGTTAAATTCCGTACCTTTTAGACTAGAGTATAAAAGAGTTTTAAAAATAGGGGCCTTTTAGTAAAAATAATAAGTTAATATTTAATAAATTATACTTACTTATACCTAAAGTAGAGCGTTTTTTTAAGTATTAAAATTTTTTATATATATTTTTTTTTTAGTATTAATAAATTTTTTATTATAGTCTTTTTTAACTCTAATCTCTTTTACTCTTAAATTTAGATAATTATAAGTAAAATATTTAGCTTATTTATAATTATAATAGGTATCTATAACTATCTATTTTAGAAATATTAATATTTAATATAGTTAGTACTAAAACTAAATTAAAAAAATTTTCTTTATAAAGATATAGAGTATTTTAAAATAAATAAATATTTTTATATTAGTAGTTTTCCTATTTATAGTATTCTTCTATTGTAATATAAAGAGCTTAGTTTAGGTATAGATATTACTTAGGATTAAATTAGACTAGTTATAAATAAAAGTATTCTATTAGTTAGAATTAAAAAATATAAGATAGGCTATTATTTTATTAAATAAGTTATTTTATAAAGACTTAAATTCTATATTCGGAGCCCTTAAGAATAGAATAATTTTTTTTTATAAAAAAAGAGCTTATTTATTTTAATACACTCTTTCTTAGATAACTATACTAATAAATTATAATTTAAAAGTAAAGAAGGTTTTAGATTCTCTTATTTTTAGGTATTAAAACTAAATTTAATACTTAGTCTTTTTAGTTCTAGATATAAAAAATATTTAAAATAAAATAATTATTTTTTTTTTTATTTTTAAACTAAAGTCTTAGTAAAGTAGCTAAATATTAACGTTTTAAATATTTATAAGCGGTACTAGATATATACTTCTAAACTAATATTTTATAATAGCGTTTACTCTAATAGTAGTTAATATTAATTTAATAATAATTTTAAATAGAGGCCTATTATTATTAAAAAGTAAAATTAGTTTTATTAATAAGTAGCTTAATTATAGGAGTCCTCTTAGATAGCTTAATACGTAAAGGCTTTAAAAAAAGTAATAAATATTTACTATTTTAGATAGTAGATATATTATTTTTAGTTAGATATAGTTTAGTTAATAATATAAGTTAATTAAGTAAAATAGATTTTTAAAATAAAAAATCTAGTTATATCTATAATATTTTTATTTATCCTTATAATATTTTAACTAATTTTTTTTTCTTTTTAAATAAAGTTTAGATAAGTACTTTATTTATTATTAAATAATCTAGACTTCTTTTATTAAGGATTTAGTATTATTTCTAATACTAATAAATTAGTTCTTTATTAAATTTATATTTATTTAGACTGCCATGTCAAATAAAAATCTAAAAAATTAATAATTATTAATATTTAATTTTAAGTTTATAGGTTTTTAGTAGTTATAATTTTTTTTATTTTAGTACATTTTAACGTAACTTTTTTAAAGTTAACCTAATATAATAGAAAATTAGGAGTTCTAAACTTAAAAATTTTAATTAGTAGGAGGTTTCTAAAATTCTATTTTTTAGTTTAGAAGTATGCTAATATATAATTAAATAATTTTAGTAGTTATTTTATTTTATAATAATATTTTTAAATACTATTACTAACTAGAGTAACCTTCTTAGTATAATATATTAGTATTAGTTACTTAAAGAATCTATATAGTAGTCTTTATTATAGAGGTATATAAGAATACGTAAATAAAAAAAATTTAAATAAATTAAGCGCTAATAGGTCTAATATAAAAGGATACTAAAAAGGTACTAAACTATATAGGTATTATAAATAAAATATATACTTATATACCCTAAGGTCTAATATTACAAGTATTAATACTAAGAAAGTAAAAAGATTTAACTAGTATAATTAAAGAAAAAGGATTTATATTAGGTCTAACTAAGTAAAACTAGGAGTAGGATTTAATAGAGATTTATATTAAATAGGTATTAAAAGAATAGTTTCTACCTTTAAATATAATCTAAATTAGATAATTATTAGTAAATACTATTAAAGTCTTAAGTTTATAGCGCTTCGTTACACTTACCCTTATTTATTTTTAGCTTAACTTTAAATATAAGAACTTATTTTTTTATATTCTTTACTAGTAAATAAAATAAATAAATTAAATATTTTAGTAAATACTAAATTACTTTTATTTTTTAACTAAATAGTATTCTATATTTAGAATATTAAATAATAACTAATAAAATTATTATTATAATTAATATTAAAAAAATAAAATAATATTATTAAAATATTTAAAAGTAATATTATTTAATTTATTAAAATATTACAATAACTTACTAAGTAATTAGCGAATATTTAGTTTATATTTAACGTTTTTTTAATCTCTTTTTTTATAATACTTCTTTTTAATTTTTTTTATGTATATTACTAACTTTATATAAAGTATTATTATAGTTAAAATTTATATTCTTTTATATTTTTTATATATATACTTTTTTTAGTATATTTTAATCTTTTTTTACTATTTTTTTTATTAATTAAAAGATTTTCTTTTTACTTATATTAATATTATAAACCTTCTCTTTTAAAACCCTCTATAAAGATTTTTATAATATATTTAGACTATTTTTTAATAATACTATTTTATATACTTTTACGGGTTTTAATTAAGTTTTTATTAATAATTTTTTTTCTTTAAATAATCTTAAAAACTCTAGCCTATTTATTTTTATTTATATTATTGTTCCCCTTCTAAGTAGGAGGTAAAAAACTATTTTATTTAGGTAACCTAAGTATAAAACTATATTATATTTACTAGAATTAATATATAAAATTTACTATTACTTTAATAGTTTCTATTTAATACGATTTAATTTAATTTTATAATTTTATACTTTTTAAAGTGCTAAGGCTTTTAGTATAAAGTTTTTTTACTACTATTACTATTAGCTTTCTCTAATATTTAATAATTTAATAATAATAATCTCTTTACTAACTCTTTCTCTCTATAAGAATAATTTTAATCTCTAGTAAAGTACTAATAAATTTAAGCCTCTTTAAGCGCCTCTGCTAGTTATAATTTAAAAAATTATATATTTTAAAATATTACTACTACTACTACTACCTACTATAAGTATTTATACTTAGTAACTCTTTTATACTTTTACTTTTATTTAGTTTTTCTTTTTACGTATATATAAGTATATATTCTATATTTACTTTAGTTATAATTTATAATTATAGATTCTATTCCTATAATACGCTACTAACTTTTTTATATTTTTAGTAATAATTACTATACGCTTTTAGGGTAACCTATTAATAGTATTATATAAAGTAGTAAAAGTTTTTACTTATTATCTATATTACTACTAGACAGCCGAATTATTATATACTAAAGTAATAATACTAAGTTTAAATATAGTAAAAGCTACTATATCTAGTTAAAAAAAGTATATACGCTATTTAGACTAAATAATATTATTTTTATATAATTTTTTAACGTTCTTAATTTTTAATTTAGTAATTTATAAAGCGTAGAGGTATAAATATTTATTTATAATTATATAAAGATTATATAAAGGACTTATCTATATTTTACCGTTTAATATTTTATTAGTTTTAATAGTAAAGCGTAAGTACTACTTAAATTTATTAAATATAGTAATTAAATAGCTTTAATAATAAAAAAAGTTCTCGTAGTAATTATATAGATTTTTTTATTATTTATATTATACGTATAGTGCTTAAAGTAATTATATTATATTACGCTAAGGACTTTAGTACTTACTAATATAGGCTACTAGTTTAATACTAACTACTAGCCTACTAGTATACTTATTATTTAATTAAGTAACTATTTAAATAAATATTATTTTTAGTTAATTTTTATTTTAGTTTTTAATTATTGCGTATATAGTTTAGTACTTAATAAAGTTTTTTTACTATATTTATACTTTTAGATTATTATTTAGCCATACTTATTACTTTTTAATTATATTATTATTATTTTATTTTTATTTTAAATGTATTTTATAGTAATATAGACACTATTAAAAGTATTTATAAATTAAAAATAATTATTAAAATAAAAGTATTTACTTTTAAAAAAAGATTAATTTTAAATTTAAATTTTTATTAAATTTCGCGCTATATTTAAGGAATAGAAGTCTATACTTTTAAAATTAAATAAATATTATTATATAGTATAATATTAATAATATATTACGTACTTAGTAATTATATAAGTAGATAATAAATTTTTTTTATTAATATAATTTTATAATTAAATTACTAATATATTTTAAATATATAGTTATAGTAACTATACTAAATCTAAAAAAATATAGTTAATATTTTAGTTAAATATATTTACTAACTAAAAAGTTATAGAAACGTAAAAAACGATTATAAAAAATTACTTTATTTAGGTAATTTTAATTTATTATACGTAATTAATAAGTAGTAAGTAATATTTTTATAGAATTCTTTATAATATTCTCTTTAGAACTGTATTATTTACGTATTTTTAGACTTATTAATTAATTTTATATAAATTTTTAAAAAGGGTATCTTTTTTAATTACTCTTTTTTTGTCACCCCCCTGTAATGTCGGTACTAATAATAATCGATTATCGTGAAAATAATTAAGGAATAAAAGCACGCTTGGTCGCCTCTAGTGACCATCCTCGTGTATCATGCACAGATGACGTGCTCATTGGCTAGATGTCGCGAGGTCAAGAGCTGCATCGGCGTTCCCATTTTCCACCAATGCTTGCTTATAGTGATGGGTAATTCTTATCTCAACACATCCGGAATGAAATAGTAGCCTTCGTGAGCAGGTCGGGAAATGAAGAATGCAGCCAAACGCCAATCTTGATGCACTACGACTGCCACAATACCGTGGGCCGCATGCCAGGATAATAAAGGAGCATAATCCCAGTAAAGAGATCAAAGGGAAAGGCACAGATCGAGCCATCGAGGGCCGTAGCGTTGCTCGGGCTCAATGCGCTTTTGTCGTGCATGCTGCATGCAACCGTACCGCACGTATATATTACATTGCCGGGCTCTTCCCTGATACGGACGGAAGTACTCCTGATTTAAATTGGACACTTCGGGCTTTAAGATCACACCCTCGCCTCGCGCCTGCATGCAGCGGGCATGAACGATGGCAACGGTGTGTTCGCTTGCCTAGTGCAGCGCCTACGGGATGTAGATCATCGTTAGACTCGGCTGGAAATCAACCAGGATTGAAGTAAGCAATTACCATGAGCTCTTGGCGCTGAATGCTACACGGGGAGCTAGCCGGTGCGGCGTCTCGTAACGTCGCTATTTCGCGCAGCAATGGTGGGCTATGTAAACTATTCTAAGGTTAAGTACGTTAGCAGTTTATTTAACTAGTTATATAACTAATCTAAAGGGATAGTTACCCTAAAGGCTAGAGTTATAAATAAAGACTATATTAAAACCCTAGTAGACTTAAAATCTACTTTAAATCTTATAAGCGCTAAACTAGTAAAGGAAATAAACTTAGAGGTAACTACTCTTAATAGATTATTAGTATAAGCAGTAAATAGTTTTAATATAACTATTTATAGTACTATAGTTACTAAAATAAATCTAACTAACTTATATAGTTAAAATTAAATTTAGCTAATTTTATTTATAGTTACGAATCTGCCTTAATATAAAATCTTTCTTAACTTATTTTAGTTTAACTAAAAGAATCTAAAAATAAATATTACTACTTAAAAAGTTTTCTTTAAAAGTAACCTTAAAAAAAATAATACTTTTATTAAAAAGATTACCCTTAAAAGTATAAAAGAGTTTAAGTATACTATATATAACCTAACTACCTAGGTATATATATACTTAGTAGGGTTAGTAAAGATTTTAATTTAAAATAGACTAAATAGGTATAAAAAATACTTTATACTACTTAAATATTTTAATTTTTTAGATCTAGCCTTAGATAAAGACTTTAAGATCCTTATAGATTATAAATTAAATAATTTAAAAATTAATTTTAAGTCTAGTACTAATCCTCTATATTATTTTATATATAATCTCTTAGTTACCAAACTAGAGGTTTTTAAAAAGTATATAAAAAAATATTTTAAGCGAGAGTAAATTTAGTAATTAAAATCCCCTACTAGAGCCTCTATTCTCTTTATAAAAAAGAAGAGAGGTAGCTTAAGACTCTATATAAACTATAAAGGCCTTAATAAAATTATAATTAAAAATTATAGTACTTTTTTACTAATTATAAAGTTACTAAACTAGCTTATAAAAATACAGATCTATACTAAGCTAAATTTATAAAAAGCTTACTATTATATCTATATTATAAAAAGTAATAAATAAAAGACCGTATTCTGTATAAGATATAACTATTTTAAGTATATAGTTATACCTTTTAGCTTAATAAATATACCTACACAGTTCTAATAGTTTATATTATAAATACTAACTAAATTAGTTAATATAACCTATATTATATACTTTAATAATATACTTATCTTTTTAGACACTAAAGAAAAATATAAAAATTATATAAAAAAAGTATTACAGCGTTTACGTAAAGTAAAATTTTATTTAAATTTAAAAAAATATTTTTAGTATACTATATCTATAGAATACTTTAGCTTTATTATTTTACTTAAAGGCCTTTTAATAGATCTAAGTTAAATTAAGATAATTTAAAATTAACTTAAATTTATCTATATACGCGATATTCGCGTCTTTATTAGTTTTATAAACTACTATTATAAATTTATAAACTAATTTTTTTAATTAGCCCTACTACTTACTAAATTAACCTAAAAGGCGCTAGATAGCGCTAAAAGCGGGCTAGCTATAAAAAGGAAAAAAAGTATTTATATAAATATAGGCAACGCTAGTAAAAAAGCTTTTAAAAAGTTTTAAAATACTTTTTTTAAAGTACTAATACTATTATATTTTAAATATAAAAAATAGACTTAAATTAAAACTAACGCCTCTAATAAGGCTATTAGCGCTATTTTAAGCTAATTAGTTCTTAAAAAAGATAAATTATTTTAGTAGTAACTAGTTAACTTTTATTTAAAAAAGTTAGACAGCGCGTAGTACTATTATAATATATATAATAAAAAACTTCTTACTATTATAAAAAATATTAAATACTAAAAATAATACCTATAGAGTATTTACTTTAAAATTTTTATAGATTATAATAATTTATAATAGTTTATATAAACAAAAACTCTATTACCGTATTAGATATAGTTATATCTATTTTTTTTTAAATATAATTTTAATATATTCTATAAAATAGAATTAATAAATCTAGTTAATACCCTATCTTACCGCCCTAACTATATACTAAAATCTAAAACGGCTAAGTATAAACGTAATATAGCCTTTATAGCACCTATAAAAAAGTTATTATAACTTTCTATTATAAAGATTAATAGAGTTGCAGTTTTTATAATAATAATTTATATATAAATAAACTATAAACGTAACTTAAAATTTATAAAAGAAATTTAGAACTTTAAGCTGCGTAATTTACCTAAAAAGAAAATAAGTACTTTAAAGTATATAACAGACCTAAAAAATAAAAAGTTAAACTTATTTAAAAATAGTAATAATAATTTATAATTAAATAGTCTAGAGAGCGCTAAGTTAAAATTAATAAAGCTAATACGGCCCTATACACCTAAAAATAAAATAAAAGTAATTATAAAATACTATAATAGTCCCCTCTTAAGATATTTTAGTATAAAGTAAACCCTTAAGCGCGTATAGTATAAATATATATAAATAGATATATCTAAAAATATTACTAACTACGTTTATAACTATAAGCGCTATTAGTATACTAATTTAAAGATATATAAACTATATAGTCTCTTTTATCTATTTTTAGTCTCTAATAGACTATAGTAATACGTAACTATAGATTTTATTATAAATCTACCCCCTAGTCGCTTTACTAAAAGTATTTATAATATAATTTTTATAATTATAGACTATTTCTCTAAAATAGTCTATTACATACTAGTAAAAATAAATTAAAATAATATTAATTTAGCCTAATTCTAGATCCGCGAGGTTATAAGACTTTATAAAAATCTAAAAATAGTACTATCTAATAAAGGTCCGCTTATATAAATAAAGTATTAAAATACTTTTTACTATTATTTAAACTTAAGGCGAATCTTATCTTTTGCCTTTTACTTATAAATAAATAGGCAGATAGAACGGTAAAATAAAACTTTTAAATAATATTTTTATATCTTCTATTATCTAAAGTAAAATAATTAGGCGTTATAAATCTTTAATACAGAATTTACCTATAATAATAGTTAATACTCTATTATTAAATATATATTCTTTTAAGTCTACTACAGATACAGCCTAATAGAGTTAAATTAGCCCTTATAGGCGCTAGATAAGAAAGAAAGTCTCTAAGCCTTTTATTTAGCCTCTAAACTTATTAATATCTATAATAAAGCTAAACAAAAACTAGAAGTAGTATAAAAATATTAAAAAATATTTTAAAATAAGAAACGCCTTCTACTAAATTTATAAATAGAGAGTAAAGTCTAGATTTTAAATTATTATATATAATCTATAAAACTAAGTTAAAAAATTAACTAGAAATAGTTAGGTCCTAGTATAATAGTTAAATATATAAATAGTCTACCTACTATATATAGAATTAAACTCGTAAGTCTAGAATAAGTCTATTTAGTCTTTTATTTTTTTTTACTAAAATTATATAAACCCTAAAATATACTACCGTATAAGTAAAAGCTAATAATTAATATATTACGCTAATTTAGTAATAATATATATAATATAAAATATATTATAGACTGTAGACGTAATAAGTCTAGTTAATAAAAATATCTTATAAAATAGTAAAACTATTTAGATAAAGAGAATACTTAAAAACTAAAAATCTTAATTAATATAAAAGCGCTAAAAAGGTTTTAAAAATAATTTAAAATTACTCTAAAAAGATTTAAGATAACCCTACTAGACTAAATAATATAAAAGCGGGACAGATCTTTTATAAAAAGTAATAATCTATTTAAGAGTATACTAGTATAATAAAACCAAAGCTAGTCTCCTAAAAAAAAAAATAGTTTAGAATAATTCTATATAGACTCTAAAAAAGTTAAAAAATTTACTTTTTTTCTTTTTAGTAGTTATAAGTACTAAATTAGTTTAAAAAGGCCCTTAGCGTAGATAAGTAGTCTATTTTAAACTACTTTAGGGCTATATTCCCTATTTAAAATAAAATTATTATTTTTTATTTTTATAGTTCTATACGTATCTTTTATAAAAAGTTTAGTAATAAAAACGACCCTATTAAAGGTTAGAGTAGTTTAATAGTATAATAAAAAAATTATAAAAAATATATAAGTATACTATAGTAAAATAAAAACTATAACTATTATAAATTAGTACTATCTAGCTTAAATTACTATATTAAAAGTCTATTTAGTATAGTAATAACCGTATAAATTTAAAAAATTATTAACTTATCTAATTACCTATTTAAAACCTACAAAAATATTACTTTCTATTACCTAATTTTTTAATTATAGTTAGTAAAAAAAATAGCTAACTAATAAGTATAATTACTAAGAGTACGTATTACGCTATTTATAGTATAGTAATTAGTATTAAATTAAATATTATAGTACGTAACCCTCTTATTTTTACTACTATTAATAGAAGTAGGATCTAGACTAATAAAAATAAAAGTTTAAAAAACAAAATAACTACTACGGTAAAAAAGAGTTAAAAAAAAAATACTATAAAAGTCTAAATTTAAGCTTAGAGCTAAGCGGTAGTATTAGTAACTTAATAGTTTTTTTTAATTTTTAAACTAGTTAAAGCTACCCTATAAAGAGTACTAGATTTTTAAAAAAATATATTAGTAACTAAGTGCACTAAAAAGTACTAAATTAGTTTAAACTATACTATTATACTACTATAGGGAATACTTACGCCCTTTTTACTCTTTTTAAAACTTAACTAAAAATTATTAAAATTATTTTTAGCTTTAGTACGCTTTTGCTTTTTTTTAAGGACTTAGTTTAAATAGCTATAATTATAAAGGAGAATACTAGACTCCGTATACTTATTTATAAAGTAAAGAATACTATTATATATATAAAACTTATTAAAGAATCTAATATTACTGTTATATAATAATTAACGCTAAATTACCTTAAATCCTTATAAACTATTTACTTACTTCTTTAAGTCTACTAAAATACACTTATAGATAGACTTCGCCTTTTTATTAGTTTTTTTTTTTTTTTTTAGATTTTTTAGTACGTTTTAGTCGTATTAAAGAGCGTAAAAGAAGTAGGCTTAGCTATATAATAAAATTAATCTTTCTAAAGAATTACGGGGTACTTAATATAGTATAAATTTATAATTTAATAATTATACTCTATAAGATTAGCTTTATACCTTATACGGCGTTTATTAAACGCCTCTTAGCCTAAATAGAGATAATTATTTTTATTATTAACTAAAGCCTTACTAATAGTAGTTTTAAGTTACTTTAGGCGCTAAAGCTTATTATATAGCAGCTAATTAGTATAATTAGTACTATATAGTACTAAATAGTACTAAACTAGTACTTACTATATAGTAAGCGGCGTTTTTATTAAAATAAGTAAGGTAAGTCTTTATATAATAGCCCTTAAATATAGACAATTCCTATTTATTTATATTAAAATTTATTAAATACTAATACTTACTATTTAAAACGCTATACTGCGCTATAACCCTAATATAATTAATATAAGGTAATTCTATCTGCTAACTATTTTTTTTAGTTAACTTAATATAAAAATTTTTAAAAGTATAACGCTTAAAAGGTATCGTAGCAGTATAGACTAAAATTTAATAAAATAGTTTAAAATATAACAGAGAAGGGCTAATTATAATTTAAAATAACTATATAGTATAATTAGTACTAAATTTTACTACTTTACGCCTTACATAAAATACTTATTTTTAAAAAAAAAAGTTAAAATTAAAGTAAAAAGTAGGAGCAAAAGTCCCTAAAGCTTAATTTTATAGTTAAAAGTACTAAGACACTAACGCTAGTAAAATAATATTATTAATTAGCTTATTATATAATTAACTATACCTAATAAAAATAGTAAAAGATAAATAGTACTAAATACTACTAAATAGCAACTTACAGAGAAAAGCCTTAAAAAAAAGACTTAATTTTAATATTTAATATTATAGTACTAAAATAGTCTAAAAAGTACTAAATAGATATATTTAAGCTATATGCTTTTATATTATTTACTTTTAAACTAAGAGTAGTCCTAAAAGGGGAATAATATTATAACTTAAGTATCTCTACTTTAGGTAAAAGTATACTTATATAATAAAGAATATATAGTCTATACTATAGGGTTTTAGTCTAGTAGTAATTTATCTCTTTACTCTTATAGATAATATATATCTAATTTATTTTATATATTATACTATATTACTACTCTACTTTAATTCCTAATAGTTTTAAACTTTATTAAAACGGGTTTTAAGTAGGTTTACGTTACTTTATTTTTAAAGCGGGCTAGCTACCTACTAAAAAACTTATTCTTATATTACTATAACTTACTAAAGTTAAATTCCGTAAGCGTAGTAAATTATTAGTTAATTAAACTAAAAGTCTTTTATATATTATTATATAATTTTTATATATTTTAATATAGGTTATTTAACGTTATAATAGCCCGATTATAGATATAAATAAATATATAATCTTTATATACTTAATAAAAATACTTAATTTTAGACTATTTATTAAAGAAGAGATTATATAATTACTAAACCTTTATTTCTATATTTTTAATTTATATATTTAAGTTTTTATTAGTAGTACTACTAAACTTATTAATATTCTTCTATTTATTATTTGTAGAAGAAAACGAGCTAAAAATTACTAGATTCTAAAATTAAAGAGTAGGGACTACTTTTATAAAAGAAAACACTAAAGAGCCGTATTATATATATATAAAAAAGAAATAATCCTCTATTTTAAAAAACTTTATAAACTAGTAATATAAACTCTAAAGTATTTTTCCGCGATATACCCCCTAGTTAAACTAATAAAAATAGTTTAACTATTTAAGTAAATAAAAAATTAATTTTTTTAAATTTATAGTAGCTATAAAATTAATTTTAAAAAAAGTTTTTTTAAGTAGATATTTAGCAGGTAGCGTTGC
Source organism: Pleoardoris graminearum (assembly GCA_030770415.1). Classification (NCBI taxonomy): domain Eukaryota; kingdom Fungi; phylum Ascomycota; class Dothideomycetes; order Pleosporales; family Didymosphaeriaceae; genus Pleoardoris; species Pleoardoris graminearum. The sequence goes on along the minus strand of JASEKS010000082.1, from coordinate 147,717 downwards.
TAGGTAATAGAGCTTTAAAATAAAAAACTAATTTTAATAGGTATACTAGCGTTAGTAATATAAAAAGTATTTATATAATTTCTCTACTAATTTTTTTAAAATAATCCTTACTCTTTTTATACTTTTAATTATTACTTTTACACTTTTTTATACTATTTATACTATTTCTATATTTTTTTATTTAATTTCTTTTCTCTAAATAGTTCTTTAAGCTTTTTAACTATTATAAATATTATAAATTAATTATTTATATTACTACCGCTGTAACTGCAGTAAACTATAATATTTTTTTTAATTTTTACTTTTTAGAGTTTATTTAGATTTCTAAGCTCTAATTTTATCTCTTAAAAATTTTATTAATTTTTATTTAATAGTTTTCTAATCCTTTCTATATTACTATAGTTTAGTACTTAAATATAATTAAATATAAATAGTATTTTAAGTATTATAAACTTATTAAAGTTAGTAAAGAGTTAATAAAGTCTAGTCCTTTAGTTTCTAATAAGTTACTTAATATAGTTTTTTAGCCTATTATTACGCTTTGTAAGAAGAAGTAGTTTAAAAAAAAAAAAAAAGTATAAAAAGTTTTAATAATAGATAGTTTAAAAGAGTTAAGGCGCTATTTAGCCTTAAATAAAAATTATTATAATTTAGATAGATACTCCCGTACTATAATATTTAGTAATTTACTTACTTTTTTTATAAAATAATATATAGCTATTATAAATTCTAAATAATTATTTTACGTCTCTAATAGATAAAGATTCTTTTTTTTTTAATTAAAAATTTTTACAGATCTCTTAATCTTTAAAAAAGATTTTTTTTTTATTATTATAAGCTTATAAAAATTATTCTACTTTTTTAGTTTAAAAAAATTTATAATTTTTTTAAGTTTTAAAAGATAATTCTCCCGTATTATTATTTAGTAATTTTAATAATATTTTTAGTTTAATATCTATACTACACTTTATAATAGCTATTTATTAATTAGTTTATAAGTAACTAAATACTATATAGAATGTTTAATATAAATAAAAAATTTAGTAGACTCTTAAAATTATTAATTCTACTTAGCCTATTTTTTTTATTTAGACTTTTTAAGCGCTAGGCGCTATTAGTGTCTTTTTTAATCTAGCTTTTTTAAGCTCTATTAGGTCGGGTTTAAGAAATAGACTACGCCCTATAGTAAAGAGCAAATCTAAAAGTAAATTTAAAAAAAATAAAAATAGTAAATTATTTATTTTATAAACTTTATTACGCTATAGCGATAAAAATAATATTAATAAAAAATATTTTAAATTTTTTAGTTTATAGTTTCTTTAAGCTCTATCTATTCTTTTATATTAAGATTAAAAGAGTTAGAAAACTATTAAATAGTATTTATATAGTTTAATATTACTAATAGTTTATAGAATTAAAGTATTTTATATTTTACTTTTATTATTTAGGTAGCGCTTTATTTAGTAAGAGTAATAGTAACTATTTTAATATTAAAATATAAGGCTCCTATTACTAAATATATAAAAGTAGATATAGCTATAAACTAATATATATATAGATATCTTAATCTAAAAAATTTAAAAAAAATATATATTTATTATTATAGTTCTAATTACGTTTAAGAGATTACTAAGCGCTTTCTATTTTATTATAAGCTGCTCTATAGTAAAAAGGTAAAAAAGCTTACTTATAAGTAGGTATAATTTTTTAATTTATTTTTTTTAATTTTTACTAACGTAGATCTTATAAACTATAAAGCTTAATAAATTATAAACTACTATTAGGTAGATAATTAAGCTAGATAAGGATCTGAGTAGTAATCTTATAAATAATATTTTTAATAAAATTACTTTACGCCGCGCTTAAGCTATTTAAAAGTTTAGTAAGCTAGTAAAGTTATTAATCTATTAAGCTTTTTTATTAGGGTTATTATATAATTTTTATTATTTTATTATTTTTTTAAGCAGTGCGGTTTTAAATTATCTATTATAAATAGTAGCTAATAAGCTATTTAATATTTAATTTAAAGCGCTTTGCGCTTTATTATTATATAACTTTTTAAAATTCTAGTTTAGTAATTTTTTCTTTTATATTCTTAAAATTTAGTTATTTTTTAAATTTTTAAAATTATTAAGCTATAAGAGCTTTCGTTAATCTATTAGCTAGTATATTACTTATTTAAAGGTATTTAATTTTAAAACTTTCTTTTAAATACTTTTAGTACAGCTATATATTCTGTATATTTATATAGCGTAAATAGATAGTTATACGCTTATTTTTACCTATAACTAGCCTAATTATTTATTAGTTATTATAAAATATACACTACGTAGCTCTAAAATTTAAAATAAGTTCTTTAAAAAAGCGCTTTAGAGCTATTATTTTTTTATTTATATATTTAAGCGCAAGGAGCTCTGCTTTAGTAGTTAATATTATAATAATAGTTTATCTTACGGCTTTTTAAATAATTACACCCCTAAATAATATAATAATATAATTATATAAAAATTATCTACTCTTTAAATTATCTATAAATAAAGCGTTTAAATAGATAATAAGTTTTAGACTTTTATATACTCTATATTAGATTATTTAAAAGCGCGATCTGTAAAGAAACGCGATTATATATTTTATTATAATAAAATACTCTTTACTTAAATTAGTTAAGAAATAAAAGAGTTATAAGATAGTAAATACTATATTTAGTTATATTATAATAGTAGTATAAAATATAGATCCTACGCGCTCTTAATACGCCTTAATTTTAGTTTTTATTACTTCTCTTTTATTCTTAACTAGCTCTTTTAATAGTAAAAACGTTAGTAAAAAAAGTATTAAATTAGCTACTCTAAATTTCTTCGCGATTTTTTTAATATATAAATTATAAATTAGCGTAATTATTTAATTCTCTTAATTTTTTATTACCTATATTTTAAAATACTATTTTATAGTTTTGTACTTTTCTATTTCTTATATTTCTAAAAGCTTATTACGTAGTTTAAAAGTTTCTTACTAATAAATTTTATAGTATAGAAGTAGAATATTATCTATATAAAAAAGTATAAAGATTTTACAATCTAAGTTAAAAAATAAGTAAAACTTTTTTTTTAAGTAAATAAGACTAAGCTTAGCTAAAGTACTAGAAAACTTTTTATATTATAATATAAGTAAGTCCCGTAGGCTATATAGAGCTTAATTAAGCTTTATATAATTACTTTTTTACTTATAGCTATTAGGTAGTTTATACTATATTAGATTTAAGGGGTTAATTAGTATATTAAGGAATACATTAATTATATTAAGCTATAAAATTTTTAGATTAAATTTTACTATAATTACTATAGTTATATAAAAGAAGTATACTGTAAGTATTATAGTATATATTAATAAAAGCGTATCTTTTAACTAGAAGTTGTCTTTAATAACTAGGCGAGCTTTATATTTTATAAAGTAACTATTCTAATTAAACTTATAAGTAAAAACCTATTTAAGTAAAAGTAGACGTTTAGTACTATTAAAGCGTATAACTACCTACTAAGTTTATTTTTTAAAAAGTGTAGTTTATTCTTTATATATAGTCTAATAAAAGAGCAGGCTAAGCGAATATAAAGAGATTACTTTTTATATTACTAGCTTTTTTAGAAGCTTATTACAGTGTATATAAGCTTTATTTTAAAATATTATTTTTTTAAGGCCCTATCTAGTATAGTAGTTTAAACTATACTATTAATAATTATAAATTTTTTATACTCTTTTTATATAATATTTATACTAGAAATAAATATATTTATAAAGTTATACTAGAGAGAGCTATTTATACTATTAAGTAAAGTGCTTATAAGTTTTATATTATATAATAGCTTACTTTTTAGGTTAGGGCTTAATAATATATAAATACTAAGGGGGTTTTTATCCCTGTCTTTTAGTTTATTAGGATTTTTAGAATTTAATTTATATTACCTTTAGTTCTATTAAATAGTTAAGCTATAGTCTTTTATAGGTTTCTATATTTTATAAGTATAGATACTAATTATTTTACTTAATAAGAGAAGCTCTGTATTACTAATTTAAGTAATAGTATTAAATAAGCTTTTACCTACTATTTAAAGATTTTATAAACTTTTTACTTTAGACTATTTTACTTCTTTACTAAAATATACTTTATAAAAAATACTAGAGTATTTATTTTTTTTAAAGTTTATACCCCTAAGTTTTTTAGGCTCTAAAGTAGGTTAAGGAGAGATTAGACTAATATTTATATTATATAATATATAGATTTATAACTATTAGCTAGCTATATTAATAGCCCGCGTATATACTACTTATATAAAGCTTTACTTACTTAACTAGCTAAAAGAATAAAATAAAATTTATACTAAAATACTTTTAAACGGCTACTTAGGTTACGTAATATTTTTACTAATTTTTAGCTTATTAAAGTTATAGGCTTACGTATTAAAAATTTTATTAAACGCCTTACCTATATCTGTAACCTTAATAGTATATAAAATATTTATAAATTTTATAGCCTCTTTTTATAGGATAGACTAATCTTCTTTTCTTTTATAAAAAAAAGTTTTATTAAACGTAACGTTACGCGTTGTAATAATCTAGTTAAGTAATAATATTTATATTTTATAAATATTAAAAGCTACGTAACTAACTAAATATTTAATATAGACTTATAAATTTATTTTAAATTTACGCTTATTACGCTTAGCTATATAATTCCTATTTAGTAGATATACGTAATAACTATAAGTATATATATTACTTTAATTTAGGCGTAGATCTACTGTTTAATACTTTATAAGCTTAGGTTTATAGTAATAGAAATATTATCTAAATTAGCTATAAAAAATTTTATTTAGAGATTATATACTTTTAGAAACTACTAGACTAATATTATAAAATATTATAACTACTTTTATAATTTTTAGTTAAAGCTTTTTTAGTAAATTTATACTAAATTTTATAGTAATAGTTTTATTAATAATTTTTTAGCTAGCGCGTTTAGCGCCGCCGTTTAGCTTATAAGTATAAAAAGGTAGTATTTTAATACTTATATTAAACTTTTCTACCTATTTTTTAAAATATAATCTTTTATACTATAGACGGGTAATAATATTATTATTTTAAAAAATTTTTATAATCTTAAATTTATACTAAATATATACTTATATAGTAAAACTTAAAAATACTTTTATAAGCTCTAAAAGTAACTTTACCTATAAGTTTTATATATAAACCTTTTTACTATAGTTATTTTTAATTAATAATATCTACTACTCTTTAAGTCTTCTTTTAGGTATATTAAAAAGATTTTATAAAATACGCTAATATAGTTAAGGCGACTTTTTTTTAAGTTTTTAAAAAATTACCTAAGTCGTATATATAAAAGAGTATTACTTATAATATATACGCTTAGTATTTAAAATATAAATATTTTACGCTTTATAAATAAGGGTATATAAAACTTTTTAATTTAAATATCTTACTTTTTAGTACTATATATTTTTAGTATTAATATATAGATATATTAACTATAAATAAAACTTTTAATATACTAATATTATACTTTAAACTAAAAAATAGAAGAATAGAGGCTTATATTTAATAAATATTAAGTTATACTTATAAATAAGCGTTATAAGTATAAGACTTTATTTTAAAAATTCTATACGTAGTATATTATCTAAGCTTAAGTACTAAAGTCTTTTATTATATAGGCGAGCTTTAAATATTATATTTAGGTAGAATTCTTTTATAATAGCTATATTCTTTAGTATAAGATTTTTTATAGAATTTCTATTTAGGCCGTTTAAAGCGTTTTTAATTACTTAAGTTTCTATACTAAAAATTAAAAAAACTTATATTTTAGTTTTAATAGTGCAGATACTATTAGTTTTTTTAAAAAATTTTAAAATAAGTAGTAATCTATTATTTATTAAATATAAAGCGGTACTATTATTAAAAATAATATTTTTAAAAAGCATATAGGTATTATAATTTTATATAAAATATATATTATTACTTTATTTTAATTTACTGCTTATAATAAGTAAAGAATTAATAACTATATATACTAAAGAGCTAGGGAATTTTAGTTTATTAGACTCCTTACTCTATATAGTATTTTTTTTAAATTATCTCTTTTACTTAAGTATATTGCGAAAAGCTATAAATTTATTAAATTTAAAGTATATAAAGAGCTCTTTTTTATTTTTTTTAAAAAGCGGCGCAGTATAACTAGTATAAGTATTTATTAATACTAACTATAGGTAATAGTATTTAGTAGGTTTTTAATAGTACCCTTTAGGTCTATAAAAGTATTAATATAACTTATTTTTATTTTTTAACTATAAGCTATTTAATCGGGGGGACAGGCTTTATTTATTAAATATTATAAAAATCCTAAAGCTCTTAGTATATAATTTAATAACTTTATTTTATAATATTACTTAAAAGATTTTTCTTACTTCTATTAAAAAAAGCTCTTTTTTTTAAATATTAATTTTTAGGCTTAGGTTGTATATATCTACTTTGCCTAATTAGGTACTAATTTTTTACTAATAGTAGTAAGAAAGTTAGTAATAGCTAGCTTATTCTAAATATTACTAAGCTTATATATTTTTACTTTTATATAAAGAGCTTTTTATTTATAATATTATAGTTTAGTAACTATTTTTTTATATTTTACTTTCTTTAAATAAGTATAGTATTATTATTATATAATATTCTTAGCTACTACGTCGGTAGTTAAGAGCTTTTATTTAAAAAAATAAATAATTAAGTAAGTTAAAATATCCCCCTTAATAGTATAGTATATTTAAATAGTACTTATAAGTTTTAAAGCTACTATTATACTAATCTAGTTTTAAATATTTATTACTTAGTTTATTTTAGTAGTATAATTAGTTAAGCGGGCTTAGTATATAGCTATCTTAGTAGTATAATTATAGTAAATTTTTATAATTTTAGTATTAAATACTTTTATAATACGTAAAAGCTTTAGTATTTATAAAAAATTATTAAAATTATTAACGCTTTTAAGGTCGGGATTAATAAAATTTTATATATAGTAAAGTATATACTATATTTTAAGCTATATATACTAAGTTAGCTAGCTCGCCGAATTAGTAAGTCAGATAGTATTAGTTAAAAGGGATATAATAGCTTTAGATATTATAATATTTAAAAAATTATTAATCGCGAGACTTACTAAGCGTTTAATAGCTAAAAATATAGATTATTATTTTATATATATATAAATAAGACAATGCTCGCTAGGTCTATAAAACTAAAAGCTTTTAAATAAAAGGTTAAAGAATTAATTAAAGCTTTAAAAAATAGAATTTCTAATAATTAGGTACATAGGGAAAATTTTCTTTTACTCTTAAAATACTAGACTTATAACTATAGAGAAAAACAAGTTAGAAATTACTAAATTTTAAAATTAAAAAGTAGAAACTCTTTTTATAAAAAAAAGTACTAAAAAGCTGTATTATATATACGTAAAGGAGAAATAATCTTCTATTTTAAAAAGCTTTATAAGCTAGTAATATAAGCTCTAAAGTATCTTTCCGTAATATTATTTAAACGGTACTCTTTTTTAGAGGTAGTAGTATTAATTACTAATACTAGTATACTAGCGCGCCGCTGTTAATTCTTATAAAATATAAAATAAGTTTTATTAGATAATATTAATTATATATTATTATAATAAGAAAAACTACGAAAGCTACTAGAGCTATTACTACTATTATTATTAGATAGGTCTAAAAACGTAAGATTTTATTGTAACTTATATAGTATTATTCTCCTTTTTTTATTTTTTTTATTTTTTTTATATTTTTTATTCTTTTTAAAAGATTTATCGTTAGTTATAATACTATAAAAAGCTTTTACTAACGTCTTTAAATATTTTAATTTATTTTATAGTTTACGCGCTTCTTAAATTACTATAATAAAGTATTACTTTTATTTATTACTATATTAAATTATCTTACTAAGAGCTTTATTAGTAATTAGTTAATGCTACTATTTAGCGTTTAGCTCTTTTTATAGAGTATATATATTATTTCTTATACTATTACGCTCTTAATAAATATAAGTAACTAATTAAAAAGTATTATTAAAATCTTATTTCTATTACTATATCTATAGTTCTAATTGTGCTATATTTATTTTAATAATATATTATAGTTTCTACGCCTTTACTTCTAACTATTTTATAAATTTAAATAAAGGTATACATATACTCCTCCTTTTTTAAAACCCCTTTTAGTCGTCCTAAGCTACTATAGCCACACTATTCGTTTAATTAATATATAAATATAAATATATAAATTTAATTATTTATTTAACTATGCTTAGATTACCGTATAATATACTCTAATAGTAAAAGTACTTTAAAATAATAATAAACTAATCCTCTAGCTATTCCGCGATACTTACTTAAAAATTATTAATAAAAAAATAGTAACTATAATGTACTTATTTATAAGTTATTTATTAGATAGGGTGCACGATAAAATAAAATATTTATACTTAAATTTTTTTTTAAAATACTTTTTATTAGTCGTAATAACTATTCTAATAAATAATAAGATATTAGTTTCTATAGCCTTAGTTTATTTAATAAATACTTTATAGTTAACTATAAAACTATATTATAATTACTAATTTATTATAAGTTAACTAGTAACAGTTATTACGATTATATTAAAATCTTTATTATTATTATTACTAATATTTAGTAAAATAGAGTAAGAGACACTAAAACTACTTTTATGGTAATTATTCTTTAAATATCTTTTATTAGTATTTATTATTAAATTCTTCTTAATTTTTCTAGTAGGAGGGCTGTTTATAAACTGTTTACTAAAGTTATAAAAAGTATTTAGTAATCTAGTAATTACACTCTTATAGGGATTACTAATTTTAAATTTAAAAATAACTTTTTTTACTATTTTAGGTAATCGCGATAGTAATAGTAAAAGTAATTTATTTAATTAATTATATAACGTATTATCGGCTAGTATATACTAAATTAATTTTTAAATATTATACTTTTTAATAGCGCTATTGCTAGCCGGTTTTTAGGTAGTACTATTACTAATTAATTTTTAGACGACGCTATTACTAGCTAATTTTTAAGTAGTAGCGCTATTACTAGTCTATTTAAGTAGAGTCTTTATATAAGATTTTACTATTTTATTTGCACTAATAGGCGTTTTATATAATATAAAAAATTAGTCTACTATAGCTATATAATTAGTAAAATATAGATTTTTAAAATTTAATACTTATACAGTTTATTATAAAACGTTATTTTATAAATACTTTATTTATAAACGTAGAGAGATATATAAATTATATTATAAAAACTTAAAAAATAGGTATTAAATATTAATATTTAATAAGAATTTATATATAAAAAGCTCGCTAGGTTTCCTAAAGCAAGGTAAGAATATATATTAAGACGCTAGCTTCGCTAGCGTAGGCGTACCCGTCTTAGCGCTTATACTTAAGTAAGGGGCGCCTTTATACCTATAATAGTAACTTACTATAAAAATAAAACTGTAAAGTAATATTTATAGTAGCTTTATAGTATAAAATTAATAACTTAATTAAATTAATAATTTTAAAAATAAAAATCTACTTATAGCTTTATAGAGAAGTAATAATTTAATTTTATTAAAGTTAATTAAACTATTTTATCTTGTAAAGAGAGGTAAAGTGTAGTGCCGAGACACTAGTCCAAAAAAGGTATAGGCTAAAAAAACTATTTTATATATAAGTAATTACCTAGCCTAAAAAAAGAAGTAAAGATAATTATAGCCCTAGTATACTAAACTTTAGCACGCTAAGCTATATTCTATATTAACCTAAAATAAAAATATTTTTTATAATTTTTATATACGCTTTTTTTTTAACGGTATTTAGGAGAATAACTTTTTTTAGCTTATACTTTTTTTAGACTAGTTTCTTAATACTATACTTTACCTCTTTTTATATAATATAAGTAATATTTTATTATTAAAAATAAAGACTAACTATATTAGTTATATAATAATATAATAATTTAAAAGTAACTTTTTTAATAAGTTTTTTAAAAAATTCTAATAGAAACTATATTAAAGTAATAGTATAAAAAAATATATTAAAACGATTAAATAGAATAAAAGTACTAGCTTAAATAGATAATCCACTAACTAGGACTAGAATAACTATATAATATTTAATTAATCAATAAAGCGGTCTTAATAGAGACCTAAAAGTTTTAAAATTATTATAAAATAATTAATATAGAATATTTTATTTTATTTAGTTATATATTACACTATTTATTTATATTTTCCTATACTAGCTATCTATTATCCTTTTTTTAGAAATCTCTTTTTACGTACCTCTAAATATCTTTTATAATATTAAGCTATATTACTTCTTTATATACTAGTAATTGTTATTTTATATTACTTTAATTATAATTATATATACCCTTTACTCTATAGACTATAGTTTTTAATATATTTAATTACTTATTAAAGAACTATACTATTTTTTTATTTTAGCGTCTTATAGTTGTTAGCGTTAGCGTTATTATTAATAGTAAATAATTTACCCTTATTTATTAATTACTTAATATAATAATATAACTATAGTAGTTTTAGTATTATTTTTTTATTTAGTAGTATTCCTAAACGGTAATTTTATAACTTTTTTATAAAATATTATAGTTTCTTTTTATACGTAGTAAAATTTATATCTATATTAATAAAATTATTTTATTTAAGTATAGACTTTTACGGGTCGCCTATAAAGATAAATAGTAGTATAATAATTATATTAAATATACTTACTATTTTACGTTTCTTATTTATTTAGTTTAATTTAAAAGCTTAAAGTATATATTATACTTTATAGTATAAGCTAGACTAAGTCTAGTATATATATTTTACTAAAATTTTATTTTTTTAACGTGCTAGGAACGCGTATTTTAATTATAAAATAGTAGTATACTATATTAATATACTAATTAAATAAATAGTGTGGCTGTGGTGGCTCGGAGTGACTAAAAGGGGTTTTAAAAAAAAAGAGGAGTATGTGTATACCTTTATACTAAAATAGTAGTATACTATTATTAATAAATAATACTTTAGACGCTATAATATATATTATAATTATAATATATTAATATTTTATTCTTTATAAATACCTGTTTAGTATTAGTTTATAATAGTAAATATACTAATATAAGTTACTATATAGGGTAATAAACTATACTAAACTATAAATCTATTAAGTACTATTAAGCGGTTATTATATACCTATTTTAGTAAATACTACTTTTTTTAATTAAACTTAACGTAGTACTGTTAAGAGCCGATTATTAAGTTTTATAATATATATAATACTTTTCTTCCTAATTAGGTAGTTACTAATATCGACTTTATTATATAAAAATAAAAAAAAATAAAGGAAGATTATTTGCTAACCTCAAATAAGCTAATTTATTAAATTCCTAAAGTATTTACTATTACGCAAAAAGTGTGCGAAGGGCAATAAATTTATATAGTGGGTGGGTATCCTTTAGCTATAGAGTGCGGGTCGGATCTTAAGAAAGGTCCTTTCTAGGTAATAATAATACACGTGCGCGAGGTAACCGTACTAGTAGAAGTTAATAGATTTAATAAGATAGTATTAAAGTTATTACTTAGAGGTATAAACTATAATTAATAAAACTAATCTACTATATATATAAATTCTTTACCTATCTACTATATATTTATTTATATATTCTTTATCTCTATTTCCGCAATTATTATATTTAATAATAATAATTATTTTAGGTATAGCTATACTACTATTTTACTTAAAAAAATAATATATTAATAAATAGTTTTATAAACTCTATACTAATACCCTATTTAACTTAGGGCTTCTTAAGAAGAGTAAAGAGTAGTAAATTAAAGAGAATTTTTATAAGTATATACGTAAAGCTAAAAAAAACTTTAAAAACTATTTTAAGCTAAAAATTAAATTTTTTATACTAGCTCAGCTACTATACTACTATTTAAAATTAGAATTTAATATAAGTAAGTAATTACCCCTTTCTTATAATAAATAACTAATTTTAATAAAATTTTTAGTATAGTATATTAAGAATAAATTACTTAAAATTAAAAAGCTCTTTAAGAAGAATTATAAAAAATATTTTATAAAAAATCTATAAAACCCGTTCTATTATAAGGTACTAATAGAGAAGAACAATACATATTTTAATTTTTAAAAAAAGTAAAATAGTTTAAAAAATAACCTACTATAATCTATAATTAGCGTATTAGCTATAGATAATAAAATTACTATATAGATTATTATAGGAGAATTATTATCCTTAAGAGAGGTACTTGTACTTGTAATTGTCTGGAACCCTGTTGGGCCGAAACCAAGTACGAAGAAGACCTCCTTCCTGTTAAGCTCTGCCAACTAGAATGCAACACTCGGCAAGGCAGTATGCGCAACAATCCTCTACGGACCGGTATGTCCTGACGGCTCACCTAATAGATAGTGCGAGACAATGTAGGCTTAGTTGGGAAGCTTGATAACTTTGAGATGGCCGCTATCTCTAGCGGAGTTTAGTGATATCTCTCCGTCGCCATAGGAACTGTGATGCCAACTCCTTTCTCGATGAGAAGCTTGACTAGCTCGAGATGGCCGTTGCTCGCGAGGCACAGCCGTATCAGTTAACTGCTGTACCATAGCGTTCGACGCTTCAATAACCCGCTAGCTAGTTAGAGAGCTATTGTTAGCGCTCTTACCTTGCCTACCTAGGGACATACTATTGATTGTAGAGAAAGTCCTCCATGCAAGCCACAACCCCACTTCAGGCGAAGCGTGTGACTGTTGGCATTATTGGTTCATCACCCTGTTCTCAGACAAGGATGAAAGCTGAGCGGCAAAAACCTGGAAACTGCAATTGCAAAGCACTGTAGATGGCCAATGCTGTCACGGGTAGCGCAATGCCTAGCGCAAGTAGGAACGCTTTGTGTTTCCCATTTTCCATCTCCCAGACTGAGATGTCTGTTCCTGATTCTTTGATACCTAATTTGCCCTGAGCTGTGATGTGCTGGGCGCACTGCTTTCGGAGCGCGCGGGGTTTCTCAATATGAATGGTAATACGCATACAGTTTTGTGCAAAATCAAGTGTACAGTAACAGACGATGAATGCAGTACAATGATGAATCGGGAGGGCGTAGCACACGGTGTTGATTGAAGTTGAACGAAAGCTGTCGCGCTACAGTCTTGTGTTTCGGCACCTGGCAATGTGTGGCTCTGTGTGTTTGTAACGTAATACATATTACAGATTTTAATGCTAGTCTAGTTATATAATAAGAAAGTTAATAAAGTTAATACTATTTTTTAATATATATATACCTAAATAAAACCTAGTTCTCTAAATAATATAAAATTACTAAATATTTTACTTATATAGTCTATATAGAGTAAAATTTTAGTTACACGCCGTAGCTATAAGTTCGAATCCTATACTAACTAAAATAAAAACTTTTTTTATAATTTTTATACACGCTTATTTTTTAACTATATTTAGAAAAATCACTTTTTTTAGCTTATACCTTTTTTAGACTAGTGTCTTAACGCTACGCTTTACCTCTCTTTATATAATAGTAAATTTTTATAATTAAATATTTTACTTTATTTAATTTTTCTCTAAAGTATTTTTATAGTATTTATTTCTTACTTTTAGTATTTTTATAAAGAATATTTTACTACTATTAGTACTATCTCTAAATAGTATTAAAAAATTATATTTTCTTTAAAATAGAAAATAATATAATAAATAATTATATTAAAATACTATACTTACTACTATATTATTTTATTATATTTATTATATTTTTTATACTTATCTAGACGCACCTAAACTAAATTATAAATATATTTATTAAAATTATTTTTAAACTGTTTAACCTTACTATATATATTAATTTTATAATTAATCTTTTTAATCTAGTCTTACCTAACTATTTTAATATATTATAAGGGGGCAATATTAGAAAAAGAGTACTTTAAAAATTACCTTTTTTAAAATAATATAACTTTTTAGTTATAAGGCCTAAAAATACGTAAAAAATACCGTTTTAAAGAAAAAAACTAGTAGGGTTTATTAATCTATTTAGGGCCGGTCTCGACAGAGACCGAGAGGTTTTTAAATTATAATAAAATAATTAATATAAAATATTTTATTTTATTTAGTTATATACTAAGCTATTTATCTATATTCTTTTATACTAGCTATCTATTATCCTCCCTTTAAAAATCCCTTTTTACTTACCTTTAAATATTCTTTATAGTATAAAGCTATAGCGCTCCTCTATATATTAGTAACTTTTATCTTACGTTACTTTAATTAGGATTATATATACTTTTTACGCCCTAGACTATGGCTTTTAATATATTTAGTTACTTATTAAAAAACTATACTATCTTTTTACTCTAGTACTCTATAATTATTAACGTTAGTATTATCTTTAGTAGTAAAAAACTTACTTTTACTTATTAATTACTCAGTATAATAGTATAGTTATAGTAACTTTAGTATTATATTTTTTACTTAATAATACTTTTAAATAGCAGATTTTTAGCTTTTTTATAAAATATTATAGTTTTTTTTTATATACAGTTAAGTCTACGCCTGTATTAATAAAATTATTTTATTTAAATATAGACTTTTATAGGTTATTTATAAAAATAAATAGTACTATAGTAACTATATTAGATATACTTATTATTTTATATTTCTTATTTATTTAATTTAATTTAAAAGTTTAAAGTTATTATAATATTAAGGCTTATATGCCCTCTTTTATTACGGGTTAATTACGTAACTAGGTTACCGAATTACTCACCTATTATATATATATTTAATCTTAATTATTTTATTTTATAAATAGTATTAATTTACCTTTTACTCTAAAAATAAGTATTATCTAGTTTACTATAGTTATAAGCCCGGTGTTTTAAAACTATAAAATAATTCTCCCTATATAATTTAACGCTAGTAGGTGCTTATTTTTATATACTCTAATTATTTCTTATTATTATACTACTATATTTAATTATTAAACCGAGTCTATTTTCCTCTTTTTTTTAATTACCTACTAATTAGTTTATTACGATAACTAACTTAATTCTAATAAAATTCTTTTAGCTAACGAGCTACTTAAACTAGTTTAATTAATATATATAATTCTAATTTTTTACTGTATAGAAAGGGATCTAGAAAAAAATTAATTTTAATAAAAAAAATATTACCCCTATAAAAGATAATTAATTATAGTACCCTTTACTCCTGGTCTAACTAGCCCTTTTAAATACTAATAAGTTTATAATTAGGAAATAATACAAAAAGAATCTTAAAAAATATAAAATATAAATAAAATAGTACTCTATATAAATAGTAGAATATAGAGTACTATTTATTAATTAGTCTATAAATAATAATTATTTTAAGAACCTTAGGGACTAGATAAATAAGACTATACACCCTAATATTTTAGGGCTAATAATAATTAAAATCCTTAATTACTAAAAGCTAATACTTTAAAAAATAATATATATACTTAAAACTAATTTTATACTAACTAATACTAATATATAAAATTTAGTGCGAGTATAGTACTATACTTATTTAAAAAAAGCTAAGTATAGAAGATAGAATCCTAAATAATAGTATAATAAATAAAAACTCTTTTATAGAAAGGCGCGTATATATAAAATATTTAATATAAAAAGAGAAATAACTATTTATAATTTTTAATTATACTAGGGTAAAGAATTATTTCTAACTAAATATAATTAATAGAGTATAATATTACGTATAATTTAACCCTTAAATAACCCCTTTTAACTTTAAATAAGATTAAAAATATTTTTTTATAATATTTTAGCAGCAGTCCTTACGTACTAATTATAAAAAAGAATTAGTAGTATTTATAATACTAGATAAATATAGTTTTAATACTAATATAAATACTAATAAAAATTAAAATAAGCGTTAAACTAAGCGTAAGTTTACTTATTTATATTTAGAATCTACTTATTATTATTAGGAGCTAATTTATTACTATAGGCTTAAAACCGTAATTATAGGAAAATATTTTAAAAAATTACTGCTAATTATACTTTTTAGTGCTAATAAAAAGAAAATTTTTAATTACTTATAATAAACTAAATATACTAATCTATAAATAAAGATTAAAAAAAAAAATTTAAAAATTAAAAGGCGAATACCGATACTAAAATAATATATTTAAAAAAAATTATAGCTACTGTTATAGATCCTTTAATACTTATATTAAATAAAAAGAGTATAAAAGTTTATAGTACTATAATATTTAGTATATACCCTTTTTTAAAAAGTATTATTTTAAATAGTAGTACTACTATATATTTTATTAATAATATTTTAATACTTATTCCTAGAACGTTTAAAAAAGTAATTAAAATTAAAAGTATTAAAACTAAAATATAGGTATTAGCGATTAATAAAATAGGTAACTAAATTTTAAAATAAGTTTTATATAATATAAATAGCCCTCGTATAAAGAATTTAATACTTAAATATATTATAATAGTAAAAAGCTTTTATATTAATATTATCTCTAAAGCTTATTTAGGAAAAGTTAGTATTTAGTACTTAGGTTTTAATTATACTTTATGTATTAATACGCTAAAATAGAATATTATACTAATAAAGTTATAATATAAGTATAACCTTATTTTTATTAAATATAAGCTAATTACTTTTTACTTTATAATTAATACTGTAATAAATAATCGTAAAACTTAAAAATTATAAGTTAATTATTTTTAAATTAATAGTAAGTAGATATAGTATTAGTAATTAAGTTACTTAAAAAGAGTAGTATTACGAGTATTAGTATAGTATACTTAAAATATTAAAATTAATAATATAGTTTATTAAAAATACGTATACTACTCTACTACTTATATAATATAAGTAATTTTTAAAAAACTAAGGGAATAATTACTATAACCCTTTTTTTAAGTATTATAGAACTTTTTTAATATACTAATAAGTAAATTAGGCGAGTAATAAAATATAATCCTAAAAAATAACTTTAGTAGAAAGATCTATAATTATAACCTCTACTTAAAAGGCTTAAAATTAATTATAGAAGTCTTTAAGGACTTTATTAAACTACTTTTTATATAATATAATTTTAAAATCTATATACTTATTTAAGATAATAATACTACTATAATACTATAGTATAGTTACTTATAATTTAGAGAATAGGTAACTAATTAAAAAATTAAACTTATTATAACCCTACTATATACTTATAAGCTAAATAGCAGCGCTAAGAGGGTAGGCTAAAAAATAATTTTAAATATAATTAAGATACGATTAAGCGCTAATCTATTTATTAAGTTTTAGTCTAAAATAATAGATACTATAATATAGTTATATAAAATAAGTTTATTATTATTTTATAAAATACGATTACTAAATAAAATACTTAATAATTAGTTTAAGTAGTACTTTAGATAGTAAAAGCTTATAATTATAAAAAATATAATAGCGGATTTACGCCTTAATTAGAGTAAGATTTATATATACAGCTATTATACTTATATTTTAAATAAAGAGTATTTAGTAGGCTATAATAAGCATAAATTTAAGGTAAACCTATAGGGCTATATTAAGTACTTAGTAAGCTATTATACTTTTAATATCTATAAAATATAAATTCTAGTACTTTATTAGGTAATTATAACTTAAAATATTATTTTTAATAAAGAGCTTTTTTATAAAGGGCTATCTAATTATAGGATATCTAAAAAAAATAGTTTTAGTTATTAAGATATTGTATAAGAATAAGTTTATAGACTTAGGCGTAGTATTTAATAATATATACTTATTAAACTAGTTAGATAAGTAGATAAAAAATAATAAATATTTAAATCTTAATTATAAACTTAGGAGTGCCGATTATAATTAGCGTAAAAAAGTAGTATACTAGTTTCTTTTTAGTACTATTAAGAACTTAATAGCTATATAAAATAATTACTTATCTAGTAATTATTTAGGAATCTATATAATATTAAATAAATAATTAAAACTTATAATTTTAACAGTAATACTAGCGCTAGACGCCGCTTAAAGTAATTTTATAAAAAATTAAAGGGTATCTAATAGCTACTAAAAAATATATAAAACTAAAGAAGTTAGTTTATTAAATTTTAAAAATAATTTTTAAAATTTAGAGTATAATTACTTTATAGCTATTTTTTAAATTATAAATAATACTTCTACTACTATAAGTAAAATAAAAATATTATTAGCTTAACGCTACTAAAGGCGTAATTAAAGTTAAATAACGCAATTAAGTAAAAGGCTAAAATAGTAAAAATCTAAAATTAAATATATAAATTTACCCCTTTATAAAAGGCGACCTAAGAATAATAATTTAGGTAATTAGCTAGAGGGTAGAATAAATTTTATAAGTGCTTATATAGTAATCGCGGATCTATAAAATAATAATTTTTAAATTAATTTTATATATATATTTTTTTTTAGTACTATAGAGGTATACGCTAAACTATAAATATATATTACTTTTAATACTATAGTAATAGCCGTAATAGTTAAAAGAATATTTAAAATATTATTTTTTAATTACTATATCTACCGCAATTTATATTATATATATAGAGATAATTTTACTCTACTACCTATAACGTAAAAGTAGCTTACTTTATATCTTTTTAGTAATAGATTTAAATAAGTCTTATATATTAAGATTAATACGCTTTTAAAAAAAGGAATCTAAAAAGAGATTATAAAAGTAGAAGTAAATAGCTAATTTTTATTATTAAAATAGGTCTAGACCTATACATTTAATTAAAATAAGTATTTTATTAAGTATAAAGCTTATATTCTTATAAAAGGTAATTTTTAAAAGATTAATTTTATATAATTAATATATACTACTACGCTTATAGTAAGATTATTTTAAACTATAATAGTACTTATAGTAGAATTTAATCTAGAAATTTTATAGTATAATATTATTAAAGTATTTTTTAATACTTTAATATTAATAGAGAATCCGGTAATATATAAATTATTTAATAGATTTAAGAAGTAAAGTATATATATTAGGCTTAATTAAGTATTATATAGCCTACGCGACTTATTTTACTTCTAATATAAAAAATTTTTAAGCTTACTATATACTATTAGGCTTATAGTATTAAAAGAAGAGTCTTATCTTTTTTTTAATTATAAGAAGATAGTTTTTATTTTATTTTATATAGATAATATTCTACTACTATATTATAAAGATTATAAAGTAATAGCAAAATAGCTTTAAAACTAAATTACTTTAAAATATAAAATTAAAGCGAAGGGGCCTATTTAATAGTTTTTTAAGGTTAAGGTAATCTGTAATTATAAAAATAGAATAATTATATTTATTTATAATATATATATTAATAAGATTATAAAAAAATTTAGTCTTAATAATAGTAGTAGTTTTTTTAATATACCTCTCTTTTTAAAGGAGCTTATTAAGTTTACTAAAGAAGCTTTTAAGTAGGATATTAAGTAATATTAAAAACGTATAGAATTAGTTCTATATATAGTAATTATACTTTGCCTAAATATTATATTTATAATTTTAAAACTATTATACTTCCTAATAAATCTAAGCCTATAGTATTTTACTACTATTAATAGAATAATTATTTACCTATATTATACTTACTAGTAGGCGATTTAATATAAATAGTATAATAACCTTAATTTTATAATTTATAGAAATATATTATTTATTAATAACTCTAAAATAAGAAAATTATTTTACAGCTATATTATAATAATATTTAGGGGTATAATATTTTAGAAAGTAGTTAGATAAACTACTATTACTACTTTAATAATAAAAGCTAAGCTAATTACTTTAAAGTATATAACTAAAAAAGTAATAGCTTTAAAGCGCTTTTTCCGTAAAATTATGCTTAAATTAGAATTTATTTAGAGAATATACTATAATAATTAATAAATAATTAGGCTTATAGTTAAAGCTAATAAAAAAATTATAATAAAGGCATACACATACTCCCCCTTTTTCGAACCCCTTTTGGTTGCCCCAAGCCACCACAGCCACACTATTTGTTCGATTAGTATACAAATATAAAAAAATTATAACTTAATTATATTATATTAATATTTAGAATATATAGCTGCGTTAAGAATATATAAAAAAATTATTTAAGGTAATCTATCTGTAAACTAAAGATATACCTATTAATAGATTAATAAAGGCGCTTACGCGATAATAATTTACATATTTTAAAAAGCTATTTAATTTATAAAATATATAGTTACTAATTATTAAGCAAATAAAAAGTAGAGAGAAGAGAGCCTATTAGATTTTATCTATCCTAAATAAAAGAAATCTAAATAAAAGAAATCTAAAATAAAAGGAATATATTATAAGAAAAGTAAATAATTATAACTATAGTATAGCTAAAGTTTTATTAAATAACTTATATAACTAATTACGCTTATATTTTTAAGTCTTGCTTAAATAGGGACGCCTATTTAAAGTTTTAAGTAAGTAAAAGCAGCTCGGAGTCTAAAATAAATAAAAATAATTAAAAGTCTAAAAGGAAAGATTCTAGCTATAGAGGTATAACTTATTTTTTATCTTTTAATACTCTAGCGTAGTAAAATAATTATAATTATAATATTATTACTTTAACTTTATATATATATTATAGCCCCTTAAGAATAGATTAGACTACTTTTAACTTAAATTTAAAATAGATTTATTTAAGTAGCTAATAAGATTTTCTTCTAGATTAATATTTTAGCCTATTACTTAAACAGTATTATTAGCTATCTACTACTTAAATAGATAATAGCAGAGTGCTAAATAAAAATTAGTAATAGCTAGAATACGCTTAAAAAAATACTTATAAGCTAGATTATTATAGCCCTAGCTACTAGAAATAGAATCTAAATATTAGTTTTAATTAGAAAAGCATAATAGACCCTAATTACTTAGTAATACTATATTAGTATTTAGTACTAGAAAAGCCTAGTACTACTTAAGAATTTTATAGATAGTTTTAGAAGCAAATATAATTTTATTATTAAACTATAAAGAATAATTACTTACTTTAGGGTTTATAGTATTATACTTAATTATAAGTTTAATAAAGATTATATAAATAGTATAGATACTAATAGAACTATAATAATTAATAATATATACTAGATATATAATTAGTAAAATATATAATAAATTATATATATAGGTTATATAATAATAGTAGCGGTTACCTATAAAATTAAAATTCTTAAAGTAGGCTTTTATTAAATTATTAAATAAAGCGCTGCGTATATAGGTCTTATAGCTTAAAATAAGCTACTTACTAGACTTAAGAGATAGTTTTTTTTTTACTTTTACTAATTATCTAACTACTGCTGTTTTACTTTTCTTTATTATAGTTTAAGGCTAGAGGATTATTATTATTATTATTATCTAATTTAAAAGGATTAGGAAGGGGAGTAGCTTTTATAAATTAACTATTATAATTATTATAACTACTATAACTGCTATAACTGCAGTTACTATATTTTTACTTATTATAAATAGAAAAGTAAGTACTAAAATATCTAAAAGTACTTTATAATTAGTTAGTAATATTTAGATAGATAGAATAGAGTAATAATAGTAGTATTATCTATTATAGTAAAAATTATTACGAACTAAAGAGAAGAAAAGAAGAATAATTTAAGTAACTATTATATTTAACTAGCGTAGTAGAGCCGTTTTTACTTATATAATTTACTATTTATTTACTATACTTATAATATTACCTATTTACTAAATATTAAAAACACAATTAGTTAAAATAAAAAATAGTAGCTAATTATAAGATAATATAAGAAATAAGTTTTACTTAAGGTAAACTAATAAAATAAGCTGCTATAGGTAATTAGTTAAGTAGATTACCTAGAGCTATAAACTTATTATAAAAATAAATAGTATCTAAATCTATAAAGAAAAAATTTATTAAAAAAAATTAAATACGCTGTAAGCTTTATAGTAGAATATTATAAGAATAGAATTTAATTTAATTTACTTTAGGCGATTCTTAAATAGGCTTATTACTTAAACGCAGTTTATCTAGGGGGTATATTATAATATTAAGACTTATATATCCTTTTTAATTACGGGTTAATTACGTAACTAGGTTACCTAATTACTCGCCTATTATATATATATTTAATTTTAATCGTTTTATGTTATAGATAGTATTAATTTACCTTTTATTTTAAAAATAAGTATTGTTTAGTTTACTATAAAAGTATATATTATACTTTATAGTATAAGCTAAAGTAAGTTTAGTATATATATTTTACTAAAATTTTATTTTTTAATATACTAAAAGCGCGTATTTTAGTTATAAAATAGTAATATACTATTATTAGTAAACAATACTTTAGACGCTGTAACGCGTATTATAGTTATAATATATTAATATTTTTTCCTTTATAAATACCTACTTAGTATTAGTTTATAATAGTAGATATACTAGTATAAGTTACTATATAGGATAATAAACTATACTAAGCTGTAAATTTATTAAATACTATTAAATAATTATTACGTGTCTATTTTAGTACTACTTTTTCTAATTAGACTTAGCGTAATACTTTTAAGAACTAATTATTAGATCCTATAGTATATATAATACTTTTCTTTCTAATTAGGTAGTTACTAATAGTAACTTTATTATATAAAAAAAAAACCTATCCAGGGGCTGCTTACTAAGGGGTTTAGGGGTAAAAAAAATTAGAAAATATAGAAAATTTTTATAGTCCTACTTTAGGCTATTATAACTTTTTATTTAACGTATAAAATTGGCTAGTTTTTATATATATTATAATAGTATCTATAATATATAAGTATATTAAATATTTTTATATATTTATATATTAATTATATAATTATATAATTATATAAAAAAGTTACTTTTTTAAATTTTTAATAATAAACTAGTAATAATAAATTACTAATACTTAGTATAGTAGCCCTTAGCTTCTATAACTACCTTATAACGGTTAGGGAGAAATAAAATATAGTTATTAATAACTTTTTATAGTATTTTATACTACTCTTTATTAATAACTCTTTTAAAAGCCCCTATACTTTATAGTGTAGATCCTACTCCTAAATTAGCCTTTTTATTTTTATTTAATTCTTATTTTAAATAATTTTATATATTTTCTATAGGGGCTAAATTAGGACTATAGGCTGGGTAAGGAAATAGTATAATTTTATTATTTTTAATATATTTATATATTATTTAAATAAAAGGGTGTGGCTGTGGTGGCTGTGTAGGCGACTAAAAGGGGTTTTAAAAATAGAGAAGTATGTGTATATTTTTATACTTAATGTGTCGAAAAAAGTTATTTTTAAACTAGTTTAAAATGTCTGTTGTTTTATATATAAAAACATTATTTTATTAAAATTACTAACCTAAATTAATATTAATATAAAGTTTATAATTATAATATAATATAAAAATATATATATATATTTATATTTTTTATATATATATTTATATTTTTTATATCTATATTTATATATTAATTAAATAAATAGTGTGGCGGTGGTAGCTCAGGATAACTAAATATATATATATATATATATTAAAAAAAGTACTACAAAATCTGTTAAGTTATTTACCCTTTTTTATTAAGGGTTTAATTTTAGGTATAAAGACTTTATTAATATTGTCCTTACTAGTATAAGAAGTAAAAGAATTAGGTATTTTAATAAATACTAAATTATTTCTACCTTTTAACCAAATTGCATCCTAAACTTATAGGGTAAGGTCTCGGCCTATAAAATAATTAATATAATTAATATTAAAAAACTAAAACTATAACTTAAAAATAGATAAAAAGTTATATTATTTAATATTTTAAAAAATTAAAATAACTTACTTTGTAATTAGCTAATAGCTAGTTCTTTTCTAATTTTATTATTATCTTTTTTCTATAATATTATCTATTTTATTATTCCCGTTGTATTGCTTACCTATTAGAAAATATAATCTTTTTTAAATTTATATTTTTTATATTATTTATATTGTCTTTAGTGTCTATTAATTTTTTTTTCTATTTTCTTTATTTATTATTAGTTTTTTTACTTATATTAATAGAGTAATTTTTCTCTTTTAAAGTCTTTTGTAACTGTCTTTTTATAATATTTAAACTATTTTCTATTACTAGTTTTTTATTTACTCTTTAAGGACTTCTAGTTAAGTCTCTATTAATAACTCTTTTATCTCTTTTAGTTAACTTTTTTGTACCCCCTATATAAACTTTTTTTATATTATAATTCTTTTCTCTATTTTTTTTTTCTAAATACGTTAGATAGTAGTATAAATAGTCTTTTTAGGCTTTTATAGAGTAGAAATAATTATAAAAATAAGAGTATTTATTTTTAAAAGTAAATTAATATTATATTTAAGTTTTAAAAGTTTTTATACTATTTCGAAAGAATAAAACTTTAAGTTTATAAAAGTTAAACGATATTATTATATACTATACTATTAGTAATATATCACGTAATTAGTAATTATATAAAACTTAGTAATATTTTTATAATTAATATAATTTTATTATTAGATTACTAATCTACTTTAAAAATCTAGTTATATAACCTATACTAGGTCTAAAAGAGTATAATTAAAATTTTAGCTTATTATATTTACTAAATAAAAAGTTATAGAAACCTAAAAATGCGGTTAAAAAATTTATTATATTTAGGTAATTTTAATTTATTACAGGTAATAAATAGAACGTAACTAAAATATTAATATAACTTTTTATTATTTTTCTTTTTAAAACTGTGTCATTTACGTATTTTTAGGCTTAGTAATTAATTTTATATTAATTTTTTAAAAATAGTAACTTTATAGAGTACTCTTTTCCTAATATTACCCCCCTGTAAGTATAAAAGTATATATATACTTCTCCTTTTTTAAAATTCCTTTTAGTTGTCCTGAGCTACTATAGCTACACTATTTATTTATTTAATATATAAATATATATATAATTAATATTACTATAGTTATATATATAGTATACCTAAAAGTTACTAATTTTTTAAATACTATTCTCCTAAGTTATAATTAAAATACGAGACTCTTAAACTATAATATACTAGTACTGGCTATAGCTATTATTCTGCTATTTATTTTAGATTTTATATTATATTATATTCTTTATATACGTCTTCTTTATAGCGCGTAGTATAAGTTTATAGTAGTATTATTAGTAAAGAAATTTATACTTATAGTATAAGATAGTTGAATAAAAAAAAATTATAAAATCTATTTTATAAATTATATAAATAGCTAATATATTACTTAGTACTAAACTTTAATAATAGTTAAAAATAATATAAAAACCGTAGACGATTGTGCGCTTAACAACAAAAGCCCTACTCTAGACCGCCGCTAAGGCACTAGACGTGTCGTGCTACATATCGGCGTTTCGAAGCCGGGCAACTTAGTTAACTTAGCGACTGGGCTAACGATTGTGTCGACTCTGTGTGTCCTTAATGCTAAGCTCATACCTGATAGCATTAGGCGCCTACGCTAAGCCTATTAGACTCGATTCTGTTTTCTAGAGTCTACTGTAAAGTCTTATATATAGGCGTCTTATATTTCGGCACCTAGCAATATGTAACTCTATATATAGAGTAGTTAACTTAGATAGATTTGCTAGTAATACGAATTGTACAGATTATATAGTTATAGTTATATAATTATATAATCTACACTAGTAAGCAAAGTCTTTATCTAGCTATTATATAGATAACAGTAAAAAGAACACATATTAAGAATATATAATAAGATATAATTATTATTATTTATTATTTTATATTATTTGCTACTTACTATAATATTACAGAAGATTATTACTTTATATAAGTAAAATATAGGTATTCTAATACTAATTAGTAGTTAGTTAATTAAATTATTTAACTACTCTATTACTAGTAATTAATTAGATTTTTTTATCTACTATAAATTAGTAAGGGCGTATAAAAAAATTAAGTTATTATTAAATTTATACTACGTAGAAATAATTTTATATATTACGCGACTCTTTCCTGTATCTATAAATAAAGAGGAGTATATTAAATTATATATTTTATTAAAACCTTATCTATATAAAAGATAAAAATAATTTTTTTTAAAACTAAACTACTCTATATAAACCTGCTAGTATAGTAAGCTAGAACTATATAATTAATTATATAAATTAAATAATATAATAATACTAAAAAAAGCTTCTCTATAAAAAAAAATAAAAAGCGTATAATAGAGACAGATTTAGATTTATTATAAAAAAAATATATTTAAAAATATAATATCTCTATATAAGTACTTAAAGACTAGACTAAGTTATAATACTAGATAAAGAATTTAAATATTCTAATTAACCTATTTACTAAATAATTTAATATATACGTTGACTACGCTATTATAAAACTTTATATAGAGTAAAAAAATAGCTAAAGTCTAATTATTTTATATTATAATTTATTTACTAAATAGAACTATTCCTATTTTATATTACTAAAATAAATATTTTAAAAAAAACTACGAAAAATATTATAAAATAAGGACGTATAACCTCTAGTAGATAAATAAAAAAAAAACTAATAAGTTTTATATAAACTCTCCTTTAGATTATAAAAAAATATTAAAAAGTTAAAAATTTTTAGGCAAGATTAAAAAGTTTAATAAGAAGTTTAATTATTACTATAAAATAACTTACACGAAAGCTATTAAACTTAAATTTTTAAATTTTTAGCTAATAGCTAAATATTTTATATACTCTAGCTATACCTCTTATATAGTAAAGAAGCTAACTATTATAATATATATTATATAAGTAATTAATTTTGCTATACTAGTATTACTTAGAAAATTTTAGGCCTATATTATATAAGTATAGATATAGACTATATAAACCTAAATAACTTTAGATTTTATATAATTTATATACCCTAATACTACTTTTAAGTATATATAATAGTAGACTATAATATTTAATATATCTACTATTATATAATTTTAGAATATTATTATTTCCATTAAAAACTAGTTATAAAATATTAATAATTATTTACTTATTAATCTTTTAACTTTTATATACTGCTTACTAAAATTTAATATTTTTATTTTTACCTATATAAAATATACTGCGAAAGAAGCTTAATCTATAGAAAATATTTATATTTTAGAAGATATAAAAAAAAAAAATAACTATACTAGCCGCCTATATAATATTTTAGCTAATAAAACTTATATCTTTATTAGGTTTTACTAAAGAATTAATATTTAAGAGTTATAGTATACTATTATTTTTTTAAATATTTTAAAGGATTGCGTAGACTAGTTCTACTTATATAATATTAGCTTAAAATACTTATAAAAATAGTTATATAATAGGTTAAATTACTATTTTAATACGTATATAAACTATAACTAGTATTAAACTAACTAAACTACTATTACTTTTATATAATCTAAGTAAAAAAATTCCTAATAAGACTCTGTATAAAGCCTTAAAGGTAATAATTAATAAATTAATTTTAGTATAACAAGCTCTAAACCTTTAATTTAAAAAAGAAGTACTATTTTATATAGTAATTATATAAGTATATAAAAATTAACTAGAGCTTAAATAAGCTATATTTTTAATAAAGTCTACGTATAAAGGACTACTAAGTAATTTAAAATCTATACTATAGATTAATATAAAATATTAATATATATACTATATTTAGTTATAGATATTACACGAGACTTTTTATATAAATTAGAGATATACTAATAATAAAAATAGACCCCCCTAGCGCTAATAATTTTATTTTTATATATAAAATACCCTTTTAGAGATCTAAAAGTATAATTTTAGTAATAAAAAAGAAAAAGTACTTTATCTATTATAAGAAAAAATACTAGTTATTAAACTATTTTATATAAGATAAGGTCTAAGCACGTAACTAGTATATTATAATATATAAAAAATTTTATAAAAAAATATGTTTTTAAAGAAATATTACCTTTTATATTTAAAACCTTAAAAGATCTTTATACAATAATATAGAGAAATTAAAAAATAAAACTATATTTAACTTTAGTTATTAAAAAGGAGAAAAAGTAGTTTAATATTTTATTATTACCTTATTCCTCTATTATATAATAACAAAGGATATATTCTCTATAAATAAAAAAAGGATAGCTAAGTAATTTACTTTTAAAGGAAGGTATTATACGTAGTACTAAGGTAAATTTTAAAATATAAGTATAACTAAATTCTTAATAGTTAATAAAGACTAGCTTAAAGTATATATTTATAAAAACTCTAGTATAAAGATTAATTAAATTTTAAAAGAAACTACTATTAGTTTTAAAAATAATATATTAATATCTACTTATAGTACTATATAGATTAAAAATCTAATTAGTATATTAATTTACTATATTTTAGATATTTTAATATTTTTTTTACTATTTCTAGTAGATACTAACTATATAAAAGTATATTTTAATAATATATTAGATATTATTATATATAAAAATAGTATAACAGTTTTAATTATACGTAAGTAAAAATATTTATTTTTTAATATAAGCTATATAAAAGCTACTTTATTTTTTATTAAAAAAAAATTTTATAGATTTTACAGACGCTTTAAATACCTTTATATAAAATAATTTTATAAGCTGCTTTATAATATAGGCTATAAGATTAACTTTACTATACTAAAATAAATTTAGAAACTATATTACTACTACTAAATATATAAAGTAGCTTTATATAAATTTAAGTTCTCTATTAAAAATAATACTTATTTTAACTATAAAATTATTATTAATATTATATAAATTAGTTACTATAATATCCTTTATATTATTAACTTATAAATATTATTTTAGACTACTATCTTTCTTAATTTAATATTTATATAAAAAGTATAGATAGCTTTTATATAATACTATATTAATACTTACTAAAATTCTCTAAATTTTATTATATATAATCTAGGCACTAATTTTATTTTAGAAGAGTTTAAGAATAGTATATAAATTATAGAAGTAAAGTATTACTAAAAACTAATAAAAATCTACTAAATAGTTAGTAAAATTAAAAAAGCGTACAGCCTATTATAGTAAGTTTTTAAAATTTTAAAAAATAAAATTAAATATTATATAAGTAATAAAAATATTCTTTAAATAGCTATAAAAGTACTAAATAATACTATCGGCCGAGATAGCCTTATACTAATACTTTTTATTTTTAGCGCCTATTTAACAATTAGTATAATATTTCTACTATTACTAAATATTATTATATAAGCTAATACTATCTATAAAGCTTTAATGATTCTATAGACTAATTATATAAAGCTTACGCTAAGCTATATAATTAATATATATAATAGACTAGATCTGTAAAAGACTTTATTTTTTTTATTAAATTAAAGATTTTAATTTTAAAAAAAAATTAAATAGGTTTATATATACTATAGTTAATTAATAGACTAAATATTACTATAAATCTAAAAAATAGCCTACTAACTATAAAATAAATATATATAAAACTATACTACCGTAAATTCCTCTTATATAATAACCCTCTAGCTATAGAAGAGGAGAATATAATTATATAACCTAAACTTAAAAAACTAAAAAAATAAAATTACCTAAAGAAGAACTATATAGTAAAAGCTTTTATAACTTAAAAAAAAAAGTTTAATATTATACTAGTAATAAAGCTGTACTAAAATAATATTATTATAATATTTAGAGCCCTATTTAAGGAATCTAATTATATAAAGATTAATTTCTTTATTATAAATAGTATTTTTAAGCCTATTATATATAATTCTGCCGTTTATATAAGTTATATATTTAATTTTAAAATAGTATAAAAAGTTAAAAATAAAAATATAGTCCTACATAAGAAATTCTACTATATACTTACTAGCTACTCTAATAATAATAAATAGTCTATTCTTATATAGTTATTAACTATCTAAAAAATAAGCTAAAGACTTATTTTAGTTTTAAACATAATACTTCTTAAATTATATAATATAAAATATAAATTACGTAATATTACTTAGGCTTATATATAATTTAAAGATCTACTACTCTATACGCTAGACGTAAAATTTTTAAAAAAAATAAACTATTTTTTTTTTAGTATAATTTTCTAAGTTGTATAGCCCTTATATAATATAGTTAAATTAAGTTTATACTAGTTTAAAATATACTATAACTATTATACTAAAAGACTAAAAATATTTCCATTTATATATAATCTATACCTACTTATAATAAAAGAAAGAATAAAAACTTTTAGCCTAATAAATATATAAATGGATAATACTTTAAGTATTATTTTACTTACTTTTATTAATAGAAAAAAAAATTATAAACTATAAAGTTTTATATAAAGAATAAGTTATTTTTTTTATATATAAACCTTTAAAGTTTAAAAAAAAAATTATTTTAAAAAAAGAAGGGATAATTACTATAATTTAAAAAGAATAGAGTAAAGGCTTTTATATAATAAATTTAATTAATCTAAAAGCTTAACAGCGGTATATTAAGTAATATATAAAAAGTATATATATTACTTTTATTTATTAACTAAAAGTTATATTTAACCTCTTTATAGTTATATAAATAAAAAAGTTTATTATATTAAAAGTAAAGACACTAAATAAGAAGATTAAGTAGTAGATTAAGAATATAAAAAAAAACGTTTTATATATTTTACTAGACTTTTAACGTATAAAAATTTTTATTTTTATAAATAAATTTTTTATAAATAACTAAAATCTTAGTTTATAGTTTAAATATTTTATTATTTTTTAAATTAAAAATTATATAAATACCGAGTTTATCGTACGTAGTAATAATATTTATTAAAATTTAACTAAATATAAATAAGTTATATAAAGTATTCTTACTAGTAAGTTATATAAAATAGTTATACGCTGTAATTTAACTATTACTTTTAGTACTACTATTAATAATATTTTTTATATAATTAATTTCTTACTAGCCCCTAGAGTAGTCTATATAAATTTAAAATTTTTATATAATTATTTTATTAAGTTTAGTATAATAATTAAGAAAAGGCTTATAATAAATATTATATTTTTTTACTAATTATACGAGAACCGTAAAATTTCTAAAATATAATAAATAGTAAAGAAAAATAATTTTATAAATACTTTTATAAAGGGTAAACTAAATAATTTTCTTATATAATTAGTATTTTTTAATATTTTCTTTTATAGTATTAAAGTTTTAATTAATAGGCTAAAGCCCGTATAAAAAATTTAATAAAAAATTTTTTATATTTTTTATATTTTAAATTAGATATCCCCTATTATATAAATTACTTTTTAGTATATTTTTTTTTATATATTATATTCTTTTACTTTATCGTATAAAGGTTAAAGGGAAAACTTTTAAAATATTATATTTAAAAAAAACCCTTTATTTTTTTTTTATATTTTTAATCCTCCTCTATATTAATAAAGGAAAAATAAAAGAAAAAAGAATAAAAAAACGCCTATATATTTTAAATATAATATTTATACTAAGCCCTACGTAATTACTATACATAAAAAATTATATATATTACTTTAAAATACTATAAAAGTATAATACTTTATAAAAGGTAAATCGCCTTACCTGAATTTTTCGACACATTAAGTATAAAGACATACACATACTCCTCCTTTTTTAAAACCCCTTTTAGTCGCCTACACAGCCACCACAGCCACACTATTTATTCGATTAGTATATAAATATATATAAAAGGTAAAGGTCTAGTATTATTACTATATTTTTATATATATAACTACGGCTTTAGTACTTTATGTAACTATATAAAAAGTATATAAAAGTAGCTCTTATAGTAAATAATTTTTATAGTAAAAAGAATTAAGTTTGTATTATTAGATAAAATAATATTAATATTATATAAAAGTAACTAGTATACTATATACTTATTATTTTATAAAATATTACTATACAGAGAGAATTATATAGGGATATATATATATATTAATATAAAAAGCTAATAAAAATACCCTATTAGTAATAGTTTTAGTAAAAATAGTAATCTAAATTTAATTACTAAATATAAAAGCCCGTATAAGAGTAAAGCTAAAAATAATTATAATTTATTATTATAACTACTACTGCTACTAACTGTATAGAATAAAAACTATTTTAAAAGTTTTATTAGAGATTAACTTTATATAAAAAACATAGCTAGAAAGTTAAAAAAGAAAAGAATAGTATTTAAAACTATATATAAAGATAATAATAGATAAAAATTAAAAAAAAAGATATTATAAAGAGGAAAAAGCTTTTATTATATACTTTTATTTTATATAGTTTTAGACCGGCCCTGTTTAACTATTATATAATAACTCCTTACTTTTATTTACTATAATCTTACCCCTTACTTTTATATAATATATAAAGTTAATAACTTTTTACTTTAGTTTACTATAATTTTAATTATTAAGTAGTAGTATACTATATAATTTTACTCTTTAATATTATATAATACGTAAATAACAGACTATAATTTAGTTATATAAAAATATATTAAAATAAAAAAATACTTATAAGGAAAAGAGAACTACTTATTTATATATAGAAAGAGATATAGGAGAATAGAGTATTTATATAGTATTATTATAAAAAACAGTTGCTAGTATATATAGAGTAGTTAATTTAGATAGATTTACTAGTAATATAAATTATATAAATTATATAATCTGCACTAGTAAGTAGAGCTATTATTTAGCTATTATATAAATAGTAGTAAGAAGAATATATATTAAGAATATATAATAAGATATAACTATTATTATTTATTATTGTATACTATTTCCTACTTACTATAATATTACAGAGGACTATTACTCTATATAAGTAAAGTATAGTTATTCTAAAAGACTCTTTATATTTATAATATACAGGGGGGTAACATTGGAAAGGGTTAATCCAAAAAGTTACTATTTTTAAAAATTAATATAAAATTAATTACTAAGCCTAAAAATACGTGAATTATACCGTTTTAAAGAAAAAGTTATAGAGATTTATATAATTATTTTAGTTACGTTATATATATGATATGTAATAAATTAAAATTATAGAAACCTCATTAGTTTTTTAATACCTTTTTTAGGTTTCTATAACTGTTTAGTTAGTGAATATATTTAACTAAAATTTTAACTATACTCTTTTAGGCCTAGTCTAGGTCACGTGACTAGATTTTCGAATTATATTAGTAATCTAATAATAAAATTATATTAATTATAAAAATATTACTAAAGCTTATATAATCACTAGTTACGTGATATATTACTAATATTATAGTATATAATAATATCTTTTAAGTTTTATAAACTTAAACTCCTATTCTCTTAAAATGGACCTACCACTTTTAAAACTTAAATATAAAGTTAATTTACTTTTAAAAGCAAATAACTCTCCTGCTATAATTGCTACTACTTTAAAAAAGTCTCTTACTACTATTTATCACGCTATACAACGTATTAAAAAAAAAGAGAAAAATAATTATAATATAAAAAAAGTTTATATAGGGGGTATAAAAAAGTTAACTAAAAGAGATAAAAGAGTTATTAATAGAGACTTAACTAGAAGTCCTAAAAAGGATAATAAAAGTATACTACTAGATAATAATCTAGAGATTTTAAAAAGATAATTATAAAGAGTTTTAAAAGAGGAGGGATACTCTATTAATATAAGTAAAAAAAAACTAATAATTAACAAAGAAAGTGCTAAAAAAGAGTAAAATATACTAAAAAATAATTAAAAAATATTAAAAATATAAAACTAGAAAAAATAATATTTTCTGATAAGTTAGCAATACAAAGGGGTAGAGCTAGAAAGGAGTTTTATAGAAAAAGGGGTAATAATAGAGTTAGAAGAGAACTGGCTGTTAGCTAATTACGAAGTAAGTTATTTTAACTTTTTAAAATATTAAAATATATAACTTTTTATATATTTTTAGGCTATAGTTTTAGTTTTTTAATATTAATTATAATTAATTATTTTATAGGCTACGACTTTACCCTATATGTTTAGGGTGTAATTTAAGTAGGAGGTAGAAATAATTTAGTATTTATTAAAATACCTAATTTTTCTACTTTTTATACTAGTAAGGACTATATAAATAAAGTCCTTATACCTGAAGTTAAACCCTTAATAAAAAGGGGTAAGTTATATAACTTTTTTTTACCTCTTTTTTTTATTAATATAATAATATATATATATATATATATTATATTATATTATAATTATAAATTTTATATTAATATTAATTTAGGTTAGCAATTTTAATAAGATAACGTCCCTATTTATAAAACTAGGGACGTTTTAACTTAGTTTAAAAATAACAAAATTAAACTATTTCTTTACCTAGCCTATAGTCCTAATTTAGCCCCTATAGAAAATATATAGAGTTTATTAAAATTAGGGCTAATTAAAAATAAAAAGATTAATTTAGGTATAGGAAATAGTCTAAATAGTATAGAAGCTTTTAAAAGAGCTACTATAGAGGAGTAGGATAAAATACCTTAAGAGGCTATTAATAATTATATTTTATTACTTCCTAACCGTTATAAGGCGGTTATAGAAACTAAAGGCTACTATACTAAGTACTAGTAATATATTATTTACTAGTTTATTATTAAAAATGTGAAAATTTGACTTTTATATATAATTATATAAATAATATATAAATATATAAAAATATTTTATATACTTATATATTTTAAGTACTATTATAATATATATAAAATTAACTAAATTTTATACCTTAAATAAAAAGTTATTATAGTCTAAAGTAGGGTCCTAAAAATTGTCTATATTTACTAATTTTTTTTTACCCCTAAACCTCTTAGTAAGTAGCCCCTAACAGGGTAACTAGACTACCCTAGACTTTCTCTTTAAAATAGTATTATTTTCGTATTTTTAGGGCTTATAACTAAAAAGTTATATTATTTTAAAAAAGGTAACTTTTTTGATTAACCCTTCCTAATGTCACCCCCCTGTAATATATATTATAGATTTTAATACTAGTTTTATAATATAATAAAGAAGTTAGTCAAACTAATAAAATTATTATAGTAAATAAAATTAATACAGGGAAGTAGTATAAAAAAAAGCGTAATTAAAAAAGTTATCTTTTTTAAAAATATATATAATATTAATTACTAGGCCTATAAGTACGCAAATAATACCGTTCTAAAGAGAATATTATATATAATTTTATAAAAATTTTAATTATGACTTATTAATTCCGTGTAATAAATTTAAATTACCTAAATATAGTAATTTTATAAACTACTTTTTTAGGTTCCTATAACTTTTTAGTTAGTAACTATATTTAACTAAAATATAAACTATACTATTCTAGACCTAGTATAGATTACATAACTTATTTCTTTAAAGTATATTAGTAATCTAGTAATAAAATTATATTAATAGAAAAAATGTAGCTTATAGTTATATAATTACTACTTACGTAATATATTACTAATATTATAGTATATAATTATATCTTTTTTATTTTATAAATCTAGACTATAATTATATTAATATAGTATAATATTTAATTAATTAATATACTTTATAAGCTTTATAAAGTCGCGGTATAATATAATAATAAAAACTTAAGAAATACTAAATAGTTTATATATAATAAGGCTATATACGAGTAGTATAAATTTTAAATCCTTAAAAATTATACTTCTTTCTTGTAGTAAGAGTAAAATATTTTACTAAATATTGCGATACTCTGCTTATACTCTAATTATATATTTATAAATTAGTAACTACTTATAATTATTCTTAAGGTTATTAATAATTACTACTTATAATTATATATAATATAGTTAGTTTAGGGGATTACTAAGTGTATAAACTTTAGGACTATATTTGTATATTAATCGAATAAAAAGTGTGGCTGTGGTGGCTCGGGGCGACCTTTTTTTTAGAACTAAAATAAGTTATTAGGCTATTACCTAGAGCCTATATAATTAAATATTTAGTTTTTAAGTAAGTCTAACTGTCTATCCTACACTCTATACTATATTATTAACTCTTATTTAAAAGTATTTTATTGTATTACATCTCCGTAGGTTGCATAATATTTAATAAATTTTAAATTTAAAGTTAATTATTATTTAATAGTAAACACTTGTATTCTAATAATTATTAATACTTTAAATGAACTAATAATAGTATTTATAATACTATAGAATATATTAAAAATAAAAATTAGTAATAATAATATAAATAAAATTAAATAGGGTAGAGTTCCTAAGATTATTTAAAGAGTAAAAAGAATTATTAATAGAGACTTAATTAAAAGTCCTAGAAATAAAATTAAAAGACTATTATTAAGAAATAGTTTAAATATATTAAAAAAATACTTATAAAAGTATTTTAAAAGAGAAGTTATAGAGGAAAAACGAGCTAGAAATTATTAAATTCTAAAATTAAAGAGTAGGAACTACTTTTATAAAAAAAAGCGCTATTGAGCCGTATTATATATATATAAAAAAATATAGATCCTCTATTCTAAAAAACTTTATAAACTAGTAATATAAACTTTAAAGTATTTTTCTATAATATACTCTCTAGTTAAGGTAATAAAAATAGCTTAACTATCTAAATAATTAAAATTAATTCTTTAATACTTATAGCAGCTATAGAAATAATTTTAAAAAGAACTTTTTTAAATAAACTTTTAGTAGGTAGCGTTACTAAATAATAAAGCTTTAAAATAAGAAATCGATGATAATAGGCGCACTAGTATTTAGTAATATAAATAGTATTTATATAATTTCCCTACTAACTTTTTAAAATAATCCTTACTTTTTCTTTACTTTTTATTATTATTTTTATATACTTTCGTACTATTTATATTATAACTAAACTTTTTAATTTAATTTTATTTCTTTTAATAGCTCTGTAAGCTTCCTAATTATTATAAATATTATAAGTTAATTATTTATATTACTACTACTATAGCTATAGTAAGCTATAATACTATTTTTAATCTTTACTTTTTAGAATTTTTCTAGATTTTTAAATTGTAATTTCTTTTCTTAAAACCTTTGCTAATCTTTACTTAATAAATAAAAATAAGGTTTTTTAATCCCTATTATAACGTAATAGTTAATAGTCTAAATATAGTTAAAAATAATTAGTATTTTAAGTATTTTAAGTATACAAAAATTAGTAAGGAGCTAATAAAGTTTAGTTCTTTAGCTTTTAGTTTTTTACTTAGTATTATCTTTTAACTTATAATTCCGGTCTCGATAGAGACTAAAACGTTTTAGAGTTATAATAAAATAATTAATATAGAATATTCTATTTTATTTATTTATATACTAAGCTATTTATTTTTATTATTTTAGACCTGCTAGCTATTAGTTCCTTATAGTCTTTATAGCCTAATTTAAAAAATTTTTAGTATTTATATCTTGCATACCTACCGCGCTTATATAATATTATATATTTACAATTCTATAATATATCCGAAGTTATTTAGCCTACTCTTATATAAAGTTTTTAAATTATTTTACTACCTTTATATAAAATTTTTATTTAATTACGAAAGTTTTATAAGTTATTAGTTTTAGTAGTAGACTTATTAGAATAGTAGTAGTTATATCTAAAATAGTTATTATATACTACCTTATATCTTACGTCTTTAGTAAGTATATAAAAGTATTAATAATA
Organism: Pleoardoris graminearum; assembly: GCA_030770415.1. Taxonomy (NCBI): domain Eukaryota; kingdom Fungi; phylum Ascomycota; class Dothideomycetes; order Pleosporales; family Didymosphaeriaceae; genus Pleoardoris; species Pleoardoris graminearum. Next base: position 109,740 of record JASEKS010000082.1, on the reverse strand, counting down.
CTAGCTTCTTATCCGATTTATAAGGCGTTTTACCTTATTATCTATACTTTAGTTAAATTTTTAGTCTTGTAGTAATAGCTATTATAAGTATATATTATTTTTTTAGTTATACCGGATATACCGTTATATAGTATTAAACTAAAAATAATATAAGTATTACCTATGTCGCTCTATACCAATCACAGAAGGTTGCTTATTTTAATTTTAACTTTTTTATTATTTCTTTTATTAATTTATTTAATATATATCTTTTATAGAACGCACTACAAGCCTCTATAATATAAAAATTTATATATATATTACTAGTAGGTTATCTATCTTATAGTTTATTAGGTATATAGGAGTTTAGTACTATAATTAATAAAATTTATTATTTTACGTATTACACTACGTACTATAAATATAATATTTTTTTTCTCTTTTATTGTAAATGCCTATTTAGTATTAGTTATAATAGTAGATATATAAGTATAAGTTACTATAGAGTAATAAATTATACTAAACTATAAATTTATTAAGTATTATTAAGTAGTTATTATATACTTATTTTAGTACTACTTTTTTTAATTAGGCTTAGCGTAGTACCTTTTAAGAGCTGATTATTAGTTTATATAATATATTTAGTACTCTTCTTCCTATTTAGGTAGTTACTAATAGTAATTTTATTATATAAAAAAATAAAATAAACTTATAATTACGCTTTATAAAAAGTAAATAAAATAAAAGTATAGTAAAATGCGCTAATAATAGGCAGTTTAGTAAAATTAAAAGATTATTTAGCCTTAAATAAAAATTTTTATACTATAATATTTAAAATCTTCACTGCTTTTTTTTATAAAATAATATACTATTACTATAAATTAAAAAAAAGATTGTGTATTTTTAATATAAGTAGATTTACTTATATTTTTTAATTAAAAAGTTCCGTAGATTCTCTAAACCTAAAAACATATTATCCCCCTACTATTATAAGCTTAAAAAGATTTACTTAAATCTTTATTTTATTAAAATCTATCTACTTTTTCAGTTCCTATTTTTTATACCTCTCTCTAATTTTTAAAAAATATTCTTTCCTTACTATAAGCTAGTAATTTTAATAATTTTATTAGTTTAATACCTATACCGTGCTTTATAATAGCTATTTATTAATTAGTTTCTAAGTACCTAAATACTATATAAAAAGCTTAATATTAATAAACAATTTGGTAGACTTTTAAGATTATTAATTCTATTTAGCCTATTTTCTTTATTTAATTTTTTTTAAGCGTAAAGTACGCTAGTAAATAGGTTAGAGTTAAATTAGGATTAGGATAGCTTACGTAAAACCCTAACCTAACTATACCTTTAACCTATTTTTTTTAACGCTAATATAGGTTAGAGTTAGGTTAGAGTTATATAGACTAGAGATTAAAATTAAGTAAAAGTTATACAACCTATAAATTAGGGTTAAGTTATAAAATTTAAATTAGAGTCTTCTAATTAGTGTATATATTATAGTTAGTTATTACAGTGTATTATAGTTTAGAAAATAAATAATTATATTTAAGTTATAATATAGTTCCTTTATTATCTATACTATACTTTATACTAAATTATAAAAGTTAAAAATCTAGAATTCCTGTTATATTTTACCAAGTACCTAAGCGTTAAATACAAATTTTTAGCCTAAATAGTAATTCTTTTAGCGTAAATATAATTTAAATTTATATTATAGTTTATAATAGTTAGTATATAGTAAATAATATAGTATAGGTTATTATACTTTTAAAATATTTAACTAGGAAGGCTTTAGAGACTTCTTATATAGCTTATAATATAAAAAATTAAAATTAGTAATTTTTACTAAAAAATTCTATATTAGTAATTTCGCGGACTAGTTAAGTAAAAAGTATTTTTTTAATTAGTAAACTAGTTTCTTACTAATAGCGTTTAATTTTATAGAGAGTAATAACTATATAATATTAATAATTAATTATTATTAAAAACTATAATAACTTACTTTTTAACTTAAATTAATGTTTTTTTTAAGACATCTCTACTAGTAATACTAATAAATTTTTTACTTTTTACACTCTTACTACTAGTAGTTACTTTTTTAAGTTTTTTAAAACCTTTAACAGCTTTTTTAGACTACTATTTATAATAAAAAGTAGAGTTTTTACTATAAGCTAAGTAGGTACGCGATATTATTGAGGTAAAGTAAATAATTAGATATATATTAAGCTATTATAATTATATATAATAATAGAGAGTAGGTAATTAAATTAGTAGTAAAATAAGTAAAAGTAATAATTAAATATATATACGTAATTAGGCTAGTAGTATATAAACTATTACTAGCACTATTACTTAAATACGTATAAACTACTTTTTAGATTAGACTAGTATATTTTACTTTTACTACTCTATTATATTCTATCTTATACCTAATCTACGTATTATTATATATTTTTATTATATTGGCGTACCGTATTATAGATTCTATTAAATAAAAAACTTTTAATTATATAAATAGACTACTACTATCTTACAAAATTAAAATTCTACTAGATTTTAAATATAACAAGTAGAATAAGCTTACTAGGATAATTAATATAGTTATTTATAATAGTATTTTTTAACTAGTATAGAGTTTTACTTACAAAGCAGATAAAATTAATAAAATTCTTAGAATATATAGTATAGGCAGCTTATAAAAAAATTACCTAATAAATCTATAAATACTATTTAAGGGCTAGCTAAGCTTAAGCACTTACGCTATAGTGTAAAGAAATTAATTAAATATAAAAAATATAAAAAAAAAAACTCTAAAAAAAGCTATTGTAGTACATTATTTAATAAAATCCTAATTTATAAAAAAGCTTAAGGCGACTAGATAAGATATCTAAAAAAAATTAGTTAGAATAGAGTTTAAAAAGCTTAAAAAAAAAGGTTTTATAATAAGAAGAGTAGTAAGTTATTATAACTATATATTATAGTTTTATATTAATATAGTATAACTATGTAGCTGTAAATAAAGCTTAAATGTATTTTTAAAATATTAAAAATATTATATTAGAAATTAATAACAGGCGGTATATAAAGACCTTAAAAAAGCTTTATTAAACTATTATAAATAACTTTAATAAAAAAACTAAAAGTCGTATAATAACTTATATATATAGAGCAGGTAGTACTCTATAAAAGATTATATAAAATACGTCTTTAGAAGAATTAAAAAAGCTAAAAGTAAATATATTTAAAAGTAAAAAGGCTAAGAATAGGTGGTATACCTTTATAGAGAATATAATATTAGAGAAGCTAGTAATAGTAATAGTTTAAAATTAAAAGTAAGTTTATTATATTATTTTATTATATATACGTACTAATTACTATAGGGAGCGTAAGCTAATATTTTTTAAAAAGCTTTTTAGTAATAGTAATATAACTCTTAAGACTAATAAACCGTATATTTTAAATAATAAAAGTAATAAGTACGAGAAAGAGGTTAATAATAATTTAAAAATTAATAAGTATTATAAGGGACTTAGTAATAAATATAAAATAAAAAAATAGTAGTAAAAGTTATAAATAAAGTTATAGGTAAAGAATAAGAAGTTTTCTAAAAAAAGTAAATAGGATAGCGCTTCTAAGACGACGTAAAAAGGTTTTTCTAATAATAATATATAAGTAGAGATTATTAAATAGTACTACTATACTAAAATAGTTAATATATACCCTAATATTAGCGCGCCGCTAATTACTTAAGGCTATAAAACTCTATTTAAAAGCTTTATTATAAGATTTTTTAAAATTAAATTTTTTTAGAATTATAAATAGTTTTATATATTTAATTTATATAATATCTTAGTTATTATTATAGTATATTAATTATTATATTACTTCTTATTATTAAAATTAGAGTTTTATTTTTAACTTTCTAATTTTATATATTTATATTTACTAAATAATTTTTAATTTCCTTTTAAAATTCTTATATATTAGTATTTTATAAAAATATTTATAATAATAAATATAAAATAATTATAATTTACAGTAATATATAATTTTAAATATTAAAAATAGTATATACTTTATTTAAATATAAATAAGAATTAATTATTAGAATATTTTAATTATTAAATATTATTTAATAATTAACTAAAATAAATATATAGTATAATATATACTAAATATTTATACTATAAAATAATAATACTATTAATAAATTATTTATAAAATTATTATATTACTTATATTTATTTTTCTATAAAATATTAATATATAATAATAATATAAGAAAATTAAAAAGTATTAAGTAAGTATAAATATATAAAGCTTTAAAGTTAAAAAAGACTTTAGTTTTAATAATAAAAGTAATATACTAATTAATATAGTATATTAATAACTAGGATAGTATATAATATAAATATATAAAAACTATCTATAATTTTAAAAAATATTTAATTCTAAAAAATTTTAATTGAAAAAAAATCTAATAATAAAATCATATAATAAAAGCTTTTATAGAGAGCGCTATAGCCTTAAGTTATTAGTAAAATACTAATATTAGAGTATGTATTAACTATCTTTGCGTACTAACTATTTTAGTATAGTATATAGAATATAGGCTAGCCGGTGTTTATTATAGCTAATAATAATAATTTATAAAGTTACTTAAAATATTAGTAATATACGGGCCGCTACTAGTGTTTATATCTATATTAATATAATTTAATAAAATATATAGCTGCTATATACTAAAAATAAAATATTTCATTAAAGTTTTACTTAGTATTTCGCTAACCCCCTACTATTATAAAAAATTATAATATTAAAAAACTTAAAAGGTACTATATCCTATACCTAGTATTAATAACTATAGTTAAATACTTTTATAATTTACTAAACATTAAATTTAGCTACTAACTACTAAAAGTACTATACCTATTTAAAATAATTACCTATAGAGCTGTTAAAGAAAAAAATTAACTTAATTAAATTCCTAGCCGTATATATTAAGTAAAATAAAGAAAAAAAAGAAGACGTACTATTTATATAGAATAAATAGTAAAATATAACTAAATAAACTAAAGACCCTATAAATATTACTCTATACTAGAATTCTTATACTCGCTTAATTAGGTATAAAACTAATTTAAAAAAGCTACTAACTATATAAATAGCTATTTATATATATTCTATTTTAACTACAGCCTTATTCTTTAATATTTATTAATAGAAATTACTAAGCTTAAATAAAATATTAAAACTAAATACTTTATAAACTATTTAGACACCCGGTCTTATAAAGATATATAAGTTTTTATTTATAAATAATAATTTATACCTTTTATCCTCTTCTCTTAATATTAAAATCAAAATATACTTATACTAGTTCTATTATATTCTGCTATAACCCTTAAAAAGAAGCTTATATAAGTTATAGTTAATAATAACTAGCTTTTCTAAATAGTTAAGCGGCTATTATTTTAGTACTTTATTAAATTCCTTTAACTAGAGGCTATAATAATTAGCAATTATAAATATAGACTAATATTTTAAAGTTAGTTTTAATAAGCTAAAATATATCTTTTTAATAACTTTAACTAAATAACTTAAATTTTAATTATATTAGATATATAGTCTATATCTAATTGCTTTAGTTTTTTTAATTATTAAAATATATTATATTAATTACAACTAGCAACTTTAAAAAAAGTTACTTAATTTTATCCTAATACGCGAAAAATATACTAGTACTTTTATAGTAATATATATACTATAAGTATTATTAGAAATAAATACTAAACTACGCCTTTTAGCTATTACTTATAATAATACTAATAATAATAATATGCTTACTCGCGCTATTTAAAAAAAACTAGTTTTTAAAAGTATTTTTTAGCGTTTATAAGAGAATACTATACTATATTTAGTTTATATTATTAATTTTATTATTTAAAATATTATTAAGTATCTTACACTAGTAGTATTACCTATAGTTAAAAATATAAAAATATTATAAAAATAATATATTTAAAAAATAAAAGCGTAGGTATCTATTCTAATCTCTCTTTATAAAGTATATACGTTTTTATTATATATATTTATTATATATTAAGTAATTACTAAATTTAGGCTATCTATAGTACTATGAACGTATTAGTATAACGTTATAAGTATTTTATTACTATATAATAATACTTACTATTTAAAAAACGGCTGTCTATTATCTGCGACGTTAAAATATAATAATATTTAATATTTAATATATATACCCGCGCACTTAAAATTTAAAAATATATTAATAAATAGTTAAAATAAAAGATTATATTTAATATAACTATTAGGACGGCTAATAGTAATATAGCTAAAATAGACTTTTATAATCTTAAATAACTTAGACTATTTTTTATAGAATAGTACTACCTTAAACTACTTACTAAAATACTAAAACGTTTTAAAAATACTATAAGTTTTCTTAGTAAGAACTAAAAACTTTAAATTTAATATATTTAACTTATATATAACTGTCTCTTTAATTTCTTAAATAAGATAATAGTTAAGTTAAATAATAAAAACCTAAAATATAAAGAGAATATTATATAGCTAAAAATAGTATAATTTATAGTTAAAAGTAGCTATACTAAATTAAGTAAATACTATTTAAAGATAAATATAAAGTAAGAGTTTTTATTTAACTATATAATTATTTTTAATCTAATATAAAATCTTACAGTATATAAAATATAATTATTATAAATATTTATTATAGTAGAACTCTAACTATTAGTTTAAAATAATATATAAGAATCCTACTATAAATATACCTATTAAAAATAATTTTTTAATTATTTTAATTACTATAATAATAATAGGCGTATAAATTATATACTAGTATTAAACCCTTTTATATAATAACTATAAAATAGTAAATAGTTTTAAAAGCCTACTACTCTATTAAGTAGTTTTTTAACTCTAAGCTAGGCGTCTTTTATAAAAGAAGCTAAAGAGGCTAGTAACTAAATATATAAAAAAAAAGAAGTCTACTTAAGTACTTTTTATATAAAAATAACTAAAGGTTTTAATATACTAGATTAGTAGTAGGTATATAAAAATATATTTTTTTAACTAACTTAAGTTATAAAAGTCGTACTTACTATACTAATTATATAAGTTAGTATTAAGTGTGTTTTTAATATTACTAAGGACGTAATTAGTAATTAGAGGTATTAACTTTTTATTTTAATAGTCTAGTAAATAATAATTTTTACTAATTTAATTTCTTAAGAGACGGAAGAGTAAACTAGACTATAAAATATAGTAATAAGAATAGAAGATAATAAAACTTTTTATAATAAAATTAATAATTTACTAGACTTTCTAGCACCTTAAAAGCTTATTAAAAAATATATAAAAAATATATATAGCGTAAATAGAGATTTAATAAAAGGTACTAAAAACTATAAAAACAAATTACCTCTTCCTTTATAAAAGTTTTAAAAGTATATATACTATTATAAATAATTATAATTAATAGCTATTATAATATAATTCCTATAGGTATATAAATTAAATAAGAGTCTTATACTATATTTAATTTAGTAATGTTTAAGAAAAAAATTCTAATAATTTTAATTTAATTTAATCCCTAGTCTATATAATTTAATTTAACCCTAACTCCTAGTTTATATAATTTTAATTTAACCCTAGCCTATAGTCTATATAACTTTAACCTAACCCTAACTTCTAGTTTATATAATTTTAATTTTATCTTAACATATTATCTATACGACCCTAACTTAACCCTAACCTAATACTAGATAACTTTAACCTATTTACTAGTATAGCGTAAAGTACTATCCGCGCCTTTTTTAATTTAGCTTTTTTAATTTTACTAGGTTAGGTCTAGGGAATAGGCTACGCCCTATAGTAATTAAATATAAATCTAACACTCCTAAGTAGGAGTATAAAAGGCTTATTTATTCTTTTATATTTTATTTTTATTATATTTTACTCCGCCTACTAATAGTCTGTAAATTAATAACGTTATTATAGCCTTATTATATAATTTAAAATAATATTTTTTTACCTAATTTTACGTAAGCCTTTATACTACTTATTAAACTTTCTACTAAAATAATAATACTATAAAAACCTGCTAAATCAAATTATATATATACCTAGCTTACTTAGTCTTATAAAATAAAAAAAAAGCTATTACTTACTATTTTTAGTACTTACGCCGCCTATAAATACCTATTACCTAATTAGTAATACCTATTAGATAAAGATAAAAGACTTTTTAAAGTTTATAATACTTTGTTATTTTTTTTTTAATTTTATAAGTGTACTAATAGATCTGCCTTATTTTATTAATTTAAGCTTAAAATTACTTTATTACTTCTAGCTCTATTAATAATATTAAGTTTTTTAGCTCTTCTTTATTAACTACCTACTTTTATAAAGCTTTTATTTTATTAGCCTAAAATCTATTTATATAAAACGACGTACTAAGAAGGGCTTTAAAATAGCTAAAAATAATATACTTAAACAGGCTATTTTTTACTAAAAAGTTACGTACACGTAGATTAGCGTAAAACTTATTAATAAGCTATATATAGATAGATAGTTTTAGTTAATTTTAAACTTTATACTAGTTTAAAATATTACTACTACTAGGAGCGGTCGGTATAATAGGTGGTAAGTTAGTAATTTATTTAAAATTAGTATTATAATAAACGTTTCGGAAATAAAAAAAAACCTATAAAAATTATAATATAATAAAATATAACTTTATAAAATAAAAGTTAATAATATAGTATAAAATATAGAATAGATAACTAGACTTCTGAGCTTAAAAACTAAATATTTAGTTATATAGACTCTAGGTAATAGTGTAATAACTCCCTTTAGTCCTAAAATTTATACGTCTAGTAACCCCCTAGGCTAATTATATTATATATAATTATAAGTAGTAATTACTAATAACTTTAAAAATAATTATAAGTAGTTACTAATCTATAAATATATAATTAAAGTATAAGCAGAGTGTTATTATATTAAGTAAAATACTTTACACTTACTAAAAAAGAAGAGTATAACTTTTAAGGGTTTAAAATTTATACTACTTATATATAGCCTCGTTAGTATTATATTAAGCTATTTAGTATTTATTAAGTTCTTATTATTACGTTATACCACGGCTTTATAAAGCTTATATAGTACGTTAATTAATATAAATCTAAAAATATTAATAAAAATAAAAATAAAAATAATAAATTATTTATTTTATAAACTCTATTACAATGTAAAAATAACAGTAATATTAGTATAAAATATTTTAATTTTTTTAATCTATAGTTTTTTAGAACACTATTTATTCTTTTATATTAAATTAAAAAAATTAAAAAACTGTTAGACAGTATCTATATAATTTAATATTATTAATAAATTATAGAATTAAAGCGCTTAGTATTTTATTTTTATTATTTAAATAGCGCTCTATCTGGTAAAAGTAATAATAGTTATTATAGGGGGGTAAAAAAAAAAGCGTAATTAAAAAAGATACCTTTTTTAAAGTTATATAAGTTTATAATTAGTAAGCTAAAAAATACGAGAAAAACAGTATTTTAAAGAGAAAGACCAGTAGATTCTATTTACACTATTAGGGGCTGCTTACTAAGAGGTTTAGGGGTAAAAAAAATTAGTATATATAGAAAATATTTAGAGTCCTACTTTAGGCTATTATAACTTTTTATTTAAGCTGTTAAATTTGCTTATTTTTATATATATTATAATAGAGTCTATAATATATAAGTGTATTAAATATATTTATATATTTATATATTAATAATATAATTATATATAAAAGTCACTTTTTTAAATTTTTAATAATAAACTAGTAAATAATATATTACTAGTATATAGTATAGTAGCCTTTAGCTTCTATAACTACCTTATAACAGTTAGGCAGAGATAAAATATAGTTATTAATAACTTTTTATAGTATATTATTTTACTCCTTATTAATAACTCTTTTAAAGGCCTCTATACTATTTAAACTATTTCCTACACCTAAATTAGCCTTTTTATTTTTAACTAGCCCTAATTTTAATAAACTCTATATATTTTCTATAGGGGCTAAATTAGGACTATAGGCTAGGTAAGGAAATAGCTTAATATTGTTATTTTTAAACTAAATTAAAACGTCCTTAGTTTTATAAATAGGGACGTTATTTTATTAAAATTACTAATCTAAATTAATATCAATATAAAGATTATAATTATAATATAATATAATAATATATATATATATATATATATAATTATATTATTAAAAAAAGGGGTAAAAAAGGACTATAAAACTTAACCCTTTTTATATAGGGTTTAACCTCAGGTATAAGGACTTTATTTATATAGTCCTTATTAGTATAAGAAGTAAAAAAATTAGGTATTTTAATAAATACTAAATTACTTTTACCTCCTACCTAAATTGTACCCTAAACTTATAGAGTAAGATCTCGGCCTATAAAATAATTAATATAATTAATATTAAAAAACTAAAACTATAACTTAAAAATATAAAAAAAGTTATATATTTTAATGTTTTAAAAAATTAAAATAACTTACTTTATAATTAGCTAACAGCTAATTCTTTTTTAACTCTATTATTACTATTTTTTTTATAGTATTTCCTTCTAGCTTTACCCCTTTATATTGCTAACTTATTAGAAAATATTATTTCATTTAATTTTATATTTATTATATTTTTTAATTATTCTTTAGCGTATTTTAATTTTTTTTTTAGCGTTTTCTTTGTTAATTATTAGTTTTCTTTTACTTATATTAATAGAGTAGGTCTTTTTTTTTAAAAAAAAAGGATTATAAAGTCCTTTTTATAATATTAAGACTATTTTCTATTAATATTCTTTTATTTTTTTTAAGACTTCTAGTTAAGTCCCTATTAATAACTCTTTTTTCTCTTTAAGTTAAATTTTTTACTCTGCCTTGTTTAACCTTTTTTATATTATTATTATTATTATCTTTTTTATTATTTTTATCTTTAATACGCTTTATAGCGTTATAAATAGTACTTAGTAATTTATTTAAAGTAGTAGTAATTAAAGTAGATAAATTATTTACTTTTAAAAAATTAACTTTAGATTTAAGTTTTGAGAATTTTGGCTCTATTTTAAGGAAATAGGAGTTTAAGTTTATAAAAGTTAAAAGATATTATAATATACTATAATATTAATAATATATTACGTGATTAGTGATTATATAAGCCTTAGTAATATTTTTATAATTAATATAATTTTATTATTAGATTACTAATATACTTCGAAAATCTAGTCACGTAACCTATATTAGGCCTAAAAGCGTATACTTAAAATTTTAGTTAAATATATTCACTAACTAAAAAGTTATAAGAACCTAAAAAAGGGGTCTAAAAAATTACTATGTTTAGGTAATTTTAATATATTACACGTAATTAATATCTAATAGGTAAAATACTTATAACATTCTCTGTAATTTTCTCTTTAGAACGGTATTATTCGCGTATTTTTAAGCTTAGCAATTAGTTTTATATAAATTTTTAAAAAAGGTATCTTTTTTAATTAAGCTTTTTTTTTCACCACCCTGTATAATACTAAAAAGCTAAACTCCTATTACTAAATATATAAAAACAGATATTGTTATAAACTAATATATATATTAATATTTTAAGTTAGAAAATTTAAATAAATTATATATTTATTATTATAGTTCTATCTACGTATAAAAGATTATTAAGTACTTTTTATCCTACTATAAGCCGCTCTATAGTAAGAAGGCGAAAGAGCTTACTTATAAAAAGATATAATTTTTTTATTTACTTTTTTTAATTTTTACTAACGTATATCTTATAAAATATAGAGCTTAATAAATTATAAACTACTATTAGATAAATAATTAAAATAAATAAAACTTAAGCGATAACACTATAAATAATATTTTTAATAAAATTACTTTACGCCACACTTAAGCTCTTTAAAAATTTAATAAACTAATTAAATTATTTATCTATTAAGCTTCTCTATTAAAGTTTATTATATAAGTTTTTATTATTTTATTATTTTTCTACTCTTTTATTATAGAATTTTTGTAGGTAGTACGATTTTAAATTATTTATTATAAATAATAGCTAAAGAGCTATTTAGTATTTAATTTAATACACTTTATACTCTATTATTATATAACTTCTTAAAATTTTAGTTTAGTAATTTTTTCTTTTATATTCTTAAAATTTAGTTATTTTTTAAATCTTTAGAATTACTAAATTATAAGAGTTTTTATTAACCTATCTACTAGTATATTACTTATTTAAAGGTATTTAATTTTAAAACTTTTTTTTAAATACTTTTAGCGCAGCTATATATTCTATATATCTATATAATATAAATAAGTAGTTATATATATATATTTTTTATAACTAGCCTAATTAATTACTAATTATTATAGAATATACGCTACGTAGTTTTATAATATAAAATAAGTTTTTTAAATAAGCGCTTTATAGCTATTATTTTCTTATTTATATATTTAAGCACGAGAGGCTCTATTTTAATAGTTAATATTAAATTAATAGTCTATCTTACGACTTTTTAATTAATTACACTCCTAAATAATATAATAATATAATTATATAAAAATTATTTACATTTTAAATTCTTTATAAACAAAGCGTTTAAATAGATTATAAGTTTTAGGCCCTTATATATACTATATTAAATTACCTAAAAGTAAAATCTATAAAGAAACGCGATTATATATTTTATTATAATATAATAGTTTTTACTTAAATTAGTTAAAAAATACGAGAACTTTAAAATAGTAAATACTATATCTAGTTATATTATAATAGTAGTATAAAATATAGATTTAATATACTTTTAATATATTTTAATCTCTACTTTTATTATTTTTCTTTTATTCCTAAGTAGCTCTTCTAATAGTAAAGGCGTTAATAAAAGAAGTACTGAATTAGCTATCTTAAATCTTTTTATAATTTTTTTAATATATAAATTATAAATTAGCGTAATTATTTAATTTCTTTTTTTTAATTACCTATATTTTAAAGTATTATTCTATAGCTTTATATACTTCTATTTTATATATTTCTAAGAGCTTATTACTTAGTTTAAAAGCTTCTTACTAATAAATTTTATAGTATAGAAGTAGAATATAATTTATATAAAAAAATATAAAAATCCTATAATCTACGTTAAAAAATAAGTAAAACTTTTCTCTAGAGTAATTAAAACTAAACTTAGCTAAAGTACTAAAAAGATTTTTATATTATAATATAGATAAGTTGCGTAGGCTATATAAGACTTAGTTAAGTTTTATATAACTACCTTTCTATTTATAGCTATTAGGTAGTTTATACTATACTAGGTTTAAGGGGTTAATTAATATATTAAGAAATATGCTAATTATATTAAACTATAAAATTTTTAAATTAAATTTTACTATATTTATTTTAGCTATATAAAAGGAGTATAATATAAATATTATAGTATATATTAATAAAAGTATATATTTTAACTAAAGGTCGTATCTAATAATAAGGTAAGCTTTATACTTTACAAAATAACTATCTTAATTAAATTTATAGGTAAATACCTATTTAAATAAAAATAGTTATATAGTATTTTTAGAGCGCGTAACTACCTACTAAATTTACTTTTTAAAAAATATATTTTATTCTTTATATATAGTCTAGTAAAAGAGTAGGTTAAATAAATATAAAAAGATTACTTCTTATATTACTAGCTTTTTTAGAAGCTCGTTATAGTATATATAAGTTTTATATTAAAATATTATTTTTCTTAAAGCCTTATTCTATATAGTAGCTTAAATTATAATATTAATAATTATAAACTCTCTACGCTCTTCCTATATAAGATTTATACTAAAAATAAATATATTTATAAAATTATATTAAACAGAGCTATCTATACTACTAAGTAAAATACTTATAAGTTTTATATTATATAAAAGCTCGCTCCCTACATTAGGGCTTAATTATATATAAATACTAAGTAGATTTTTATTTTTACTCCCTAATTTATTAAGATCTTTAAAATCTAATTTATTTTGCTTTTAGCTTTATTAAGTAGTCGGGCTATAGTTCCTTATAAGTGTTTATATTTTATAAGTAGAAGTACTAATTATTTTACTTAATAAAAGGAGTTTTATATTACTAATTTAAGTAATAGTATTATATAAGCTTTTACCTACTATTTAAAAATTTTATAAACTTTTTATTTTAGACTATTCTACTCCTTTACTAAAATATATTTTATAAAAAATATTAAGCAATTACTTTTTTTAAAATTTATAGCTCTAAGTTTTTTAGACTCTAGAGTAGGCTAAAGAGAAATTAAACTAATATTTATATTATATAATATATAGATTCGCGACTATTAGTTAATTATATTAATAGCCTATATATATACTATATATATTTGTATACTAATTGAACAAATAGTGTGGCTATAGTAGCTTAGGACGACTAAAAGGGGTTTTAAAAAAGGAGGAGTATGTGTATGCCTTTATACTCATATATATACTATTTATATAAAGCTTTACTTACCCAACTAGTTAAAAGAATAAAATTAAACCTACGCTAAAATACCCTTAAGCTATTACTTAGATTACGTAATATTTTACTAATTTTTAGCTTATTAGAGTTATAAATTTATATATTAAAAATTTTATTAAGCGCCTTACCTATATTTATAATGTTAATAATATATAAAATATTTATAAACCCCATAGTCTTTTCCTATATAATAGGCTAATCTTGTTTTCTTTTATAAAAAAGAGTTTTATTAAATATAATGTTACACGTTATAATAACTAAGTTAAATAATAATATTTATATTTTATAAATATTAGAAGCTATATAACTAACTAAATATTTAATATAAATACGTAGATTTATTTTAAATTTAGACCTATTACGCTTAGTTAGGTAATTTCTATTTAGTAAATATATATAATAACTATAAGTATATATATTATTTTAATTTAAATATAGATCTACTGTTTAGTATATAATAAATTTTAAATTTATAGTAATAGAAATACTATTTAAACTAGTTATAAAAAATCTTATTTAAAAATTATATATTTTTAAAAGTTACTAGACTAATATTATAAAGCGCTATAGTTACTTTTATAACTTTTAGTTAAACCTTTTTTAGTAAGTTCGTACTAAGTCCTATAATAATAGTTTTATTAATAATTTTTTAACTAGCGCGTTTAGGGTCGCCGTTTAGCTTATATATATAAAAAAGTAGTATTTTAATATTTATATTAAGCTTTTTTATCTATTTTTTAAAATACGATCTTTTATACTATAGATAGGTAGTAATATTATTATTTTAAAAAAATTTTATAATCTTAAATATATACCAGATATATACTTATATAGTAAAACTTAAAAATACTTTTATAAATTCTAAAAGTAATTTTGCCTTTAGACTCTCTATATATATTTTTCTACCCTCTCTTCTAGGGTTATTACTGTAACATTACGCAACCCTAAACTAGCTGTTTAAACTTATATTATATTATATAATTAATTAACTCTTAACGAGCTTTTTATATAGTAACTATAACAATTTTTCTATTAGCGCTAATAACCTATAACCTTTTTAATAGTAATTAAAGTATTAAAATAATACTATACTTTCTATAAGGCCCTTTAGTCCTTTTAAAATAACTACTAACTCCTCTAATAATTCTATACAACTACCTTATAATATTATAGTATATCCTCCTACTACTACTACCTATTTTAAAGTTTTACTTTTATATATACGTATATGTTTATACCCGAATAATTTTAACCGCTTTAATAAGCTTTTTCTACTAAAGCTTTACTTTTTTTACTACTCTAAGAAAGTTTTTTTTTTATTATTATTAAAGTACTATTATTACTATTACTACTACTATTATTACTACCGCCGCCGTTCTCTATTTTAAATAAAAAAGATTTATTTTTTTTATATTATTATATTATAAAACCTACTATATTGCTGTATAACTAAAAGTAGATCTTAATATCCTTATAAATATTATTAAGACTAAAGATTATATTTATTTTAAATAAAAAAAGGCGCGTTAAGATTAAATCGGAATGAAAAACGTTAATTAAAAAATTTAATTTATTAAATAGGCCAGCCTACTATACTACGTAAAAATAGAAGTTAGAGTAGTTCTTAATATAACTTAGCTAATTATTACTATTAGTAAAAGCCTATACTGTACGCTAAAAGTTACTTAGTAAATTAATTATTAAATACTAAAATACTAACGTAGTAAATATAATAAAAAAAATAAACAGTTTTTTTCTAATTATATTAAAAATATTTTTAAATATTATATAGTATTTATAGGAAGGAGAGAAAGCTACTATACTTACTATTTTAAACGCGCTATATATAGCCTATAATTCTACTTATAGTTTTACTTAAAATAATAACTTATAGATATTTTATTATTATATTATAGTTATTACTTTACTGTCATTACAGCTGCCGCCTAATAAGTTTTTTATTAAATTATTACTCTACTAGCTGTAAAATTTAAAAAATTCTATATTTAATAGCCTTTAGTTATAGCGCCTCTATTTTTACTTATTTATATTAAGTAAGGACGTAATATATATAACGTTAATATAGCTTCTATAAATAAACGTAAAAAAAGAAATATATCTTTGTACTATAATTATTTTTAATTAATAATATTTACTACTCTCTAAGCTATCCTTTAATAATATTAAAGAGATCTTAGAAAATACACTAGTATAGTTATAATAATTTTTTTTTAGTTTTTATAAAATTACCTAAGCCGTGTATATAAGGGAATATTACTTATAATATATATATTTAGTAATTAAAATATAAATATTTTACACTTTTTAGACTAAGTAATATAAAATTTTTTAACTTAAATATTCTATTTTTTTGTACTATATATCCTTAGTATTAATACGCGGATATATTAATTATAAATAAAGTTTTTAATATACTAGTATTACGCTCTAAACTAAAAAATAAAAGAATAGAGACTTATATTTAATAAATATAAAATTATACTTATAAATAAGTATATATATTTATATACTAATCGAACAAATAGTGTGGCTGTAGTGGCTCGGGGTAACTAAAAGGGGTTTTAAAAAGGAGGAGTATGTGTATACCTTTATACTTAATGTGTCGAAAAATTATAAATAAGTATTATAAGTATAAAACTCTATTTTAAAAATCCTATATATAGTATATTATCTAAGCTTAAGTATTAAAGTCTTTTATTATATAAGTAACCTTTAGATACTATATTTAGATAAAATTTTTCTATAATAACTATATCTTTTAATATAAAATCTTTTATAAAATTTCCGTTCGGCCTGTTTAAAGCGTTTTTAATTACCTAGATTCCTATATTAAAAATTAAAAAAGCTTATATTTTAGTCTTAATAGTATATATACTATTAGGTTTTTTAAAAAATTCTAGAATAAGTAATAATTTATTATTTATAAAATATAAGGCGATACTATTATTAAAAATAGTACTTTTAGAGAGTATATAAGTATTATAATTTAATATAAAATATATATTATTACTTTATTTTAATTTACTACTTATAATAAATAAAGTATTAATAACTATATATACTATAGAGCTAGAGAATATTAGTTTATTAAACTTTTTATATTATAAAATATTCTCTTTAAGCTACTATTTTTATTTAAGTATATTATAAACCGCTATAAATTTATTAAATATGAAATATTTAAACAGCTTTCCTTTATTTTTTTTAAAGAGCGGCGCCGTTAGACTAGTATAAGTACTTATTAATATTAATTATAGGTAATAGTACTTAGTAGGTTTCTAATAGTATACTTTTAGTTTATAAGAATATTTATATAATTTAACTTTTTTTTTAGTTATAAGCTATTTAATTAAAAAGATTAGTTCTATTTATTAAGTATTATAAAAATGTAAAAGCTTTTAATAAATAATTTAGTAATTTTATTTTATAATACTATTTAGAAAATTCTTTTTACTTTTATTAAAAAGAGCTTTTTATTTTTAAATATTAATGTTTAGGCTTAAGTTATATATATTTACTCTTCTTCTTTAGGTACTAATTTTTTACTAATAGTAGTAAAAGAATTAGTAATAGCTAGCTTATTTTAAATACTACTAAGCTTATATACTTTTACCTTTATATAAATAGCATTCTATTTATAATATTATGCCTTAAAAGCTATCCTTCTATACTCTAGTTTTTTTTAAATAAATATAGTATTATTATTATATAGTATTTTTAGCAATCGTATTAGTAATTAAGAGCGTTTATTTAAAAAATAAATAATTAAGTAAATAAAAATATTTCCTTTAATAGCGTAGTTCGTTTAAATAGTACTTATAAACTTTAAAACTACTATTATATTAATCTAGTTTTAAATATTTATTACTTAGTTTACTTTAGTAGTATACTTAGTTATATAGGTATAGTATAGAGTAATCTGTATATTATAGTTATAGTACATTTTTATAATCTTTCTTTTAAACGCTTATATAATACGTAAACACTTTAGTATTAAAAAAAAGTTAATAAAATTATTTACACTTTTAAAATTAGGGTTAATAAGATTTTAAATACTATAAAGTATATATTATATTTTAAACTATATATACTACGTTAACTAGCTCGTAGAATTAGTAAAATAGATAGTATTAATTAAAAAAAATAAAATAGTTTTAGATATTATAATACTTATTATAGAGGCTTAAAAAAGTAAATAGTAAATATTAATATTTAATAAGAATTTATATATAGGGAGCTTACTAGATGCTTTAAAATACGGTAAGAGTATATATTAAAATACTAGCTTTACTAGTATAGGCGTACCTATTTTAGTACTTATACTTAAGTAAGGGACGTCTTTATACTTATAATACTATCTCCCCCTTTAAGAAGCTTTATTTTTAAAGCTTTATAATTAGTTTTATATATCTTTAACTTTTATATAGTAGGGCGGAGTTAAATACTTATAAAAGTAAAATATTTTTATTAATACAGTAAAATATATAACTATTTAAATAGTAAGTTATAGGGCTAATTTTATCTATAATCTAACTATTAGAGTTATAAAGTACGATAGATAAGTATAGCTTTTTTTATCTACTACCTATACCTTTAGGGGAGTTCTTTATATTAAGTTATATTATTTTTATAATTTTATTATACTACCTATTTACTAACTATACCTTATTATTTATTAATTATTCTTAATTATCAGCTAGTTATTTATTAGCTATTTATTAGCTATTTATTTATTATTTATTTTAGTTAATTATTTATTTATTATAAGATGGGCAGTAGCTATTTATATATAATAAGTCTTTTAAAAAAATATACTTAATTATTAGAGCGTTTATGGGTATTATTAATAGTATTCTATAATATATTTTTAATAGCTTATAATATTAAAATATAGTTATTAATTAAAATTATTATAGTTTTTTTATTTAACTAAAAATTTTAATATGCCTTTAGGGTCGGTGTCTAAGTTAATTATCTATTTATTAACTTTATAGTCTAGTATTACTTTAACGTTATAGATAGATAGTTCTTTTTTTTATTATTATATAAAGAGAGGTAAAGTATAGTATTAGAAATACTAGTCTAAAAAAGGTATAGACTAAAAAAAGTTATTCCCCCAGATACAGTTAAAAAATAAGCGTATATAAGAATTATAAAAAAAGTTTATTTTTTTTTTATAGTAATAAAGTTTTATAGCTTTAATTTTTACTTAGGAGTAGCGTTATATTATATAAGTAAAGTAGTTATAGGTAAAACTATAAGTAAACGTCTTTAAGCGTAGTATAATTAGTAAAGTTAAATTTAAAAATTTAGCTAGTACTATCGCAATTATCTGGTGATCTATTATAGATATTAATAATTTTAAATAGTTTTAAGTTCTTAGTTTTTCGTTTTTTTAGAGTAATACGTATAAATATTATATATATTAAGTATAACTTAGTTGCCTATATAGATCTCTAGAGTAGAGAGTTATTATCTATTAGTATACTTTGTTATTTTTACTTATACCTACGTTAGTACTAAATATAGTTATTATTTTATATAGTTTATATATATAAAAAATTTATATATAGTTTGTATATTATATATTACTTTTTATCCTTTTAGTAGTATACTAAGAAGTTTATTATCTATATATAGTAAGTATTCCTTTATAACTTTAAATAGTATTATTTCTTTACGTTTATCTATAGGAGCGGTATTAACTTAGTGTATACTATATTTTTACTTAATATAGGTAGGTAGAATAGAGGCGCTATAACTAAAGCCTATTAAATATAGGATTTTTAGAATTCCGTTATAGCTAGTAGAGTAATAACTTAATAAATAACTTATTAGGCTACAGCAGTAATAATAGCAAAGTAATAATTATAAAATAATAATAGTTTATTATAGGTAGAACTATAAAAATTATATATAGTGCGTTTAATATATAGCACGTTTAAAATAATAAGTGTAGTAGCTATTTTTTCTTTTTATAAATACTATATACTTAAAGTCTAGAAATCTTCTTAGTACTATTATTAAAACTATACTTTTTATTTTTATTATATCTATAATACTAGCGTTTTAGTATTTAATAATTAAGCTAGATAACTTACGGCGTATAGTATAGGCTTTTACTAATAATAATTCATTGCGTACACGGTTTAGCACCTAACAGAGTTCCCTCACTGCGTTTGTACCCCTGGATCGAGGTCTAGGCGTACTTTTACTTTTCGGTTTACTAATAATAATAATTAGCTAAATTACGTTAAGGACTACCCTAATTTCTATTTTAACGTAGTATAAGAGGCCGGTCTATTTAATAGACTAAATTCTTTAGTTAACGTTTTTAATTTTAATTTAATTTTAATACGTTTCTTTTTACTTAAGTAAAATACTATTTTTAGTTTTAATAATACCTATAAAGACTATAAAGTTTAATTTTACCTATCTAAGAATATAGTAAAATTTATAAAAAAAATAGTAAAAAAAGAATTATATTTTTTTATTTAAAATAGAGAACAGCGACAGCGACGGGGATAGTAGTAATAATAGTAGTAGTAATAGTATTTTAATAATAAATAAAAAACTTTTTTAAAATAGTAAAGAAAGTAAAACTTTAGTAAAAGAAATTTATTAAAATAGTTAAAATTATTTAGGCGCAGGGATATACGTACGCGTAGAAGGCTTTAAAATAGGTAGTAGGTAGTAAAAAAAGGATACGTTATAGCGCTATAAAGTAGTTGTATAGAAGCTTACTATTATAAAAGTTAGTAGTTATTATAAAAGGATTAAGAAATTCTATAGAGAGTACTATATTATATTTTAATACTTTAATTACTGTTAAAAAAGGGTATAGGTTATTAATACTAGTAGAAAAGTTATTATAGTTACTGCGTAAGAAGTTTATTAAGAGTTAATTAATTACGTAATATAGTAAAAGTTTAAATAGTTAGCTTAGAATCGCGTAACGTTACGATAATAACTCTAGGGAAGAGGCTTTAAATAGTATTATACTTATTAATATAATACTACTATTTACTTTAAACTCTATAATAAGTAATAACTTTATTTAGTTATTTTACTTATAATTAATAAAGTAGCGTAAATAAGCTTTTAATACTTAATTAGTAATTTCTATTTATCTATCTATATTTAGGTAAAAAGGTGTAGATAACTTTAGTGTTATATTAATTTTTTTATATAGTTATTTTTAAAAATAATACATAAATCACGTATTATAATTAGTAATAAATTTTAAAAAGTAATATTCTTTACGGTAAATATATTTAATAAAAACTTAAACGTAGATTTTTACGTTTAAAAACGTTAAGAGTATAAACTTTTTTTATTAATCTATTTATAAGACCTATAATATACCTATAGTTATAATAATTATAATAGCTCTTAGGTAACAGCGTAATAAAATTAATAAACATACTAGTTTAGTAAGTATTTAGTATAAATAGTAAATATAATATACTCTATTTACATTTACAATTTAATTTTACTCTAAAATAAGTAAAATAGTTATATATATAACAGGCGACGCTGTTTATATAGTATAGTTAATAGTAAGATTATTATAGTTACGTATATATTTTATACTTATTATTATATCTAGTAGCGTAATTATTATAATATAGTTTATAAAGCGTATTTAAAGTTTATTATTATAAAGTATAAAGAATTTACTATTAATATATAGTAAGTTATTATTTAAATAATAGTTTTATAGTTTAATATAAATACTAAAGTTATAATAAAACTTATAAAATATATAGCATATACTACTCTTAATAATATATTTATATATTAATTAAACAAATAGTGTAGCTGTAGTGGCTCGGGGCGATTAAAAGAGATTTTAAAAAAGGAGGAGTATGTGTATGCCTTTATTTACTCTTAATAATATTAATTATAGTTTTAATAATATTATTATAAAACTAACTATTTTAAATAGCATTAATAGATTTACGTTATTAACGTTCTTATAACTATTATAAAGTTTTAAAATAATATTCTTATTTTAACTAGTAAAAATAAATAGCTCTTTACTAATTTTATAGACCTATAAAAATAAGTTTATAATATTTAATTTTATTATATCTATTAGAATTTTAGCTAAATAGATAGTGTATTAGAAATTATTATTATATAAAGTATATATAGGTAGTTTAAATTATTTAAAAAGTAGTAGCACCTACTATTAGTATTATATTTAGTTATTATATACGTTTATAGAAACGTTTCTAGTTTATTATATTAACGCGTTAGGCTTTATACCTTTTTTACTAGGCCTATATTTAATTATAAAGTTAAATTTTAATAAGGACTTAGTGTATGAAACATATTAGCAATTTAACTATTTAGTTATTATATAGTATTTTAAAGCTTTATAGTTAAAAAATACCTTTATATAGTTAAGCGTACTAGTAAGCTTATATTACTACCCTTTAAAAGCGTAAATAATTGCTATAAGGTCTTTATTATAAATAAAATAGTTAAACTCTATAGATCTTATATTTATTAAGAAGAATATAATAGGCTATAGAACGTTATTCTTATACTAAGAGAGTATACTAGTAATAACCTAATTATATGTGTTAGTTTCTATAATTATATATATATTATAATTAAAATAAATAAGTATTAAAGTATTAATAAAGGCGCGTTTAAATTATTTAAAAACTATTTTAGTAGTAGATATTAGTATAACTTTTCTTATAGTACTACGTATTAACTTAATTAATAGTCTTACGACTTAAGAGAAGTAGTATATAAATTATTAATAAAAGTTTATAGACCTAATAAATATGTAAATATTTTTAACTATTTTAGGTTACTACTACTTTATAATAGCTTTAATTTTAGTTAGGTCTATTTTTAACCCATTTACTAATAAGATTATACTTAAGTAGCTAACGCGTTAAATAGAGATTTTATATTTATTAATTTTTTTAACCTAGCCTTACCTGACTTTTTCGATACTAAGTATAAAGGCATGCACATACTCCTCCTTTTTTAAAACCCCATTTAGTCGCCCTGAGCCACTACAGCCACACTATTTATTCGATTAATATATAAATATAAATTATATTTATTAATATTAAAATATAGTTTAGCTTTACGGAGTTTATATAGCACCTAAAAATAATATTATTTATAATTCTTATTAATTTACTAAAGACAATAACGTTATTTAAATATATTAAATAAAGTTATCTAAGTAATTAAGTAGTAGCTAATTAATATAATATTAAAAAGTACTAGAAGTATTATATAATCTAATAAGTATACTTATATATTTAAATAGACTAAATCGCGTAAAAAAAATTTTATACTTATTACTTTTCTTAATTTAAATTTTATTAAATACTATAATAGTATTATATTTAGAAAAGACGTACGCCTTATTTATATAGGTAAATATTTTATTTAACTTTAGTAAAGTATTATAATTACTAATAATAATTTTGTTATAGTAATAATAATTAATATATATATAAATACCTCCTCTAGGCTTCTTAACGACTAATAGTAGAGTAGTAAATAAAAAGTTATTTTTATAAATATATTGTTTTACTATTTTAGTTTATATATAGGCCTTAATTACTTTAGTTTTATTACGTAATATCCTAAAATAGTATTATATAATTAGCTAGCTATCTTCTTTTAAGTATATGTTATAATTAACGCTTAGTTAACGTAAAAGTAGTTTAGTAACTTTTTTAGAGTTTTATAGATTAGTAATATAGTAAAATTATTTTAGTAATCTTCATTTAATTTTACAGGGAGATAATAAAAAAAAGACTAATTAAAGAAGATATCTTTTTTAAAATAATATAACTTCTTAATTACTAAGCCTAAAAATACAAGAATAATAGCGTTTTAAAGAAAAAGTTTAGTAGATTCTCTTCTACCTATTAGGTGCTGCTTACTAAGTGGTTCAGGACTAGTAAAAAATTAGTAAATATAGATAATTTTTAGGACCCTACTTTAAGTTAGTACAACTATTTATTTAAGGTATAAAATTAGCTTATTTTTATATATAGTATTATAGATATAGTATTATATTAGTATATACATTATCTTTATAGTTTAATATATTAATTATATAATTATTAATAAAAGTTAAATTTTTATATTTTTCATAATAAACTAGTAAATAATATATTACTAGTACTTCGTATAGTATTCTTAAGATTCTATAAGTATATTATAATAGGTAAGAAGTAATAATATATAATTTTTAATAACTTTTTATAATTTTATATTTTATAATTTAAAAATAGCTTTTTAATAGCCTCTATACTTTCTAAACTTAACCCTATACCTAAATTAGATATGTTAGTTTTATATAGTCTAGATTTTAAATAATTTTATATATTTTTTATGTAGGCTATATCAGTGCTATAGGCTAGGTAAAAAAAAATTTATTTTAATTATTCTTAAAATAGTTTAAAACGCCTATTATTTTATAAATAATAGTATTACCCTATTAAATTTACTAATATAAGTTTATATTAATATAAAGCTTATAACGATAATATAATATAATAATAATATATATATTATTATATTATTATATTAAAAAAAGGATTAAAAAATCTATAAAGTTACTTACTCCTTTTTATCTTCGGTTTAACTTTAGATATAATAACTTTTATTATATAATATTTACTACTATAAGAAATAGATAAATTAGGTATTTTGGTAAATATTTAATTAATTTTATCTTTTAACTAAATAGCCTTCTAAATTTAGAATATTAAATTATAACTAATATAATAATTACTATAATTAATATTAAATAAACAAAACTATAACGTAAAACTAAATAAAAAGTAATATATTTTAACATATTATAATATTAATATAACTTACTTTTTAATTAGGTAATAGCTAGTTCTTTTTTTAACTCTATTATTAGTCCCTATTCTATAATACTCCTCTCTAATCTCCCCTATTTATAGCACTAACTTATTAAAAAATATTATTTATTTAGAATTTATATATTTAATATTTGTAATATTTGTATTAGCGTAATTTAATATGTTTTTTTAGTATTCTTTTTATTATTTATAGGTTTTTTCTATTTATATTAATATTATAACACTTTACTTTTAAAATACATTTTTAAGGATATTTTTAAAATATTTACACTGTTTTCTAATACTAATTATTTATTTTCTTTTTTACGGCTTTTAATTAAGTCTGTATTAATAATTTTTTTTTCTCTTTAAATTATCTTAGGAACTCTACTTCTTTTAACTTTATTATAGTATTATTATTTTTTTTATATTTAATATATTATATATTATTATAAAGACTATTAAATGTTCTTTTAAAGTAAAAATAATTATTTAAATAGGAGTATTTACTTTTAAAAGAAGTTTAATTTTAAATATAAGTTTTATTAAATAATGTGCTATATAAAAGGAATTGGAGTCTAGGTTTATAAAATTAAAAAGATATTATTATACACTATAATATTAGAAATATATTACGCAAGTAGTAATTATATAGGCATAGGCTATATTTTTCTTATTAATATAAGTTTATTATTAGATTAATAATATATTTTAAAATATTAGTCACGTAATCTCTACAAGGCCTAAAAGGGTATAGTAAAACTTTTAGTCAAATATATTTCCTAACTAAAAAGTTAGAGGAATCTAAAAAAGTAGTTTAAAAAATTATCTTATTAAGGTAATTTTAATTTATTATATATAATTAATAAGTAGTAGATAAAATTTTTATTAAAATTTTTATAACTTTCTCTTTAAAACGATATTATTTAAGTATTTGTAGGCTTATTAATTGTCTTTATATATATTTTTAAAACAGGTATCTTTTTTAATTAGTCTTTATTTTTATTACCCCCCTGTATTAATTATAGGGTGTAGTTAATTAAGTTTTAAATAAAACTTATTAAAGTTATCTTACATAGCTATAGTAGTAATCTATTTAGTTTTTATAAAAGTTATATAAATATATTAGGCGTTATCTACGTTGTTATTTACTTTAAAATATATTTAGTTTTTTAGTATTATCTAAACGATAAAATCTAAATTATATATTTATATATTTATATATTAATCGAACAAATAGTGTGGCTGTGGTAGCTCGGGGTAACTAAAAGGGGTTTTAAAAAAGGAGGAGTATGTGTATGCCTTTATTGTTTAAATTATAATAAGTTATGTTTATAGTAACTTTAATTAAAATAATTACTATATTAATACTATTTTTATTTTTTAGTTTAATTATTTTTATATAACAATTACTATACTAGTTATATTTTACTTTAATAGGTAGAAACTAGTATAGATAGTTACTATAGTAGTAGTTTAATTTAAATACTATTATTTTTTTACTTTACTTATATAAAGGATCGTAGGTTTTAAATTATAGTTATCTAATTATTATATTATAGCTAATAATATTTATAACTTAGTACTAATTTTTACTAATATATTCTCTAATTACTATACGTACTTTAGTTATATATATTATTTTACTTATAATATTATTATTAGTAAGTTTTAAAATAATAAAATACTATATTATAACTATTTAAAGTTTATAAATACGTATAAAATTAGTGCTAATAACTTATTTAGTATAACTACTATTTAAAAACAAAATATTTTATAGCTAATATTTTATTAAGTGTATTAACCCATACCTTTAATTTTATTTAATCGCTATAGGGTAGCTTATTTAGTAAATTTTTATTATAATTAGATAGATAATTTATCGCGCCGTATACTATAGTAGTAATATATTATTTTTATAAACTATAAGCTATATAGTAAACGTTACTTAATAAAGTAAAAAATAGTTAAAAACTTAATTAGTTTACTAGCATACGTTACTTTACTATAATGTAATACTAAAAAGTATTAAAAAAAATTTTTATATATAGCCGAGAGTCTCTAAAAATAACTATTTTTAAAAATTATACTTTTTTTAATATTTAACGTTATAGTTACTATTATAAGTATTATTAATATTAGCGTTTTAAGAATTTAATATTTAGAATTATTTAACTAGTACAAAAGTTACAAAATTCTTTTTATATAAGTTAGACTAATTTTAATTAAATATATAATTAGATTTTAAATAATAAATATATATTTTCTTAGTTTAGACTACGCAGAATTCTTTTAATAAATAATAATTTACATTAAAAATAGAATTATGTTTATTATTAAAATTAAACCTTTTACTAATAAGAGTGCTAGCCTATAAGATCTTTTTATTATTTTTATTAATTTTACTAATTTTCTTTTTAGGGTTTTATAAATGACGTCTTTAAGGATCTTATATTAGAATAGCTATTAAATAAATTATACTTAAATTTTATTAGCTAGAGCTATACTTATTACGACGACTTTTAAATGTTAATTAAAATTAGTTATAATCTTAAAGTATATTAAATATAATTTTAGGTATACTTGTATTATTTTATTTTTAAAATACGTTAATTATTTACTAAAAAGTTTATTATTATATTACTATAGCTTACTAAAGTTAAATTCTATAAATATAGTAAATTACTAATTAATTAAACTAAATACTTTTTACAAATTATTATATAGTTCTCGTATACTTTAATATAGGTTATTTAATATTATAATAGCGTGGTTATAGATATATATAAGCGTATAATCTTTATACGCTTAATAGAGGTACTTGATTTTAAACTACTTATTAGAAAAGAGCTTATATAATTACTAAAACTTTATCTTTATATTTTTAATTTATATATTTAGATTCTTATTGGCGGCGCTACTAAACTTATTAATATTTTTTACCTATTATTTAATATATTTATATACTAATCGAACAAATATTGTGGCTGTGGTGGCTTAGGGCGACTAAAAGGGATTTTAAAAAAGGAGGAGTATATATATGTCTTTATACTTAATGTGTCGAAAAAGTTAGGTAAGGCTAGGTTGAAAAAATCTATTATTTAAATAACACTTTTATTTAAAAGTAGTAATATTAATTATTAATACTAGTATACTACTGCATTACTATTAATTCTTATAAAATATAAAATAAGCTTTATTAAATAATATTAACTCTATATTATTATAATAAGAAAAATTATTAGAGCTGCTAGAGTTATTACTATTACTATTATTAAATAGGTTTAAGAATATAAGAGTTTATAATAACTTATACAACGCTATTCTCTACTTTTTATTTTTTTTTTTTATATACTTTTTATATTTTTTAAAAAATTTATTATTAGCTATAATACTATAGAGAGCTTTTACTAATATTTTTTAAATATTTTAGTTTATTTTATAGTTTACGTGCTTCTTAAATTACTATAATACAATATTACTTATATTTATTATTATATTAAATTATCTTATTAAGAATTTTATTAGTAGTTAGTTAATATTACTATTTAGTATTTAGTTTCTTCTATAAGATATACGTATTATTTTTTACATTATTATACTTTTAATAAATATGAGTGACTAATTATAAGGTGCTATTAAAATTTTATTTTTATTATTAAATTTATAGTTCTAGTCGCGCTATATTTATTGTAATAGTATATTATAGTTTTTATACCTTTATTTCTAACTATTTTATAAGTTTAATTATTTATTTAGTCGTATCTAAGTCTCTATATAACGTACTCTAATAGTAGAAATACTTTAAAATAATAGTAAACTAATCTTCTAAGTATTCTATAATACTTACTTAAAAGTTATTAATAGAAGAGATTGTAGTAATAATATACTTATTTATAAATTATTTATTAGGTAGGGTACGCGCTAGAATAAAGTATTTATATTTAAATTATTTTTAAAGTACTCTTTATTAGTTATAATAACTATTTTAATAAATAGTAAAATATTAGCTTTTATAGTTTTAGCTCATTTAATAAATACTTTATAGTTAACTATAAAGTTATATTATAATTACTAATCTATTATAGGTTAACTAGTAATAGTTATTACGTTAAGATCTTTATTATTATTATTATTAATATTTAGTAAAATAGAGTAGGAAATACTAAAATTACTTTTATAATAATTATTTTTTAAAAATTCTTTACCGGTATTTACTATTAGATTTTTTTAATTTTTTTAGTAAAAGGGCTATTTATAAACTAATTACTAAAGTTATAAAAAGCGTTTAATAATTTAGTAATTACGCTTCTATAAGGCTTATTAATTCTAAACTTAAAAATAATTATTTTTACTATACTAGACGATTATAGTAGTAATAGTAAAAGTAATTTATATTACTAATTATATAACGTATTATCGGCTAGTATATACTAAATTAATTTTTAAATATTATACTTTTTAATAGTACTATTACTAGCTAGTTTTTAAATAGTACTATTATTAGTTAATTTTTAAATAGCGCTATTACTAGCCTATTTAAGTAAAATTTTTATATAAAATTTTACTATTTTATTTATACTAATAGATATTTTATATAATATAGAGAATTAATCTACTACGGCTATATAATTAATAAAGTAAAAATTTTTAGAATTTAGTATTTATATAGTCTATTATATGGAGTATTATTTTATAAGCACATTATTTATAAATATAAAAAAAATACGTAGATTATATTACAGAGACTTAAAACAGTAAATTTTAAATATTAATAATTAATAAGAATCTACGTATAGAGAGCTTACTAGATACTTTAGAATAAAATAAAAGTATATACTAAGATGCTAGCTTCGCTAACGTAAACATACCTATCTTAGCACTCGTACCTAAGTAAGAGGCGCCTTTATACCTATAATAATACTTAAAGAATTATTAGTAGTAAAACTTACTAAATATTTAATAACTAAAAATATAGATTATTATTAGTATATAAATAAAATAATAGTTACTAAATTTATAAAACTAGAAGTTTTAAAAATAGAGATTAAAAAATTAATTAAAGTTTTAGAAAATATAATTTCTAATAATTAGATATATAAATAAAACTTTTTATTACTTCTAAAATACTAAACTTATAACTATAAAAAAATAAGTTAGAAATTACTAGTTTCTAAAATTAAAAAGTTAAAACTACTTTTATAAAACAAAGCACTAAAAAGCCGTATTATATATATATAAAGAAAATATAAACCCTCTATGCTAAAGAGTTTTATAAGCTAGTAATATAAGCTCTAAGGTATCTTTTTATAATAATAGTCTACAGTAGAGCCCTAAAAAAGTTTTAACTTTACTAATTTTTAATTATCTTTAAATCCTTTAGTAAGTAGTCCCTAATTAGGTAAATAAAATACGCTAGCCTTTCTCTTTAATATAGTATTTTTTATATATTTTTTGGCTTACTAATTAATAAGTTATATAATTTTAAAAAAGGTAACTTTTTAGATTAATCTATTCCTAATATTCCCTCTCTATATATATCTATTTAGTAGAATATATTATTACTACCTTTAGCTCTTTTTATATACTATATAAATAGTATATCTTACCTTATTTTACTCCCATACCTTAAAATCCTACTTAAGAGTAATAGCAAGTATAAAGATTACTCTCTTTTTTTATTTTATATCTTATTTTTTATAGCTATATTTTTATTTTATCTACTATAATAGCTCTTACACGTTTAAAAACTCTTTTAAAGAAACTCTTAATATTCCTAAAAATATTATTAAAGAAAAAATCTAAAAGTTTTTAAAATTTATATAATTTTTTAACTTGCTGTCTAAGTTACGTAATATAATATATAAGGTCTCTATTTAAAAAAATTTATTATAAAATTAAAATAGTACTATACTACTCTACGTTAACTATTAAATATTTACTAAAGTCGAATTATTAATATATTACTTATAAATAATAGTTTTTAACTATAGAAATACAATTAAAATAAACTAATTTAATAGCTAAAATTCTAGATAGTTAAGTAAAGGAAAGACAGTACGGCTAGCTATATATATTTTTAAAATTCTAACTATTACATACGTAAGATATATTAGGATTTAAATTAATTTTTATTTTAGATTTATAGGTCGGCCTATTATAGTTAAGAAAACTAAAATAAAACTAATAATACTTACGAAGATTACTAATATCCTTTTATATTATTTAAGAAAGAAACTTATTCTTAAACTTAGGAATTCTTTTAAGTGTAATAAGGTAAGATATATTTTAACTAAAGTTTTATTAATTCTTAAAAATATGTTAATATTTTAAACTATATAATTTAAAAATAAGTATAAAGATATAGAAGTTTTAGAATTAGTTACTTTTATATAGAAAAGTTTACCACTAGAGGGCTCGGATAATTAGGATTATAAGAAATAAAAAAAGCTCTATTATAAAATCTATATTAAAAGCTAGGATTTAAGAATATATTATAAGATATATAAAAGTAACTATTAAGTAGAAACTTTAGTTTTATAAATAGACTTTTTATATTATTTTTTATTTAAATAGCGGATTCTTTTATAAAGTACTTTTTAATTAAATCAGTATTATAAGTTAGTTAAATAGTACTTTATTTAATTATAAATAATAATATATTATGGTAAAAATAAGCTGTTAATGTACTAATAAGTATAAGTATATTAATTAATAAGTAAGTAATTAAATTACTAAAATAGCGATTAATACACACCTACTAGGTTATCTTCTTTAGTTTTTTGGACGTAATTATTATTAGGGAAAAAAGCTAGCGAAAGAGCCATGGTAAATATAAGCAACACAGCAACACTAGCATTTACCATTATCTTAGAACTGACTAAAGAAACAAAGACCAAAGTAAAAAGCTAACTGTTGCACCAAGGAAATACATAATAAATACTACGCTATTTCTTACAACGCCCTAAACCCTCAAACGATAACAAATCGAACAGCAGATACAAAGGAAATCGTAATATCATTACATCCCTCACTCCCGTTCCCATACAAAGCCGCTTTACACCTTATCATCAAACCACTTCGCCAAATGCGTCACCGTAGGATGTCCCCAAACCAAGGTCGGCGGCACCTTGACCCCCAAGTCCTTCTGCAACTGCTTTCTCAATGCAACCGTCATAACCGAGTCCATGCCCAGATCCGGGAGCGCAGCCTTCGAATCCACGTCTGAGGCATCGAGTTGCAAGACCGTGGCCACGCACGCCGTGATGGCTTCGATGAGATACTTGGTGCGCTCCGGGCCAGGTGGAGGAGCGGTTGTCTTGGAGGCGGTCGCGCTTGTTGCTTGAGAAGCAGCTCCGGCACCAGCGTTGGCGGTTGGTTGGAGAGGAGCTGCCTTACGGATGGCAACGTCTTCGATGATGTCGACAGGGAGTGGCTCATCGTGGTCCAGCTCACGGCAGCGCAGGACGACTGCGTTGGCGACATTGAACTTCGCAGCGTGTTCCCACGCACTGAGAGCCTCCTCTTTGCTCACGCTAGTAATACCCTTACCCTCCAATTCCGCCTCGATGAAGTCCGCGCTGGCTTCAGAAGTAGCTGCGAGACCCATACCGCGCCAGGAAGTATATTGCAGAGCGAGGGTGTTGTCTCCTTGTGCGCGGCGTACCTCCGCTAGCGTGTCCAAGAAGGCGTTGCCGGAAGCGTAGGAGGCTTGGCCTGGGAACCCGAAAAGCTGGCCACAGGAAGAGAAGAGAACAAAGAAGGAGAGAGATTGTGGTGGGAAGAGAGCGTGGAGGGCGAGCGCGCCGCGGACCTTTGGTGCGAGAACGCGGTTGAATGTCGTGGGGTCTGTTTCGTGGACCATTTGATCCGCGATGACACCTGGGATTGTTAGATAAGAACTCTTCAGTTACTATCGATCGGATAACTTACCAGCTCCATGAACCACGCCGAGTACAGGAGGTAGATTCAGAGTGTCAAGGCGCTCAGACAACACTTCAGCCGCCTCAGGGGAAGCCATATCCACGGCTATCGAATAGACACAGGCCCCCTTATTCTCCAGTGCCTGGATCTTCTCAATTACAGACTTCCACTCTGAACCCACAGAAGCCCAAGTCTTCCGCAGCGGTACACTGCGACGAGATACTAACACAACTCTGCGAGCCCCCTTTTCGACGAGCGAATCAGCAACCTCAAGGCCAAGGTCGCCCAAACCGCCAGTGATCAGATAGGTTCCTTCGGGCCGCACTTCAAGTTGTGATTTGCCAGTGAGCTGCTTCGCTGCGGGCATCGGTCGGAGACGGGCTACGCGTGCTACCGAGTCTTCAACTTTGACCACATCAGCACCAGAGACATATTTGACCGCCTGGAAGGGGAAGCTTGTCGATTCGACGTCGATCAAGGCTCCCCAGATGTTGGGCTGCTCTGCGGCGATGATTCTGCTCAGACCCACTAGAGTAGAGTTGGAGAGATCAGAGTGAAGAGCACCTCTGTTCAAGACGAACACCTTAGCTTCCTTTGGCAGCGTTGCCACTGTCTTAACGATATCGAGAAGTGTCTTGCAGTTCTCCTCCGTAGTTTCGGGCACTGCCCCAAGGGAAGGCGCGGACTCGGGTACATAGACGACTGTCAACGGGGACGTGTAAGTGATATCCGCGAGACCAGCAGGAGAGTCGATGAGATCCGCCTTGATGCCCCTTTCCTTCAGCTCGAATTCATAATGGGCAGTGGCAGCCTTATCGCCAAGTAGAACAACGTGTTCCAATGTGTACGGGGTCTCTGCCAGTCGAGCCGGAGGCCATGCAAGGCTATGCACAAGGCCGTTGACATCGTCCTTGCCGTTCCGCGAGGCCTCAATCTCGGAGAAGCGCATCGATGTGAACTTCGCAAGAACAATGCCTTTCTCATCCGTGATAGTGACGTCAGAAGCCGGACCAATGTTACCCTTGCTAGAATCCTTGACATGGATGTAGGCCATCTTCGGAGGCATGGCGCCTTCAACAACCATCACGTTAGCGACGTGCGCTGGCATGCGCAGACGGGGCTCGTTGAAGAAAAGTGTGGAGCCAATGGAAGTGGCGGCGTCGAATACCGGCGCCCATGAATTAGCATGCCATGAGAATGCCTGACCGTCCTTCGTCTCTGGGGAGACATCAACCTTTGCGATCATCTCCTCAGTGGTACCCCAATGGTCCAGGACCGTCCATGGGAAGCCCATATCTGGGACACCAACTGCCGCGAGGTAGTCGATAGTGAAGGTTTTGCTCAGCTCTGCACCGATTCGATTAATGGTACTGGCAATATCGATGCTCGTGGGAATATCCGCGTTACAGTGATAATCCCTTCTACCGGTAGTGTGTGTAAGCCAAGATGAGTTTGTCTGCTCCGCTTGAATGAGTCTGGACATGATGCGGACATCACGATCTTGTACGACAACCTGGACATCTCTCGGTGCGCTGATTGCCACTGGAACGCGAAGCTGAACATCATCCACTGTTGCGGATCGAAGGGCTTTGAAGATTGTGTTGAAGAGTACTGCGGCTGGAACAATTTCGGTGCCATGGAGTGGGTGCCTGCCCGGGAAGGGTCTTGAGCTGTCATCCAGTTCGGTTGTGTAGATAATCGCATCCGAGCCTGCAACTGGAATTTGGCGGCCCAACAGAGTGTGGGCATCCCGATCGTGGCATTCCGCAGAATTGGTAGGCCCCGCTCCGATCTCTTTCCAGTAAGTTTGGTGTCGCCACTTGTTCTTAGGCAGGTTTGTCGCCCAAGGAAGACCAGCGAAAGAGGATCGGAAGTCAACGGGTGCGCCTCTACACCAGAGATTTGCAACGGCTTTGAGAAGAGTTTCGCTTGCTGGCTTGTTGCGCAGCAGAGACGGGACTACGAGAGCATCGTCCACGTCGAGACTCATGAGCGTCTCGTTGACGGAGTGGGAGATGATGGGATGGCTGGATACCTCGAGGAACAACCTGTAGCCGTCCTCGGCCGCAGCGCGGACAGCACCAGTGAGTAGAACAGGGTTGATCATATTGCGCACCCAGTAGATGCAATCACGGGGTGCTGCTGTGCGTGCATTAGAAAATGCGGTCGAGTAAAGAGGTGCTTATGTAAAAGTTAGCATTCCTCCAATATGCATCCAGTATGAAACGGAACTACTTACTGTGAGGTGTACGGCTATGCAGGAGGCCGTCAAGCGCTGCCCTCAATGGCTTAGCCAAGGGCTGCAGCAGCGGGCTATGAAAGGCTATGTCAGACTTGACACGGAAAGTCTTGACTTGGCGACTCTGGAAAGACTCCTCCAGCCTCTCAATAGCCTCCACTGTTCCAGACACGACGCAAGATGTCGGCGATGAGTCGATGGCAGCCACGGCATCTTGACCCTGGAGCTCAACAGCAACCTCGCTGAAAGGTTTGTTGACAAGAATCATTGCTCCTTGTCCCATCACCTGCTTGTACAGGCGGGCGCGGCGGCATACCACAATCGCACCTTCAACAGCCGATAGGGCGCCAGCTGCCACTGAAGCAGCAATCTCGCCAACAGAGTGTCCGATGACAGCTCCAGGAGTGACCCCCTTGGCTTTCAAAGAAGCCGCAAGTGCAACTTGCATGATGTATGTAAGGACTTGGACCTGGTCTGAGCTGCTGAAGTCGCCTTGAGTGAGGGCATCCAGGGGCGAAAAGCCGGCCTCCTCGCTCACAAGAGTCTCCAGATTTTCCACGGTTTGGCGGAATGCTTGGTCTTCCGAAAGTAGCTGCTGGCCCATTTGCGGCCATTGTGCGCCGTGTCCAGAGAAGAGCCATACAATCTCCTTCCGGTCCGATTTCCCAAGCGTCCTCGCACTGATACATTTTGCCGACGATGTACCCTTTGCGAGTTTCTCTAATTCGACGGCTGCCTCTTCCCTGGAATTGGCGATGATAGTAGATCGAAAGTCGTGTTCCGCTCTGCGGGTACTCAAAGCAGCCTCAATGGCACCCAGGGACCATTTGTTGTCATCGTTTGACAGCCAATCTTTCAAAGAACTGGCTGCATCAGCGATGCGTTTCTCCTGGGGCGCAGAGAGCGTCAGTAAATGAGGTCTTCCGTCCTCAACTTTCGGGTCGAAAGATAGTGAGATATCGGCAGGTGGTTGTTCAAGGACCGCGTGTGACACGGTTCCTCCGTAACCGTAAGAACACACGGCCGCGCGTCGCTTCCTATTCGTGTGCGGCCATTTTGTCGGGACGAGAGCCACATCAATGCCTGCTGACTCCCAATCAATCTTTTGGTTCAGTTTTTGGACGTTTGCTTGTGGAGGAATCATTGCCCTCTGCATTGCCATAGCAGCTTTGATCAACCCAATGACTCCAGCTCCGGCTTCGAGATGTCCAACATTGGCTTTGACGCTGCCGACAAAACATGGCTGAGACGTGTTTCTCGAAGTGCCGTAAACTTTGGCCATGGCCCCGATTTCAACCGGGTCACCAACCGACGTTGAGGTGGCGTGTGCCTCGACATACTGGATTGAGGCAGGGTCGACAGAACCTAGTGCCGTGCGGGCGACAAATTCTTGAGCTTCTCCATTAGGAGCCATAATTCCATTGGTGCGGCCGTCCTGGCCGACTGCGGATCCTTTAAGGACAGAAATGATGCGGTCATTGTCGCGCAGGGCATCCGACATCCTCTTCAGAATAACGATACCAGCTCCTTCTCCTCGGCCGTATCCATTAGCAGAATCGTCAAAGGAGCGACATACGCCATCTTTCGAGATTGCGCCAGCTTCATCAAGAACTCGTGTGAGGCCGGGTCCGCATATGGCATTCACCCCACCAACGATGGCAAGGTCGGTCTCTTTAGCGAGCAGAGACTGGCGGCCATGATGCACAGCAACGAGTGAAGAGGCACATGCGGCATCGACTGCTGTGGAGGGACCGCGCAAGTCCAGTAGATACGAGATGCGGTTGGGAATGCCACAATAAGCCGTGCCGATTCCCATCCAAGCTTCTACCCCAGGCAAGTCCTCAAGTAAAAGCTTTGAATAGTCATCAGAGTTGACACCGGTGAAAACAGCCGTGTTGCTTCCGGCGAGGCTTTGCGGCGATATACCAGCATCTTCCAGTGCCTCCCAAGTAACCTCGAGCGTGAGTCTTTGCTGAGGATCCATAAGGACGGCCTCTTTGGGAGAGACACCAAAGAAGGAAGCATCAAAATTGGCTATGTTGTCTAGGAAATATCCTTTCTTGGTTATCTGGTCGAGGATCTACGCACGTATCAGCCCTGCGGTATACGTTGTCTTGCTCTCTGAGTAACAGACCTTTGAATTTCGCGCATCCCTTCTGTGGTAAGGCTCCCAACGCATTTCTGGTATATCCCCTGAGGCAACCTTCTTGGCCATCAGAGCCTCCCAGAGGTCTTCGGGGCTGTTGATGCCTCCAGGTAGACGACATCCCATTCCGACAATAGCAATATCATCATCTTCAACACGGTCGGAGGGAGTAGGTGAAATTGAACGACTGGAAGCCGGAGTAAGGACAGACTGCGGCGAGGAAGCGCCAGTAACACCGAGGAAAGGAGCCATGTCTAGAGATCAGATACCAAACACCTGATTATTCAGAAATTGCTTCAAGGCTTAAATTTGAAGCGAATGCGGAATTCGTCGAACTCGTGGATGGTGAAGCTTTTGAGCAGTTCAACATTCATGCGTGAGGCCCAGTACCTTTATACAAGCTCCCAAGCATATCTCCAGCACAACAGTTGTCTTCTTTTGGCACGGTACCGGCGCCATCACGTTTACAGTAACGATAGGAGAGACGCTATGAAGACGCCGGTGAGCATCGGACTCTGCTCCTCCCGCTGACAACGAGGCCTCTGAAGGCGCGTCGCCGACGTGGAGATTGTAACTTCGTACTCGGGCTTGTCAACACCTTCAGCCATCCTGCAGTCATCCGTTCTCTATTTTTGTACCACTTTCAGTGCCATCATATCGAAAGTCCAAGAGACAGGGGACCTCAAGGTACCAGCCTCAGTGATGAAGCGAACTCCGCAAACCCAAACGGTAGGAATGTCACCGCATCCACTGGCGTTTTCTCAGCTCTCACTGGGCCCGGTGGCATTGTAGACGCATGTAGCTGCACATAGCCGCCTCAGCTTTTGGTGATAAGGCCTATCTGTGGGAGCTGGATGATAAGGTCTATTTGTGAGAGCTGGGTTTCACTACGCCGCTGTGGTGGCTAATGCCAACACATGGCCCCAGTGGGTACAATTTCTACAGATACGATGGCATCCAAGAGATTAGCCTACCGGATTGCGCGGGCACATATGGCTCTTTGGTGATGAAAAGAAGCCTAACGGGCATCGTCCAAACATACGATGCATATGCTATTGAGGCGAAGTAGAGGCATGGCGGTGTAATCAGCCTCCAGCGGCTGGACTAACACCAATAAAGGCAGTACGAACTCGTTGTAGCCAGTAACGTGCGACTTGGAGAATACGCGCTGTCTCCGACGTAACTAGTCACTTTTGTGGATATGCGGCGTTGTTCCGTGCTGCGCGTACCGTGCTGGCAAAGTATGCGTCGCACGGAGTGCACACGCCAACGACCATGTGTTTACGACACGGAGCTGTCAGCTCTCGCTTGGGCCCATCATGCTGGGAATGGGTGATACTGCAGGTAGGGTTATTCTTGGATCCCCTTCAGGAGAAAGCATATCCGACTGCGGTGTGTTTTTCATGCTGCCTTCCTGCGACCGAACTCTTTTGTACGCAAGTCATTATACTCCTACATCACTCAATTACAGCAGACCGACATTCCACGAGCGAATTCAGCAGACGCAGCTATGATTTACCAGGAAAGCATTGCGATCATTGGCGGTGGGATCGGTGGTGTTGCGCTCGCCGTTGGACTACGCCGTCGTGGAATTCCTGCTTGCATCTTCGAAGCAGCAGAGGACTTCACTGAGCTCGGCGCTGGCATAGCACTGGGCCCCAATGCTATCGCAGCGCTGAATCTTATCGACCCAGCAGCAGGCAACGTATTTGATCAGCTAGCGACAAAGAATGGCTTCACTGAAGAAGAGACAACTTGGATCAATTTTCGCAACGGCATGGGAGAGCCCACCCTCATCGCTAAAGTCCAGACCAAAGACGCACGAAAGACAGGACTGAGCAGTGTCCATCGCGCCAGGTTCCTCAATGGGCTTGCAGCTCTTATTCCCCGCGATATGGTACGCTTCGGCAAGAGGTTGGCCAAAGTCGAAGACACCGAAAACGGACGGGTACGTCTACTGTTTGAGGACGGAAGCCAGACCATCTCCGCCGCCGTGATTGGATGTGATGGTGTTAGGAGCGTGGTTCGCCAATATGTCCTGGACCTGCAACATCCACTGGAGAATATCACCTACACCAAGAAGTACTGCTATCGAGGCTTGGTACTGATGAAAACGGCCATCGATAAACTGGGGTACGAATTCGCCAACAACAGCCAAATGTACCTAGGCCCAGGCGGCCATATACTCAGCTACCCAATCGACAATGGGGAGACCATGAACATTGTGGCCTTTCGGGATGATCCCGAAGAGGGCTGGACACACCCCACCTGGGTTGTGAAGCAGCGTGGGGACGCAATGCGGGATGAATTCGAAGGCTGGGGAAATCCGGTGAGGGAGCTAGTTAAGGTGAGTCGGCGCAATGATGTTACTATGGCGGCGGTATGGTCCTAACGATAGTCCCAGATGCTCGACCAGCCAGATCAATGGGCCCTCTTCAACCACGAGGCCGCTTCCACCTATCGCAAGGGACCAGTGGTGCTGCTCGGAGATGCAGCGCATGCCACGACCCCCCATCAAGGCGCAGGCGCGGGGCAGGCTGTGGAAGATGCCTTATTCTTGGCAGTACTTCTTGAAAAGGCATCAGCAGATGGGATAAGCTTCGCCAAGACCTTTGAGATCTACGACTCTGTGCGGCGGCCTAGGACTCAGCGCGTTGTCTCAACAAGCAGAGCGTGTGGAGATACGTATGCCATGACCGGTCCAGCTGGGAGCAGCCACGATCTCCTCCGCCAGGAGCTTCTGCAGAGGTTCAACTGGATCTGGGAGTACAACGTCGAGGAGGAGGTGAAGGTGGCCCTCTCCCGCCTTTCCGAGGGAGACGACGATGCCATGAAGCTGAGCGGAATGGGGTCTGACTGGTGGAATCGTGTGCTGATAAGAGTTGCAGATGTGGTGTCAGTGCTGGGCGAGTGGTGGACCTCAAAACTGAGCTGAGGTTGCTTAGCGCCGGCCCAGGAAAAACTCCGCTCCGGGCCTGAAGCAAGCGAGCAAATAGGAGTCGTTCCGACGCCTTCACTCCTCCCGGCATCTCCCTGTAGGCTTCAATACGCGCGCGCGCAAGGCAGCAGCGTCGTGGAGGTGATCTGATTTGACGAAGACCTCCTCCCGGCATGATGAGCCTCTCTTTTGTTTTTCGTTCCTGTACGATGTAGTGTCAGCTTCAATTTGTTTCTAACCTTATTATATCCAACCTATGTGCTGTTTGCGGCGACCCAATGCTATCAGTAACCGTGAAAATTCTCGAGGCTGCAGGATACCGACCCGCTCTGACCTACCAAGCACAAGGCAGACGCCAATGATGCCTTAACGAAAATCGAGATACCGTGTCTATCGTGCTGGCTAACGCCGTGCGTCGGGATCTGCTGCAGGACGTAAGCCATCAGGCAACGTTAACCCGTGGAGGTAGGTACTGGCGCGAGCGTCGATGCTTGTGTTGTGAGACGTTCCGCAGCTCGTATATATGCAAGGCACGCACGATTGGTGACTCGGATTTTTCCGTTCAGCCTGGCTTGGACTCGGCTCCCTCCCGCATACAAAAATACATTTCCGCTAACCTGGATCCTCAGCTTGCACAAGCTTCTACCCACACGTGGAAATTGAGGGTGTCCTAGCTCATGCAACGCAGTAGCCTGGGCTTCTGGACTACAAGCCCTATGGTCCGTATTGGCTTTGGCAATGCGTGGCGCAGACCGTTCTCAGAACTCTGTAGCGAGATCTTCGTGTTGCTCTTCCGGTCTCCTGTTCAGCACTCGAAAGCCTACCTATCTGGCGTCGTGTATGTCCCTAAGCGGACAGCACAGGTCACTTTATCGTGGCGCCCTCAGGCAGAAAGTCAATTTCCAATACATGAGCTTCCCCGTATGGCTTCAATAGAACGGGGCGGAGCCAGCCGAACGAAATTAGGACAGCTACGGAGCGGGGCCAGTATCTTCTCAGCACTTACGCATGGACGAGCCAACATTCCATCCGAGAGGCGTTACGGATGGCGATGGGCTGCGGAGATGCTACGCATGAACAATTGAAGGTATGAGCATATAAAGAACAGGCATCCACAGCATTCTTTTTGCCATTCCTGCATTCGCCCAGACACTCGTTCAAGTGTGATACCATTCCCCCTCCCGGTACTTATTGGGTCTTTTTTTCAAAATGCGTTTCGCTGCTATCTGCGGCGCCCTTCTGGGTGCGTCATTTGTCAGTGCTGTACCAGCGAAAGCCAGGGCTGTTGATGACCTTGTGCCCGTTGATTTGATCGGAATGATCAACAAATACAAGACACACATCGATACGGCTTTGAAAAAGAAGGATGGCAATGGGTCTAAGAAAGTTTGTAAACACTCCAATGTCAGTGTGAGAAAGGAATGGTAAGTATCGTATAGCCTTCCTTGACCACTGTTCACTAAATCCATCCACTTTCAGGCGGACCTTGTCCGAAAAAGAGCGTAAAGATTATGTCGCCGCAGTCCAATGCTTGGTGGGCAAAAAGAACCAAGCGAATCGGAGGAAAGTGCCAGGAGCTAGGAATCGGCTCGATGACTTTGTGGCTTCCCACCTTATCGAAGGTGAGAAGATCCACTTCAACGGAAATCTCTTCGCTTGGCACCGCCACTTCGTGTGGCTGTACGAGCAAGCCTTGCGCAAAGAGTGCGGGTACAAGGGTGCCCAGCCCTACTGGGACTGGACCCTGGACGCCTCAAATCTCCTTGCCTCACCTCTCTTCGACGGTAGTCCTGCCTCGATGGGCAGTAATGGAGAGTACTTCCCACATGGATCCACACGTCTCCAAGCTTTTGGCCTTGACCTGCAACTTCCCCCTGGCACAGGTGGTGGATGCTTGAAGACCGGCCCGTTCAAAGACCTCATTGTGAATCTGGGCCTCACCCAGACACCCGCCCCTGCTGGTGGAAATGTCACGGCGCCAATTCCAGAGACAGTTCAAACGACCGATACCAAGCAGCCA
This sequence comes from Pleoardoris graminearum, assembly GCA_030770415.1. Lineage (NCBI taxonomy): Eukaryota > Fungi > Ascomycota > Dothideomycetes > Pleosporales > Didymosphaeriaceae > Pleoardoris > Pleoardoris graminearum. The sequence goes on along the minus strand of JASEKS010000082.1, from coordinate 66,959 downwards.
GAGCAACTCAACACTCTGGACAACATCATCAAACAGGTCACAGAAATCATGGAAGAGTTTTTCGAGCTTTTCCAAGAAGTCGACAAAGTTGGCTTGATCAAGTACAACCAGGCTCTGAATTACAACCCTCGCTGCCTCCGCCGCGATCTCAATCTCGAGTGGGCTAAGCAGTTGCCCGTATCCAGTCACGAGCACCTTCTATCCTGTGGTGATGTTGATTGTTTGGAGAGGCGCATTGATGGCTTTGAGACAAACGATCCTACAGCCCCCGCAGTCCATCCCGCAGGGCACTTTGTCGTTGGTGGGCTCCAGAACGATCCCTTCTCCAGCCCCGGTGACCCCATATTCTTCCTCATCCACGCCCAGATTGATCGCCTCTGGTCCATTTGGCAGGCACAAGATCCTGACAACCGACTGAAGCAAGTTGGTGGCACGACGAAGCCTCTTGATCTCGGTAAGCATTCTTCAAGAGAGCAATATACTCTGATACTAATTGTAATTAGACCATTCAGGCACTCCTGTCAACCTCGAAGACAAGTTAGCCTTTGGTGTTGTCGATGGCAAGCGGAAACTGAAGAAGCTCCTTTCTACTACGGATAACTTCTACTGCTACAGCTATGGGGGCTAATCTTGCATGCATTACCGGCAGCGGCGTATTCAATGTCTTGGGGCATTTTCCTTCCTCGTGTACATCTGTACCGAGTTGTTTCTTTTCGTATTTGGTCTGGTATTTCGTCTCTCACCATTCTCTCAACTGCCTATCCATTGTTAGTATAAAGTACCCTCCTGCGTGCCGGAAAACCCACCGTGCCGGAAAATACAAGGGGTACTTTAATTTTAAGCGACTATAACTCTGCGCGCATATTAAGCTATACTATATTTCTTTATAAGTCGTATAATATAGCTAATTTTAAACTTTTAGAATACCTCTTACTTCTAAATTATATTCGTATCGTCGCCTTCGGGCTTAATTTGCAAAGAGTCTCCTTTTATAGTATATTAGATATTACGGCTGCTACGCCGTAATAGTATTATAAAAATAATAGTAATTATAATAAAGGTTTATAGCAACTAGACCTAAGGGATTATACTTATGGATTAGACACAAAATGTAATATAAGTATATAATAAAATTATATACTAAAATTTATAATTTTACGGGGCGTAGAACTATAAAATTATAAAATCTTAGCTCTTTAGTTTTATAAATATAAGACTATAGAGCCTGTAAAGCTAAGCGTATAATTAAATATATAGATAGTTAATGTTCTAAGTAGCTAGTTTACGCTGGTTAAATAGGTTAGGGTTGGGTTAGGGTTAGGTTGCCTAACCCAAGTCTGGGTCACTAAATAAATTACGTAATTTATAACCTATAAAGTTAAAAACAGTCTTATATATAAATTTAGTATTTTTTCTATAGTATATTAAAATTCTAGATTTATAGCCTTTATATTAAATAAGTTATAAAGGTTTAAAAAAGTAATATATTTTAAAAATAAAAATATAATTTTTTAAACTAAAATAACTTACTTAATATATAATAAAATATAATAAATTACAGCCCTATAGAATAATACTAAATAATAGCTATTTAATTATATAATTTTCATTATTATAAGTTATATATTAGCCAAAATATTTAGTAACCTAGAGAGTAACCTATGCTAACCTATACGTTGGGTTACACTAGGGTTACTCTCTAGGTTACTAAATATTTTAGCTAATATATAACTTATAAAGCTAAAAATATTTTTATATATAAATCTAGTACTTGTTCTATAGTATATTAGAATTTTAAAGTAATAGCCCTTTTATTACGTAAGTTCGTTTAATTAAAATAAATATTTTTAAACTTTTAAAAACTATATTACTTTTTTAAACTTAATTATATTTATATATTAATTAAATAAAAAGTGTGGCTGTAGTAGCTCAGGGCGACTAAAAGGGGATTTTAAAAAAGGAGGAGTACGTATATACCTTTATACTTAATATATTAAAAAAGTTAGATAAGGCTAGATTAAAAAAGATATAGCACTATATTAGTATATATACTAGTACGCTTAGCGCGCCCTCTAAAAAAACGTTAAATTAAAAAAGTAAAAAAGTCTAGTACTAATACTATATTTAAAGAGATATATAAGTAGTAATAACTACTACTACCTATATATTTTTTTATTTTTATAGTTAATACAGTTAAACGTCTAAATAAAAAATACTTACTAATATAATTTTTAAAATATTTTTATTTTTTAAAGGTATATTACGGTATATATACTAAATCTACTACTAATAGTATCTAGCTTTTATATAGTATAATCCTTCTCTCGTTAATACTAATAACGATAAAATACTTTTAGTAATTAATTTTAAAATATCTAAAATAGTATTTAATACTATTAGTTAAGCTCTTTTTACTATATCGTTTTACTTTATAGGCGATAAAGATACAACTCTAGTAAATACTTACTAGTATAAGTACCTTATTCGTCCGGAGGTAGCTAATAAAAAAAAGATAAATTTTAAAATACTTACTCTTAAGGTTATAGTTATATTTAACTATAAATATAGCTCTATAAATAAGATAGTAGCCCTATTAATTAAAAATGTAGTTAAGGTATTAAATGTTAAATTAGTAGTATTAATAGTCGTAAAAAAATTATTAATAGAGGCGTACAGGAATATAGTTAAAGTAAAAAAAATAAAAAAATATAATATATAGTTTATAATAAAATTAATAAGTAAAATAAATATTTTATAAATATAGTACGTATTCCTTAGCGTAAGAGATATAAAAGTAAAGGCGAAGGTAACAGTAAAAGCGTAGTTAGTGTAAGTATAAAATCTATAAGGTAATAAGTAAAAAATAGTAAAGCCTTTATAGAGATACTAAGTAGTTAATATTTAAAAGTTTTAGGGGAGGCCTATAAGTATAAGTATTAGGTATTTTCTTTAGTACAGTAATACGCAAACTAGATATATAAATAAGTATACTTAATATTATAGTTAACTATTTTTATAGGTAAGGAAGGATTTATAATTATAAATAAAAATATTAACTATTATTAAACACTACACTACCTGTATATATATAGGCGGAATAAAAAGTAATAAAAATAAATATAACCTCTGTTTTATATAAAAATAAAGTTAAAAAAAGTAACTAACAGGATATAACAGCAGTTATCGGCCCAAACTTAAATAATATACTTAATATAAGAGCTATAAATCTAAAACTATAATAAACTATAAATAGAATACTGCATTTATATATAAAAGTATTTTTAGCGTTATATATTATATATTACGTAATTTATTTAGTAATCCAGACTTAGGTTAGGCAACTTAACCCTAATCTAACCCTAACCCATTTAACCAGCGTAAGCTAGTTTTTATTATTAATTTATAATTTAGTTTACTATATCCGCCTTCTTATAAAGAATTACTATTAAGACTTATAACCTAATATTTTTATACTAGTAATTAACGTTTATTTTATATATAACTTATTACTACTATTATATTTCTTATTTCCTATTATTTACTAAAAATAGAAACATACCTATTACTTATTAAGACTAAGTAAGCCCTATTATACTTTAATAATTATATTTTAAGAATAGCTTTTAGATCGTACTAGACTATACTACTTATTAATAATAGCTTTAATAATATTTTTATAAACTATTGTATTAGATTCTATAGACTAGATTTAGATAAAGAAATAAATTAACTATTTTAATAATAAAAGTAGACTTTAGAAAAAAGTGTATAATTAGTTAGTTAGATAGGTATTAACTCTTATAGAGAAAAAAATAAAAAGTTAATAGTATCTTATAAAACTAGCTTTATAAAATTAAGAATAAAGGTATACACATACTCCTCCTTTTTCGAAACCCCTTTTAGTCGCCTATACAGCCACTACAGCCACACCCTTTTATTCAATTAATATACAAATATATATAAAATTAAGGTATAACTTATAAATAGGCTACTTAAACTTCCTAATTTAAAGAAGTTTAATAGAATATATCAAAATCTTTAAAAATATCTAGCCTTAATAACTTTTTATATTAATTTTCATTAAGTACACCTTAATATTAATAAATAAAAAGAAATATATATATTAATTTATTATACTAAAAAGGCTATAAATTAGTTTAATAATTATTTTATAGACTACTAGATAAATAAGATAAATTACTAAAAGTCTAAGACTAACTTTATTTTTAATAGCTATAAATATTTTATATAGAAGCTTAGACGGATATTTAATAATATTAATACTAAATAAATAACTAAATAAAAGCTATTAAAGTTTTAATAAGTTAAAACTATATCTACTTATATATTATATTTTAAGTAAGTAGCTAATAAAGTCTTAGATTAGGGTAAATCAGCCCTAATAAATTAGTTTTATAAAAGATTAAAATCTAAAATCTAATATAAAATAATTAGAATAGAGAAACTAAAAGCTTTATTTATAATAATTATATAAACTATTTAGATTAATAATAAGCTCTACTTCTAAAAATAGAATAATAGGGTAGGTAGTCGATATAGAGCTAATAAAGGCTTATAATATATTTATAATAAAAATAACCTAATAGTTTTTAATACTAATAAGGAGGATAAGACATTTAAAAATAAAAATATAATAAAAAAAAGAGTAGTATAAAAAATACCTAATTTAAATATAGATAAAAGGGCTATATTACTAAATACTATTTAAAAAAAAGCTAAAATAACGCTATTAAAAAGACTAAAGAGAATTCTAATAAATCTTATAGGGAACCTTAAGAGAAATTAGCTAGTAGTAAAGAGTACTAAGCTATATATTCGGCTAACTACTTAGATAATATATATATTATGTATATATAAATAAAAAGGAATATAGGCTACTCGTCTAAATAATACGTAGTAGTAAATAAAAAATTTAAAACTCTAAAATAGCTTTATAAAAATAAGTAATATACCTAGATCTTGGAATATTCTAAAGTACTTTTTAAATTAATTTAAAAAAATTAAATAATAACTTTAATAGATTTAATAAATCTATAGAGATACTATTTTAATAAATACTAAAAAGTAAAAAAAAAACCTTTTATTTCTTATCTAAAAAAAGCCTATATTACTAATAAAAAATATAAGAATTAGAGGGATAGAATATATTTAACCTAAAGGACTAGCGTAAACGATAACTAGTCTAAGCTACTTTAGTTCTACTAAAAATATAATTAGAAACTAGAGATTCTATCTAAAGAAATTAAAGGGATAAACTATTTATAATCTCTATAAAAACTAGAAAATTAAATATTTTTTAAATACTAAATTTACTAATTTTTAATAATAGATTATATAAAATATAATTATTACTAATAAAATACCTAGCTAATATAAATAGAAGAACGTAACTTATAAAATTAAATAGATAAATAAGGCCTATATACCGCGTATACCGGTAGAATACTAATTTTTTTAAAAAAAAATTTAGTACTATTAGCTATAGAATAATAAAAAAGAATAATCTATAAGATTTATTTTACTATTTAGCTTATTATAAGTTAGTCTAAATATTCTACATTATTTTTAAGTACTAAATATATTAGGTATATAAGTAGAAATATAAAATCTATTTTACTAAAATATATAAATAGCCGTATATAAATATAATTTTTAGAGATAAGATTTAGAGCTAGTATTCTAACTAAAAGTATAAAGCATATTTAATTTTTATACTTAGACTACTACTATTAATAAAATACGTTATAAAACGCGTTTAGTATAAATATCTAAAAAATAAATACTTAAAGTATATAAATAAAAAAGGCTAAACTAAGTTTTAGTTTAAAGATAAGAAGCCTCTAAAATAATATAGTTTTTATATATTATAATCTAAAAAAAATATTAAAAATATCCTATTCGTGCGATAATTTATAGTAGAGTAATAAAAACTTTATAAAAAGAAACAACTACTATTATATTAAGAAAATATATAAATAGATTCTATATAGTATTAAAAAAATATTTTTAAAATAAATATATATAAAAACGAAACTAAGAATCTTTTTATACGCTAGTTAAATAGGTTAGAATTAAATTAGGATTAGATTAGCTTATGTAAAACTCTAACCTAATTATACCTCTAATCTATTTTATTTAATACTAGTATAGGTTAAAGTTAAGTTAGAGTTATATAGACTAGGTATTAGAATTAAATAAAAGTTATATAAACGATAAGTTAGAGTTAGATTATAAAATTTAGATTAGGGTCTTCTAATTAGAGTATATATTATAGTTAATTATTATAGTCTATTACAGTTTATAAAATAGATAATTATATTTAAGTTATAATATAGTTTATTTTATTATCTATACTATACTTTATACTAAACTAAAAAATTTAAGATTCTAATTATACTGTTATAAGTACCTTAGCGCTAATTAAAAATCTTTAGTCTAAATAGTAACTCTTTTAGTATAAATATAATTTATATTATAGTCTATAATAGTTAGTATATAGTAAATAATATAGTATAAGTTATTATACTTTTAAAATATCTAACTAAAAAAGTCTTAAAGGCTTTTATATAACCTTTAGTACTAAAAATTAAAATTAGTAATTTTTATTAATAAACTTTATATTAGTAATTTCGCGTACTAGTTAAGTAAAAAGGATGTTTTTAATTAGTAGACTAGTTTTTATTAATCGTATTTAATTTTACGAAAAGTAATAATTATATAATATTAACATTTAACTATTATTAAAAGTTATAATAATCTACATTTTAGTTTAGATTAGTATTTTTTCTTTAGGGTATCCTTACTAGTAGTATTTATAAATTTTTTACTTTTTATATCCTTACTACTAGTAGTTACTTTTTTAAGTTACTTAAAACTTTTAGAAGTTTTTTAAACTACTATTTACTAAAATTTATTTTAGGAGTAGGTTTTTTTTTATCGCAATTTAGGTAGATGCGTAATATTATTAAAATAAAATAAATAATTAGACGTATATTACGCTATTATAATTATATAAAATAATAAAGAATAAGTAGTTAAGTTAGTAGTAAAATAGGTAAAAATAATAATTAAGCGTTTATACATAATTAGGCTAGTAGTATATAGACTACTACTAGTATTATTACTTAATTATATATAGGCTACTTTTTAGATTAGGCTAATATTTTCTATTTTTACTATTTTACTATACTCTACCTTATTCCTAACCTATATATTATTATATACTTTTATTATATTAGTATCCTGTATTATAGATTCTATTAAATAAAAGACTTTTAATTATATAAATAGACTACTACTATTTTATAAAATTAAAATTCTACTACATTTTAAGTATAATAAGTAGACTAAGCTTACTAGAGTAATTAATATAGTTATTTATAATAATATTTTTTAATTAGTATAGGGTTCTACTTATAAAGTAAATAAATTTTTTAAAATATATAAAATACGCAGAATAAGCAGCTTATAAAAAGATTATTTAATAAATTTAGAAGTACTATTTAAGGACTAGCTAAGCTTAAACGCTTACGCTGTAGTATAAAGAGATTAATTAAATATAAAAAATATAAAAGAGAAAGCTCTAAAAAAAGCTATTATAGTAAATTATTTAGTAAAATCCTAATTTATAAAAAAGCTTAAGGGGACTAAATAAATTATTTAGAAAAAGTTGTTAAAGTAGAGTTTAAAAAGTTTAAAAAAAAGGTTTTATAATAAAAAGAGTATTAAGTTCTTATAGCCATTTATTTTAGTTTTATATTAATAGAGTATAGCTAAGTAGCTATAAATAGAGCTTATATATATTTTTAAAACATAAAAAGATATTATTTTAAAAGTTAATAATAAGTAGTATATCAAGACTTTAAAAAAGCTATTTTAAACTAATATAAGTAGCCCTAATTTAAAAACTAAAAGCTATATAGTAATTTATATATATAAAATAGGTAGTACTCTATAAAAAATTATATAAAATATATGTTTAGAGGAATTAGTAAAACTAAAATTAAATATATTTAAAAGTAAATAGGCTAAGAATAAATAGTATATGTTTATAAAGCATATAATATTAGAGGAGCTAGTAATAATAATAGCCTAAAATTAAGCATAAATTTGTTATATTATTTCATTATATATATATATATATATATATATATATATTAATTAATATAAAACGCGTAAGTTAATACTCTTTAAAGAGTTTTTTAGTAATAGTAATATAATTCATAAAACTAATAAACTATATATTTTAGATAATAAAAGTAATAAGTATAAGAAGAAGGTTAATAATAATTTAGAGATTAATAAGTATTATAAAGAGCTTAGTAATAAATATAAAATAAAAGAATAGTAATAAAAGTTATAAGTAGAGCTATAGGTAAAGAATAAAAAGTCTTTTAAGAAGAGTAAATAGAATAGTGCTTCTAAGATAATATAGGAGGGTTTCTTTAATAATAATATATAAGTAAAAATTATTAAATAGCACTATTATACTAAAATAATTAATATTATATAAAGAGAGGTAAAGTGTAGAGTCGAGATACTAGTCTAAAAAAAGTATAAGCTAAAAAACAGTTATTTCTTTAGATATAGTTAAAAAATAAGCGTATATAAGAATTAAAAAAAATATTTTTAGTTTAGTTAAATTGAAACTTATAGCCGCGGTGTATAGCTTAGCGTATAGCTTATTGTATTAGAGTTCGGTACGCTAGTAGTAAATAATTAATATACACTCTAATATTAGCGCGCTACTAATAACTTAAGACTATAAAATATTATCTAAAAGTTTTATTATAAGATTTTTTAAAATAAATTTTATTAAAATTATAAATAGTATTATATATTTATATTATATTATATTCTAGTTATTATTATACTATATTAATTAGTATATTACTTTTTATTATTAAAACTAAAGATTTATTTTTTATTTTAATATTTTATAAATTTATATTTACTATTGCGAAAAAATACTTTAAAGCTTATATTACTAGTTTATAAAACTCTTTAAAACGGAGGAATTATTTTATTTTTATATATATATAATACGGCTTTTTAATACTTTATTTTATAATAGTAGTTCTAACTCTTTAATTTTAGAAACTAGTAAGTTCTAGCTTATTTTTTCTTTATATTTATAAGTCTAGTAATTTAAAAATAAAAGAAGATATTCCCTATATATTTAATTATTAGAAATCCTATTCTTTAAAGCTTTTAGTTTTATAGACCTAGTAAGTATTACTCTATTTATATACTAATAATAATTTATATCTTTAGCTATTAAACGCTTAGTAAATCTTACTACTAATAATTTTTTAAATATTATAATATTTAAAGCTATTTTATGTTACTAATTCTATAAGCTGGCTAATATAGTATATATAGCTTAAAATATAATATATACTATATAGTATTTAATATTTTATTAATTTTAACCTTAAAAGTATTAATTATTTTATTAATCCTCTTTTAATACTAGAACTTTTATATATTATAAAAGGGTCTAAGATAAAGGTTATAAAAATCTATTATACTTATAATAATAAAGATATATATATACTTCTCCTTTTTTGAAACCCCTTTTGGTCGCCCCGAGCTACTACAGCTACACTATTTATTCGAATAATATATAAATATAAATATATAATTATAATATAAAAAGTATTATATACTATACCTATTTAACTAAGTATATTACTAAAGCGAACTAAGTAATAAATATTTAAAACTAAATTAATATAATAATAGTTTTAAAATTTATAAGCGCTATTTAAACGTACTACGCTATTAAAGAGAATATCTTTACTTATTTAATTATTTATTTTATTAAATAAGAGCTTTTAACTACTAATATAGTAGCTAAGAACATTATTTAATAATAATATTATATTTATTTAAAGAAAGTAAAATATAAAAGAATAGCTCCTAAGCTATAGTATTATAAATAAAAAGCTCTTTATATAAAGACGAAGGTATATAAACTTAGTAATATTTAAAGTAAGCTAGCTATTTCTAATTTTTTTTATTATTATTAGTAAGAAATTAGTACTTAATTAGGTAAAATAGAGATATATAATCTAAGCCTAAAAATTAATATTTAAAGGTAAGGAGCTCTCTTTAATAGAAGTAAAAATTTTTTTTAAATAGTACTATAATATAATATTATTAAGTTATCTGCTAAAAGCTTTAAAATTTTTATAATATTTAGTAGATAAAGTCTATTTTTCTAATTAGATAGCTTATAGCTAAAAAATAAGAGTAAGTTATACTAATACTTTTATAAATCTAAAGAATACTATTAGAAACCTACTAAATACCATTACCTATAGTTAGTATTAATAAGTATTTATATTAGTTATACTATATCGCTCTCTAAAAAGAATAAAATAAAATACTTCTTAAACGCCTTAAACTTAGTAAATTTATAGCTTTTTATAATATATTTAAGTAAAAGAGATAGTTTAAAGAAAATATCTTACAGAGTAAAAGGTTTAATAAACTAAAATTTCTTAGCTTTATAGTATATATAGTTATTAATATTTTATTTATTATAAATAATAAATTATAATAAAATAATAATATATATTTTATATAAAATTATAATACCTATACACTTTCTAAAAGTACTATTTTTAATAATAGTACTATTTTATATTTTATAAATAATAAATTACTACTTATTCAAACCATTTTAAAAATATTTTAATAATATATATACTATTAAAACTAAAATATCAGCTTTTTTAAATTTTAGTATAGAAACTTAAGTAAATAAAAATATTTTAAACGGGCTAAATAAAAATTCTATAAAAGACTCTATATTAAAAAATATAGCTATTTAAAAAAAATTTTATCTAAATATAGTATATAAAGCTTACTTATATAATAAAAGGTTTTAGTACTTAGGCTTGGATAATATACTATATATAGAACTTTTAAAATAAAGGTTTATATTTTAACGCTTATTTATAAGTATAATTTTATATTTATTAAATATAAGTCTTTTTTCTTCTATTTTTTAGTTTAGAGTATAATACTAATATATTAAAAATTTTATTTATAGTTTATATATCTACGTATTAATACTACGGATATATAGTACTAAAGAGTAAAATATTTAAATTAAAAGGTTTTATATACTCTAGTGTATAAAGCGCGAAATATTTATATTTTAGGTACTAAATATATATATTATAGGTAATATTCTGTTATATACGTCGCTTAGATAATATTTTAAAAACTAAAAAAAATATTATTTTAACTATACTAGTATATTTTATAGAATCTCTTTAATATACCTAAAGAAAGACTTAGTAAATAGTTAATATTACTAGTTAAAAATAACTATAGTAGAAAGATTTATATATAAAGTCTATTAATAAAATTATTTTTAAAACTTATAAAAATATTTCTAAGCTTTACTATATAAGTATATACTTAGTATAAACTTAAGATCATAAAAATCTTTTAAAATAATAATATTACTACTTAACTATAGTATAGAAAATTCCGTTTTAAAAAATAAATATAAAAGCTTAGTATAAGTATTAAATTACTACTTTTTTATATAGATAAGCTAAACAGTAGTGCTAAATACACTAACTAAAAAATTATTAATAAAACTATTACTATTAAATTTAGTGTAAACTTACTAAAAAAGTTTAGTTTAAAATAATAAAAGTAATTATAGTATTTTATAATATTAGTTTAGTAACTTCTAAAAGTATATAATCTTTAAATACATTTTGTTATAGTTAGTTTAGATAGTATTGTTATTATTATAAACTTAAGCTTATAAAGTACTAAACGGTAGATCTATATTTAGATTATAGTAATATATATACTTATAGTTATTTTATATATTTACTAAATAGATATTATATAGCTAGATATAATAAATATAGATTTAACGTAAATTTATAAGCCTATATTAAATATTTAGTTAGTTGTATAGCTTTCAATATTTATAAAATATAAATATTATTACTTAACTAGATTATTACAACGCGTAATACTATATTTAATAATCCTTTTTTTAATAAAGAAAAAGATAATTAACGTAGTTTATTATTAAGCGACGCACTTTTTTAAATACTATAACTATTAATTACTAAGAGTTAATAAAAAATTACTTAATTTAACTATATTAACTTAGTATTACTTAAACTATCTATTTCTTTAGCTTTTAGATATATTTTTATATTATAACTAGGTTTACGATAAATACTATAAAGATATAAAATTATATAATACTATTTTAATAGACTTTTATTTTCCGTTTTAACGCGTTTATCCTCCTTAACTATATTTTTTTTACTATTATTTTTTAAGCTTATAATCTACTAATTACCTTTTTATTTTAAAGATATATTTACTTAGCCCTTTAATACTTAAAAAATACTTTATTAGCTTTTTAAAGTATTTTAACTTTGGCTACTATAAGGGTTAAATTATAACTATTAGCTACTACTACTTTTATAAGTTACTTAACAGCGGCTAAAATTAGTGTTAGTAAGCTTTTCTAATATCTTATTACCTTATTCTTAATTAAAATTAATTATAAAATAGTTTCTATAGCAGTTTAAGGTATTTTAGAGACCTAAAGTTTAAATAGCGTATTAGTACTTCTAAAGAGTATTAGTATTTATAACTTTATATTTAATTAAAAAAGTATAGCCTACAGATTATATAAGATAAGTTTAGGCTTTTAAAAATCTTTAAAGATATTTTTTTTATAAAAGTTTATATATATTTGTATATTTGTATATTAATTAAATAAAAGGGTGTGGCTGTAGTGGCTGTATAGGCAACCAAAAGGAGTTTTAAAAAAGGAGGAGTATGTGTATACCTTTATACTTAATGTGTCGAAAAAGATAAAAGTTTATAAAAAGGCGATCTTAAACGTAATAAAGAACTTAGGCTTAGTAATCTATATAATTTAAACCTTAATAAAAAGCTTAATTTTAGTACTATATATCTTCTTTAGAATACTATAGCACCTAATATTAAAAGACTAAATTAAATAGAATAAATATAGAGGTAATTAGATAGTTATAATATTATTCTTTTTATAGTAGTCTTTAAATTCAGCGCTAATATAGCTCTTATAGCTATTAAGTACTAATATATAATATACACCTTAGTAATAGCGTTTAGTATACTTATTAAACTATTATAAATATTTTAAACTAATTATATTATCTATTTAGCCGTTTTATAATATTATAACTTTTTAGTTATTAAGAATTTAGTGTTTTATATACTAGTTAGTAAAATAGAAGCGGTTTTAAACTACTAAAAAAAAAGTATTATATATCTATTACTAGTAATACTATAAATTACTGTTGCCTACTCCTAATTACTTAGTTAGATAGCTTTTAGCTTTCTTATCTAATTTAAGCGTATAATAACTATTCTAGACTAAATTATATGTATTATAAAGCCTGTTATATTAAAGTTATAAAACATTTTATTAAGAATACAATATTTTATACGTATATTAGCTATATTTTTAAACTACGGCTTAATAATTATAGGATTTTTATAGTAGGCTTTTTTATAGTTATAGATATATAAAAAACGCGTCTTTATTTTTAAGTATTATTTAATAAAGTATTCTATTTAGTGTTTTTTAATAAGTAACGTATTGTACTTTATACGTAAAAAATTTACTATATTTTCTATATTAATAATTTAATATAGAAATCTTTACGCCTTTTAATTTAATAAATATTTAATAATCGTATTCTTTTTTATTATTATTAAATTTAAATATATAATATAACTATTAGACTTTACAGTTCGGCCTATTATTTTATAGTAAATTATAACTTTAGAAATTTTATATAGCTTTACGACTTTACAAAAACTTAAATTTAGTTTAAATTAAATTATATTAATTACTAAAAGAACTTTATTTTTAAAAAAGTTAGTAGGTATAGTATTAATATAAAAAAACGTATTTTAAATATAGACTACTAGTTTTATAGGGAAAGTGCGTTACTTAATAATAGTACATGGTTTAATAATAAACCACGTTAGCCTATTTTTTAAAAAGAGACTATAAAACTTATAAATATTTTATATACTATTAAAATTATAAATATAGGTAAAGTATTTAATAAAATTCTTAATACGTAAGTCTATAACTTTAGTAAACTAAAAATTAGTAAAAATATTATATAATCTAATTAGCAGCTTAGTGGCACTTTAGTATAAATTTTATTTTATTTTCTTAGTTAATTAGCTAAGTAAAGCTCTATATAAGCAGTATATATATAGACTATTAGTACGACTAGCTAATAATTATAAATCTATATATTATATAATATAAATATTAATCTAATCTGTTTTTACTCTATTCTAGAGTCTAAAAAACTTAAAAGTATAAACTTTAAAAAAGGCAAATACTTTAGTATTTCTTATAAAATATATTTTAATAAAAAGAATAAAATAGTGTAAAATAAAAAGTATATAGAATTCTTAAATAATAGATAAAAGCTTATTTAATAGTATTACTTAAATTAGTAATATAAAACTTTTTTTTAGTAAATAAAATAGTTAAAATCTTTATTTATAAAACGTAGAGACTTATAATAAATTATAGTTTAGTTACTTAAGGCCGGCACTTATTTACTTAATTATTATTATCCTTCTTATTAAACTATTCCTTTATTATTAGTAAGTTAGTTATATAACTGTTAGAAGCTTAGCTCTAGCAGCTATTTAATAGTTACTTTTAAAATTATAAAATATAACTAATTACGTCGCCTACTAATTTATTTATAATACTTTAAGCGCTATTACTTATACTTATTATTCTTTATATCTTATAAGCTTCTATATCCCTAAATATACTAACCTTATATAGCCGCCCTCTTTATTATTTTTTATTTTTCGCCCTTTACGCTCCGCGCTTAGAATAAGGTGCTTAGAATAATTTTATTATTTTTAACTCTAACTTTGCCTTCGCTTTCGCCTATATAATAACCTTTATAACTTTTTAAATTTTAGTAATACTTTCTTTATTAATTATTATTTATAGTATTTTATTTTTAATCTGCCTATTATTCTAGTACTAATTAATAGTATCGTAGAGGCCCTATTTAACTAAATTTACTTATACCTATACTTATATATATCTAGTCTTTTTATTTTTTAGGTCTTATTTTACTATTCTTTAAAGTTATAATAGTTTAAACGCTTTTAAAATCTCTATATAAATAATATCCGTAATACGATATATCTTAATATTAGTAATAGTTTAGTAAATAATTAAATTATATTTACTTAGCTACTAGATATTTAACTACTAAGTAATTTTTTACTAAATATTAGTTTTAGTTCCTTCTATAGTCGTTATAATATTAATTTATATATAAAATAAATTTTTATATAGAATACCTAAAACTATATAAGCTTTAATAAATCTAGCCTACTATATATAATATACTATAGTATATATTAGCTACTAATTTTTAGTTACTGCGATAATAAGGTAATTATAATAGTAAAAACTATTATAAAGAAAGTAATACGTATAAGATAACTATAATCTACTTTATAATAGTATACTTTTAATATAGTATTCTTAATAAATTTTATTTCTTTTATTAAAACTTTTTTTATTAGGAGCGTACGCGCTACTACTAGCTATATACTAGCTATAGCTATATAGTAAGTAGCTTAGTTAGCCTTAGCACAGCGCCTTTATTATTTCTTTTTTTATACGCCTTCTCGTATACGTGTATATAGTAAAAGTATATATATTTTTATACTATTACTTTACTTTTAGGCTAGCCTATATTCTTTTTAACTTACTTTTAATAATTATAATTGTGTTACTTAATAAAACTAAAAGTAGTATAAGTTAGATTTTAAAAATTCTAATAAACTAGAAGATAGAAATAAAAACCTACTTAGTATTTATATATTATTATATCCTAATCTAGAGAGTAAGCTATTATATAATATAAAACTTATAAGTATTTTATTTAATAATATAGATGGCTCCCTCTACTATAACTATATAAATATATTTATTTTTAATATAACTTTTATATAAAAAGAGCGTAGAGAGTTTATAATTATTAATATAATAGTTTAAACTACTATACTAAATAGGGTCCTAATAAAATAATATTTTAAAATAAAACTTATATATATCACGATAAGCTTTTAAAAAAACTAATAATATAGAAGGCGATTTTCTTATAATTATTTAGCCTACTCTTTTACTAGATTATATATAAAGAATAGAATATACTCCTTATAACATAAATTTAATAGGTAGTTATACGCTCTAAAAGTACTAAATAACTATTTTTACTTAAGTAGGTATTTAATTATAAGTTTAATTAAAATAGTTATTTTATAAAGTATAAAATACGTCTTATTATTAAAGACGATATTTAGTTAAAAAAATATTTTTATTAATATATACTATAATGCTTATAGCGCACTTGTTTTATATAACTATATTAGTTATAGTAGAATCTAATCTATAGATTTTATAATTTAATATAATTAAAGTATTTTTTAATATACTAATTAACTTCTTAAATCTAGTATAGTATAAACTATCTAATAGCTATAAATAAAAAAATAGTTATATAAAGCTTAACTAAGTCTTATATAGCCTATAAGACTTACCTATACTATAATATAAAAACTTATTTAATATTTTAGCTAAGCTTAAACTTATTTACTTAAAAGACAAGCTCTACTTATTTTTTAATATAGATTATAAAATCTTTATACTTTTTTATATAAATAATATTCTACTCTTATACTATAAAATCTATTAGTAAGAAGCCTTTAAACTACGCAATAAGTTTTTAGAAATATATAAAATAAAAAATCGTAAAACTATTAAATAGTATTTTAAAATATAAATAATTAAAAATTAAAAAGTTTATAAAAAAGTTTAAAATAGTTAATTTGGTACTCTTTCTACTAACGTCTTTACTATTTAAAGAGCCAGTTAAGAATAATTAAAAAATAATAAAAGCTAAAATTAAAATATATTAAAAGTATTTTAGATTTATATTTTATACTACTATTATATTATTATTAGATATAGTATTTACTATTTTAAAATTTTTTTACTTTTTAATTAATTTACGTAAAGAATACTTTACTATAATAAAATATATAATTATATTTTTTTATAGATTTTACTTTTAGGTAATCTAATATAGTATATATAAAGGTCTAAAATTTATAATTTACTTAAATATTTTATATATAAATAATTTAGAGAGTAAATAATCTTTATATAATTATATTAAGATATTATTTAGTAGAGTAATTATATAAAAAACTATAGAATAGGTTACTATTATAATATTAATTACTAAAATAGAGCTCTTCGCGCTTAAGTATATAAATAAAAAAGTAATAGCTTTAAAACGTTTTTATTAAAAAACTTACTCTAAATTTTAGAGTTATATAGCGTATATTGTATAATAATTAGTAAATAATTAGGCTAGTTATAGATAAAAATAAGTATATAACTACCCGTTTATACTATATAAATATATAAAATATATAGCTACGCTAAAAGTATTTAAAAAAGAGTTTTAAAATTAAATACTTTTAGATAAGTAATATACTACCTAATAGCTTAATAAAAGCTTTTTTAGCTTAATAATTCTAATAATTTAGAAAGTAACTAAATCTTAAAAATATAAAAGAAAAAATTACTAAGCTAGAATTTTAAAAAATTATATAATAATAAAGCGTAAAGTGGTTTAAATTAAATATTAAAAAGCTTATAAGTCCCTATTTATAATAATAAATTTAAAACCCTAAAATAAAAAAATAAATAAAATTATAAAAATTATATAATAATCTAATAGATAAGTTTTATAGATTAATAATTTAACTACCTTACTAAATTTCTAAATAGCTTAAGCGTAGCGTAAAAGGATTTTATTAAAAAATATTATCTATAAAATTACTATCTAAATATTTATTTATTGTAATTATCTACCTAATAGTAGTGTATAATTTATTTAGCTTTATATTTTATAAAATCTACGTTAATAAAGAATAAAAGAAGTAAATAAAAAAATTATACTTTTTTATAAATAAGTATGCTTCTTCCTATAGAACAGCTAATAAATAAAAATACTTAGTAATCTTTTATATATAAATAAAACTATAATAGTAAATATATAATTTTATTAAATTTTTTAAATTAAAATAGTAGTATATATATTAGTTTATAATTAAATCTACTCTTATATATTTAATAATAGGAGTTTAGCTTTTTAGTATTATAACAGTTTCTATTACTTTTACTAAATAAAATACTACTTTAATAATAAAAGTAATATACTAAGTATTATAATTTTTTAATCTAGTAGTAATATTAAGCTATATAAATACTATTTAATAGTTTTAAAACTTTTGTAATTTTAATATAAAAGAATAGATAAAGCTTTAAAAAATTATAAATTAAATAGCTTAAGATATATTTTTTTAATATTATCCTTATTTCTATAGCATAATAAAGTATAAAAAATAATTATTTTATAACTTTTATTTCTTCTTAGATTTTTTTATATTTTTTTACTTTTTTTAGATTTACTTTTAGTTTTTATAAAGTATAGCTTATTTTTTAAAATTAACTTAGTAACACTTAAAAGCACTAAATTAAAAAGAGCGTAAATAGTACTCTGTATTTAAATAAACTAAATAAAAAATATAGGCTAGATAGAATTAATAATTTTAAAAGTTTACTTAACTTTTTATTTGTTACGGAGGCTTAAAAAGTAAGTATTAAATATTAATATTTAATAAGAATCTACGTATAGGGAGCTCGCTAGATATTTTAAAATAAAATAAAAGTATATACTAAGGCGCTAGCTTCGCTAGTATAGGTGTACCTATTTTAGTACTTATACCTAAGTAAGGGGCGCCTTTATACTTATAATACTATTCCCCCCTTTAAGAAACTTTATTCTTAAAGCTTTATATATCTCTAACTTTTATATAATAGGGCGGAGTTAGATATTTATAAAAATAGAATATTTTTATTAAAGCGGTAAAACGCGTAACTACTTAAATAGTAAGCTATAAAGTTATTTTTATTTATAACTTAACTATTAGAATTATAGAGTATAATAGGTAAGTTTAGCTTCTTTTATTTATTACCTATACTTCTAAGAAAGCCCTTCGTACTAAACTATATTATTCTTATAATTTTATTATACTACTTATCTACTAACTATATCTTATTATTTATTAATTATCTATAAATTATTTATTTACTTATTTATTATAAGTTAGGTAATAGTTATTTACATATCGTAAGCCTCTAAAAAGAATATACTTAATTATTAAGGCGTTTATAGGTAACGTCGGTAGTATTTTATAAAATATTCTTAATAGTCTATAATATTAAAATAAGATTACTAATTAGGATTATTATAGTTCTTTTACTTAACTAGGAATTTTAATAGGCCTTTATAGCTAGTATCTAGATTAATTATATATTTATTAATTTTATAATTTAGTATTATTTTAATATTATAAACTAGTAGATCTTTTTCTATTATTATTAGCTTTTATAGTTTTTACTATTACCCTAATAACGGCGTTATATTTTATAAATAGAGTAATTACGGGTAAAACTATAAATAAATGTTTTTAAGTATAGTATAATTAGTAAAATTAAGCTTAAAAATTTAATTTATACTATAGTAGTTATTTAGTTATTTATTATAAATATTTATAACTTTAAATAGTTTAAGGTTTTTATTTTTTAATCCTTTAAAGTAACGTATACAGACGTTATGTATATTAAGTATAATTTAGTTACCTATATAGATTTCTAGGGCCGGTAATTATTAGTTATTAGTATATTTTTTTATTTTTACCTATACCTACGTTAGTACTAGGCGTAGTTATTATCTTATATAGTTTACGCGTATAAGAAGTCTATTTATAGCTTACGCGTTATAAATTATTTTTTATTCTTTTAGTAGTATACTGGGAGGTTTAGTGCCTATATATAATAAATATCTTTTTATAGTTTTAAATAGTATTATACCTATTAATATAATATTACTATTTACTTTAAACTTTATAATAGGTAATAACTCTATTTAGTTATTTTATTTATAATTAACAAAGTAACGTAAGTAAGTTTTTAATATCTAATTAGTAATTTCTATTTATCTATCTATTTCTAGGTAAAAGGCTATAGATAATTTTAGCGTTATACTAATTTTTTTATATAATTATTTCTAAAACTAAAACGTAAATTATATACTATAATTAATTATAAATTCTAATAAGTACTCCTCCTTACGCTAGACGTACTTAATAAATACCTAAATATAAGCTTTAGCGTTAAGGAATATTAAAGATATATATTTTTTTTTTTAAATAGTTAGTTAACTAAAATTATAATATATCTATAATCGTAACTATTATAGTAATTTCTAGATAGTAGCGTAATAAAATTAATAAATATACTTATCTAATATATATTTAGTATAAATAAAGGGTATAATAAATTATACTTATTTTTATATTTTAATTTTACTTTAGCGTAGGTAAGATAGTTACGTATATATTACGCGACGCTATCTATATAGTATAGCTAATAATAGTATTATAATAATTATATATATATTTTATACTTACTATTATATTTAGTAGTATAGTTATTATAATATAGTTATATAAAGCGTATTTAGAGTTTATTATTATAGGGTATAAAAACCTTACTATTAATATATAATATGTTATTATTTAGGTAATAGTCTTATAGTTTAATATAAATACTAAGGTTATAATAGAGCCGGTAGAGTATATAGTATATACTGTTTTTTATAGTGTTAATTATAGCTTTAATAATATTATTGTAGAGACTAATTACTTTAAGCAGCCCTAATAGGTTTATATTATTAGTATCTTTATAACTATTATAAAGTTTTAAAATAATATTTTTATTTTAACTATTAAAAATAAATAGCTCCTTGCTAATTTTATAAACCTATTAAAATAAGCTTATAGCGTCTAACTCTATTATATTTATTAAGATCTCGGCTAAGTATATAGCGTATTAAAAGCTACTATTATAAGCAGCGTATATAGGTAGTTTAAATTATTTAAAAAATAATAGTACCTACTATTAGTACTATATTTAATTATTATATATATTTATAAGAACGTCTCTAGTTTATTATATTAATATATTAAGTTTTATACCTTTCTTACCGGGCCTATATTTAATTATAAAGTTAAATTCTAATAAGAATTTAGCTTATTAGGCTTACCGGTAATTTAACTATTTAGTTATTATAAAATATTTTAAAGTTTTATAATTAGAGAACACTTTTATAAAGTTAAGTATATTAGTAAATTTAGGTCGCTACTCTTTAAAGGCGCGGATAATTACTATAAGCTTTTTATTATAAATAGGGTAGTTAAGTTTTACAAGTTTTATCTTTATTAAGAAGAAGGCTATAGGCTATAGGACGCTATTTTTATACTAAAAAAGTATACTAGTAATAACCTAATTAGATATATTAGTTTCTATAATTATATACGCGTTAAAGTTAAAGTAAATAAGTATTAAGGTATTAATAAAGGCGTATTTAAACTGCTTAAAGGCCTTTTTAGTAGCTAGTATTAGTATAACTTTTTTTATAGCGCTATTACGTATTAACTTAATTAGTAGTCTTATAATCTAAGAGAAACGGTATATAAATTACTAATAAAAGTTTATAAACTTAATAAACGCTTAAACGTTCTTAATTATTTTAAGTTACTTCTACTTTATAACAGCTTTAATCTTAGCTAGATTTATTTTTAGCCTATTTATAAATAGTATTATACTAAAGTAACTAATACGTTAAACTAAAAACTTATATTTATTAATATTAAGATATAGTCTTACTTCGCGAAGCTTATATAATATTTTAAAGTAATACTATTTATAGTTCTAATTATTCTTGCTAAAGATAATAATATTATTTAAATACGCGAAGTAAAAGTTGTCTAAATAATTATATAATAGCTAATTAATATAACGTTAGAAGGTGCTAAGAGTATTATATAATCTAAAAAGTATAATTATATATTTAAATAGACCGAACCGCGTAAGAAAAGTAGTTTTATACTTATTACTTTTTTTAATTCTAATTTTGTTAAAAGCTGTAATAATATTAAATTTAGAGAAAATGCGTACCTTATTTATATAGGTAAGTATTTTTTTTAACTTTAGTAGGGCGTTATAATTTTTAATTATAATTTTATTAAAATAGTAATAGTTAATATATATATAAATACCGCCTCTAGGCTTTTTAATAACTAGTAATAAAGTAGTAAACGGCGAGTTACTTTTACGTATATAACCCTTTACTATCTTAGTTTAGACGTAGGCCTTAATAATTTTAGTTTTTTTATATAATATACTAAAGTAGTACTATATTATTAGCTAACTACCCTCCTTTAAGTATATTTTATAGTCAATATCTAGTTATTAGGGTAGTAGTTTAGCTACTTTTTTAGGGTCCTAAAGGTTAGTAATATAATAAAATTATTTTAGTAATTTTTATTTAATTTCGTTAATTATAGGGTATAGTTAATTAAGTTTTAAATAAAACTTATTAAAGTTAGCTTACGTAACTATAACAGTAATCTATTTAGTTTCTATAAAAGTTATATAAATACGTTATACGTTATCCGCGTTATTATTTATTTTAAAACGTACTTAGTCCTCTAGTATTATCTAGATAATAAAATCTAGATTATAATAAGCTATCTTTATTACAGCCTTAACTAAAATAATTACTATATTAATACTACTTTTATTTTTTAGTTTAATTATTTCGTCGTAACTATTACCGTACTAGTTATACGTTACTTTAATAGGTAAAGACTAGTATAAGTAGTTACTATAGTAATAATTTAATTTAAATACTATTATTCTTTTACTCTATTTATATAAAGAGTTATAAGTCTTAAGTTACGGTTATCTAATTATTATATTATAACTAATAATATCTATAATCTAGTACTAGTTTTTATTAATATATCCTCTAATCGCTATATATACCTTAGCTATATATATTATTTTACCTATAATATTATTATTAGTAAGTTTTAAAATAATAAAGCTTTATACTGTAATTATCTAAAGCTTATAAGTATATATAAAATTAGTACTAATAATTTATCTAATATAACTACTATTTAAAAAAATACGTATAGTGACTAATATTCTACTAAATATATTAACTTATACCTTTAGTTTTATCTAGGCGCTATAAAGTAGCCTATTTAGTAAATTTTTACTATAATTAGATAAATAGTTCGTCGCGCTATATACTATAGTAGTAATAAGTTATTTTTATATATTATAAGCCGTATAGTAACTATTACTTAATAAAATAAAAAATAATTATAAACTTAATTAGCTTACCGGCGTATATTACTTTACTATAAAATAATACTAAAAAGTATTAAAAATTTTCTTTTTATACGTAGGCGAGGGTCTCTAAGAATAATTATTTTTAAAAACTACGCTTTTTTTTAATATTTAATATTATAATTACTATTATAGGCGTTATTAGTATTAACGTCTTAAGTATTTATTACCTAAAGCTATTTAGTAGGTACTAAGACTATTAGTTCCCTCTTATAAGATTTAGGCTAATTTTAGTTAAGTATATAGCCGGGCTTTAGATAACGTATATATACCCTTTTAGCTTAAATAGCGTAGAACTCCTTTAATAGATAGTAATTTAGGTTACTAGAGAGATCGCGTTTATTAATAAAATTAGATTTCTTTTTTATAGAAACGCTAGTCTGTAAAAACTTTTTATTATTTTTATTATTTTTATTATTTTTTTTCTTAGGCTTTTTATAAGTAATATTCTTAAGAGTCTTATATTAAGATAGTTACTAAATAAATTATACCTAAATCTTATTTGCTAGGGCTGCGCTTATTATAGCAGCTTTTAAATATAGATTAAAATTAGTTATAGCTTTAAACTTTATTAAAGCGGGTTCTAGGTATACTTATATTACCTTATTTTTAAAACGCGTTAACTATTTACTAAAGGGCTTATTATTACGTTATTATAACTTACTAAAGTTAAATTCTATAAGCGTAGTAAGTTACTAATTAATTAAACTAAATATTTTTTATAAGTTATTATATAATTCTCGTGTACTCTAATATAGGTTATCTAATATTATAATAGTATAATTATAGATATAAATAAGCGCGTAATTCTTATATATTTAATAAAAATACTTAATTTTAGACTACTTATTAGGAAAAAGCTTATATAATTACTAGAACTTCGTCTCTATATTTTTAATCTATATATTTAAGTCCTTATTAGTAGTATTACTAAACTTATTAATATCTTTCTATTTATTATTTAAACGGCGCTTCTTTTTAAAGGCTATAGTATTAATTATTAACGCTAGTGTACTACCGCGTTACTATTAATTTTTATAAAATATAAAATAAATTTTATTAGATAACGTTAACTCTATATTACTATAATAAGAAGAACTATTAGAGCTATTAGAGCTATTACTACTATTATTATTAAATAGGTCTAAGGATATAAAATCTTATAGTAATTTATATAGTATTATTTTTTACTTTTTATTCTTACTATTTTTCTTATACTTTTTATTTTTCTTAGAGGATTTATCGTTAGCTATAATACTATAGGAAGCTTTTACTAACGTTTTTAAGTATTTTATTTTATTTTATAGTTTACGCGCTTCTTAAATTATTATAGTAAAATATTACTTATATTTATTATTATATTAAATTGCCTTACTAAGAGCCTTATTAGCGGTTAATTAATATTACTATTTAGTATTTAGCTCTTTTTATAGGGTACGCGCGTTGTCCCTTACGCTATTACGCTTTTAATAAATATAAATAACTAACTAAGACGTACTATTAAGGTCCTATTTTTACTATTAAATTTATAGCTCTAGTCGCGCTATATTTATTTTAGTAGTATATTATAATTTTTATACTTTTACTTTTAACTATTTTATAAATTTAATTATTTATTTAGCCGCGTCTAAGTTACTACGTAATATACTCTAGTAATAAAAGTACTTTAAAATAGTAATAAACTAATCTTTTAGGTACTCCGCGATATTTACTTAAAAGTTATTAATAAAAAAGATAATAGCTATAATATACTTATTTATAAATTATTTATTAGATAGGGTACGCGCTAGAATAAAGTATTTATATTTAAATTTTTTTTTAGAGTACTCTTTATTAGTTATAATAGCCGTTTTAATAAATAATAAAATATTAGCTTTTATAGCTTTAGCTTATTTAATAAATACTCTATAGTTAACTATAAAGCTATATTATAATTACTAGTCTATTATAGGTTAACCGGTAATAGTTATTATATTAAAATTTTTATTATTATTATTACTAATATTTAGCAGAATAAAGTAGAAGACGCTAAAACTACTTTTATAATAACTATTCTTTAAAAGTCCTTTACTAGTATTTATTATTAGGTTCTTTTTAATTTTTTTAGTAAAAGGGCTGTTTATAAACTATTTACTAAGCTTATAAAAAGTACTTAGTAATTTAATAATTATACTCTTATAAGACTTACTAACTTTAAGCTTAAAAGTAATTTTTTTCGCTATTTTAAGTAATCGCAGTAATAATAGTAGAAGTAATTTATTTAACTAATTACGTAATATATTATTAGCTAGCATATACTAAATTAATTTTTAAATATTATACTTTTTAGCAGCGCTATTACTAGCTAGTTTCTAGACGGCGCTATTACTAGCTAATCTATAAATAGTACTATTACTAGCTAATTTATAAGTAGCGCTATTACTAACTAGTTTTTAAATAGCGGCGCTATTATTAGTTTATTTAAATAGGGTCTTTATATAAGATTTTACTATTTTATTTGTACTAATAGGTATTTTATATAGTATAGAGAATCGGTCTACTACAGCTATATAATTAATAAAATATAGATTTTTTAAAATTTAGCGTTTATATAATCTATTATAAAATATTATTTTATAAGTGCCTTATTTATAGGCTTAAAGGGACACGTAGATTATATTATAGAGGTTTAAAAAGTAGGTATTAAATATTAATATTTAATAAGAATTTATATATAGAGAGCTCGCTAGGTACTCTAAAATAAGATAAAGGTATATACTAAGGTATTAGCTTTACTAGCGCGGGCGTACCCGTTTTAGTACTTATACTTAAGTAAGAGACGCCTTTATACTTATAATATTATTAGTATTAAATTTTTTATACAAATATTATATACTTTTAAACTAGCTCTTAGATTGTAATTTAAAAGCGTAATATAGGTATAAAACTAAAAAACTTATTAAATTTATTAATTAGTAATAAGGAGAAATTATCTTCTAAAGCTTAAAGGGATAATATAATTTTTTAAATAAATAAAGTTAACGGATTTTTTTAAAATAAAAACGTAGGTATATTTTTTTAAGCTTATAGTAAGAGCGGATGTTTTTATAAAAAAGAGTAAAAAAGCTTTTAAATATTAAAGTATAAAAGTTTTTAGCTAAGTTATAGAGATTTTTAGTTAAGACTTAATAGTATTATTATTTTACTAAACTAATTATTTTCTTTATACTTTATAATAAAAATTTTTTTTATTTTTTTTAGAGCGTAATTACAGGCTTAAAGATAAAATAAAATAAAAAGTTAGAATCTAAAAGATAAAGTTTTATTAACTTTTTACTAATTTTAGTATACTTAATATATGTTTAATACTAATTATACTTAATTATATTTAGGTAGTTAAGTTTTATTTTTTACTAAAAATTATTTATCGCCTCTTTAAACTATTAAATAAAGATTAGTAGAGTTTTTAAAAAAAGGAATTAAAAATTAGAAATCTTATAAAAATTCTAAAAAGTAAAAATTAAAAATAGTATTATAACTTATTATAGCTATAGTAGTAGTAGAATAATTATTTAACTTATAATACTTATAATTATTAGAAAGCCTAAAGAGCTATTAAGAAAAAAAAGCTTAAATAGTTAAGCTATAATATAATATAAATAGTATAAAAAAGTATAAAAGTAATAATAAGAATTAAGAAAAAAAAATTATAATAAAAAAGTTAGTAAAAAATTTATATAAATACTATCTATACTACTAAATACTAGCGTTTTTACTATAATTAGGTTTTTACTGTAAAACTTTATTATCTAGCAACGCTGCCCGCTACAAAATTACTTAAAAGAGTTTTTTTTTTTAAATTAATTTTATAGCTACTATAAGTTAAAAAAAATTATTTTTTAACCGCTTAGATAGTTTAGCTATTTTATTAGTTTAACTAAGGAGTGTATTATAAAAAGATATTTTAAAGCTTATATTACTAGTTTATAAAGCTTTTTAAAATAAAAAATTTATTATTTCTTTACGTATATATAATACGGCTTTTTAGTACTTTCTTTTATAAAAGTAGTCCTAACTCTTTAATTTTAGAAACTAGTAATTATTAGTTTATTTTTCCTCTATACTTACTAAATACTCTGTAATTATTTTTTAAAATTATTATATATTAGTATTTTATAAAAATATTTATAATAATAAATATAAAATAATTATACTTTAATATTTAACTTTAAGTATTAAAAATAGTATATACTTTCTTTAAAAGTAAAAAAGAATTAAATATTAGAACTTTTTATATATTTTTATATGTATATATTAATCGAATAAAAGGGTGTGGCTGTGGTAACTGTGTAGGCGACTAAAAGGGATTTTAAAAAAGGAGGAGTATATGCATGCCTTTATAGAACTTTTTAATTATTAAATATTATCTAATAATTAACTAAAATAAATATATAATATATTATAAACAAAATATTTATAGTATAAAATTAGAGTACTATTTATAAAGGTATACACATACTCCTCCTTTTTTAAAACCCCTTTTAGTCGCCCCAAGCCACCACAGCTACACTATTTGTTTGATTAATATATAAATATATAGAGTACTATTAATAATTTATTAGTAACATTATTATATTACTTTAATTTATTATTCTAACACTTTAAAATATATTAACTATTTTAATATTATTAAAAATTAGAAAAACTATATTATATATAATTATATATTTTTTATCTATTTATTAAATAATTACAGTTTTATTAAAAATATAAAAATTTTAGTTTTTAATATATAAATTATTAATTATCTAATAATATTTCTTTACGTTTATCTGTAGGAGCTGTATTAACTTTATATATACTACGTCCTTACTTAATATAGGTAAATAAAAATAGAGGCTTTATAACTAGAGCCTATTAAATATAAAATTTTTTACATTTTACAGCTAGTAGAGTAATAATAACTTAATAAATAACTTATTAAGTAATAGTTATAACGACGGCGGGATAATAATAATAAAATAAAAATAAGTATTTATAAGTTATTATTATAGGTAGAGTAGAACTATAGGAGGCGTATATAACGTCTTTAAAAAGTTAAATATATAGTACCTTTCTCTTTTTTCTATAATACCTTCTAAAATATCTTTTTTTTTTTATTATTATAGCTAGGACTTCGAAGCCCGCTTTTAGGTGCCTAATAATTATAATTAGCCCTAGATTAATAGCTATCTTAACTTTTATTAAGAATTTAGATAACTAGTAGGGCTATATTAAAAATTATTTAGAATATTATTATAAGCTTATAGAAAAGACTAATTTTTTTAAAAAGCTATTTTTTATTAATATTTTTAATTTTAGGTTAGTTACCGTACGGCTCTTTATTTTTAAATATAAAATACTTTTTAACCTTAATAACGTCTACGGCTTATACTTATATAATAATATAATAAAACTAGTAAAGTAGTAGCTTAAGAGGGCTAAAGGCTTACTAAGTAAGATAGAAGATAAAATAGAAAGTAATATATACTTAAAAATAAGTAAGAAAGAGTTTTTTAGGACGGCGTAAAAAAAATAGGCAAAACTTTAAAAAAAAAAAAAAAAAACTCTTAAAAGCGGTTAAAATCGTTTATATATACGCGTAGGAGTAGGGCTTTAAAACAGGTAGTAAGTAGTAAAAGAAAAGTATACTATAGCGCTGTAAGGTAATTATAAAAGCTTATTATTAAGAGAGTTAGTAATTATTATAAAAAGATTAAGAAAGTTTATAGAGAGTACTATATTATATTTTAATACTTTAATTACTATTAAAAAGGTTATAGGTTATTAGTGCTAGTAGAAAATTTGTTATAGTTACTACGTAAAAAGCTTATTAAGAGTTAATTAATTACGTCTAAAGGTCTGGGTCAGCCGCTACGTTTTATAATAAAGAAGAACCTATAATATAGTAAAAGTGTAAATAACTAGCCTAGAATTACGTAACGTTACGGTAATAACCCTAGAAGAGAAATTACGTAATAATATATTAGAATATATTATATATATATTTTTTAAAGAATTAAATTATATTATAAAATTATATTTAATTTTAATTAATTCTAGAATATTTTAAAAAATAAAAGAACTAATATTTAATAATATAATAATCTAATTAATAAATTATTAATAGTATTATAATTATATACTCTATATATTTAGTTTATAATATACTATATATTTATTTTAATTAATTACGATATAATATTATATACTTAAAATATTATAATATATTTACTTTTTATTTACTTTTTAGAATAGTATATACTATTTTTAATACTTAATATTATATAGTAAATTATAATTATTTTATACTTATTATTATTTTCTTCTCTAGAGTTATTACTATAACGTTACGCGACTCTAGACTAGCTATTTAAACTTCTCCTATATTACGTTATTAATATTAACTTTTAATAAGCTTTTTACCTTAGTAACTATAATAACTTTTTTACTAGTACTAATAATCTATAACCTTTTTAATAATAATTAAAGCTACTCTTTATAGGATTCTTTAATTCTTTTATAATAATAACTAACTTTTTAATAATAAGTTCCTATATAACTACCTTATAGTGCCGTAGTATACCTTTTTCTTACTACCTATCGCCTACTAAGCGTAATTAATCTATAAGTAAGTTATAATCTACTAATAAGTTTTAAAGCCCTACTCTTATATATATATATCCCTACGCCCGGATAATTCTAATTATTTTAATAAGCTTTTTCTACTAAAGCTTCGCTTTCTTTACTACTTTAAAAAAAATTTTTTTTTATTATTATTAAGATACTATTATTACTACTACTACTACTACTATTATTATTACTATTACTACTACTACTATTACTACTACTACTACTATTACTACTACTATTACTACTACTACTACTACTACTACTACTATTACTACTACTACTATTATTACTACTACTATTACTACTACTACTATTACTACTACTATTACTATTATTATTACTATTATTACTATTATTACTACTATTACTATTACTACTATTACTACTATTACTACTACTACTACTATTATTACTACTATTATTACTATTACTACTACTATTACTACTACTACTATTATTATTACTACTATTACTATTATTACTACTATTATTATTACTACTACTACTACTATTATTACTATTATTACTACTATTACTACTATTATTATTACTATTATTACTATTACTACTACTATTACTACTATTACTATTATTACTACTATTACTACTATTACTACTATTACTATTATTACTACTATTACTACTATTATTACTATTACTACTATTACTATTATTACTACTATTACTATTATTACTACTACCGCTACCGCTGTTCTTTATTTTAAATTAAATAGTCTTACTCCTTTTATACTATTATACTATAAAGACTATTATATTACTATATAATTAAAAGTAAATTTTAACATTTTTATATGTATTATTAAAACTAAGAATTATATTTATTTTAAATAAGAAGAGGCACGTTAGGATTAAATTAGAATTAAAAATATTAACTAAAAAATTTAGCCTATTAAGTTAGCTAGCCTACCGTACTACGCAAAGATAGAAGTTAAAATAGTTTTTAATATAATTTAGCTAGTTATTACTATTAGTAAAAGCCTATACTATATACTAAAAATTACTTAGTAGTTTAATTATTAAATACTAAAATACTAATATTATAAATATAATAAAACTAAAAAAATTTTAGAGTTTAAGTCTATAGTATTTATAAAAAAGAGAAAAAGCTATTATACTTATTATTTTAAACGTGCTATATATTAAACGTGTTATATATAATTCTTATAGTTCTACTCGTACTAAATTATTACTATTTTATAGTTATTATCCCGCTATTATTACTACTATAGCCTAATAAATTATTAGCTTAAGTTATTACTCTACTAGCTGTAAAATTTAAAAAATTTTATATTTAATAGATTTTAGGTTATAGTGTTTTTGTTATTGTCTACCTCTATATTAAGTAAGAACGTAGTATATATAAAGTCGATAGAGCTTCTATAAATAAACGTATAGAAATAAACGTAAAGAAATACTTATTATTATAAATATTTTTATAAAATACTAATATGTAATAATTTTATAACAAATTTAAAAAGTATTTAAAAAGTATAAATTTATAAAACTTTAAATTAAAAACAACTTTACTTTTAATAAAAAAAACGTAATATACTAATTAATATAGTATATTAATAACTAAAATATTATATAATATAAATATATAAAGAATATTTAATTTAAAAAAATATTTATTTAAATAATTTTTATAATAAAAGCTTTTATATAGAGCGTTATAGCCTTAAGTTATTAATAGAGTACTAATATTAGAGTGCGTATTAATTATTTTTATATACTAATTATTTTAGTATAATATATAAGATATAGACTAGCCGGTATTTATTATAGTTAATAATAATAGTCTATAAAGTTATTTAATATATTCTTAATATATAGGCTGCAATTAGTACTTATATTTATATTAATATAATTTAATAAGTTATATAGCTACTATATACTAATAATAAAGTATATAATTAGAGGTTTACTTAGTATTTTACTAATCTCTTACTATTATAAAAGATTATAATATAAAAAAAATTAAAAGGTATTATATATTATATCTAGTTTTAATAAAATTAATTAACTAAGTCTTTTTTAAACTATAGGCGAACAGTTTTATAAATTACTAAAAATTAAATCTAGCTACTAACTATTAGAGGTACTATACTAATTTTTTTTTTTTTTTTAAATAAGCCTTTATATTAAGGCTACTTAACTATTTAAGAAAAGTGCTTTATCTCCTAAGTAACCTAACAACTAGCTCTTGAAGTAACTAACTAATATATAGGCTAGTTAAGTAACCTATACTAGAATTTAATTAATTACTTATTTAGGACTAGCGTTTTTTTATTTAGAAATAGTCTAGTTTTTAATTAGGTTAGACCGCTACGCTAACCTAATTAGGAATTTAAACTAAACTAAGCCTATTTAAGAAATTAACTAGCCTAATTAAGTAATATAACTAAACCTAATAAGGTTAAGTCTAAAACCTAATAAACTAATTAATTAAATAGTAGATTAAAGTAGACGAGAATAAGATTTAACCTCGTAGCCTATAATATTATAGGGGGGTAATAAAAGAAAAGATAAATTAAAGAAAAATTTTTTTTTTTTTTTTTTAAAAATAAACTTATATTTAAGGGTACCTAATTATTAAGGAAAGTCCTTTATCTCTTAAGTAAACTAATAACCAGCTCTTTAATTTTTAAACTAATATATATAGGTTATATTACTAAATAATATTATATAAAACTACTAATTTATTACCTAATTAGGCCTAGTTCGCTACGCTAAGCCTATTTAATAATAAATTTTTATTTTATCTAATATTAAATAGTAATTTAGCCTAAAATACCTCTAAATATAACGCGTTCTAAATAAGGATTTTAGCTTTTTTATAATTATATATTAATTTTTTAGTAGTACCCTATACTTTTAAAATTTTTATTTTTTATTAGTAAAGTAGACGCGTTTAAAAAACACTATAATAAAAAAAGTAATTTAACCCTTAATACGTAAGAAGACCTTAAAAATTTAAAAAATTTTAGTATTTTTAGGCATATGCCTACTGTGCCACCCCGCTAAAGAAAATTATTATATAAAGAGAGGTAAAGTGTAGTGCCGAGACACTAGTCCAAAAAAGGTGTAGGCTAAAAAAGTTATTCCCCTAGATACAGTCAAAAAAATAAGCGTGTATAAGAATAGTAAAAAATATTATAAATTAAAGAAGATATCTTTTTTAAAAATTTATATAAAATTAAATAATAGATCTAAAAATAGCTGAATAATACCGTTTTAAAGAGAAAATTATATAGAAAATTATAAGAATTATACTTACTACTTATTAATTATGTGTAATAAATTAAAATTACCTAAATATAGTAATTTTTTAAACCCCTTTTTTAAGTTCCTATAACTTTTTAGTTAGTGAATATATTTAACTAAAATTTTAACTATACCCTTTTAGGCCTAGTATAGGTCACGTAACCTAAATTTTAATAAGAATTTATTATATAATAATAAATTTATATAATAAGTAAAAATTTGGCGGCGTAGTATAGTAGGCATATACTATAGTAAATGCTAAGATTTCCTTAAATTTTTAAGGTCTTCTTACGTATTAGAGGTTTAATTTCTTTTACTATTATAGCGTTCTTTAAACGCGCCTACTTTATATAAAAAAATATAAAGTTTTTAAAAGTATAGGGTACTACTAAAAAATTAATATAAAACTATAGAGAAGCTAAAATCTCTACGTAAAACGCGTTATATTTAAAAATATTTTAGGCTAAATTACTACTTAATATTAGATAAAATAAAAATCTATTTCTAAATAGGCTTAGCGTAGCAAACTAGGCCTAATTAGGTAATTAGATTAGTAGTTTAATATAATATTATTTAGTAATATAACCTATATATATTAGTTTAGGAATTAAAGAGCCGGTTATTAGTTTTCGCTTAGGAGATAAAGGACTTTTCTTAAATAGTTAGGTAGCCTTAATTAAAAGGCTTATTTTAAAAAAAAAAAAATTGTAAAAATTTAGCTCTTGCTTATATAATTATTAATTACGTAATATATTATTAATATTATGGTATATAATAATATCTTTTTAATTTTATAAATCTAGACTCCTATTATTTTAAAATAGTACTAAATTTTACAAAACTCGAATCTAAAGTTAATCTTTTTTTAATAGTAAATACTTTTATTTTAATAATTATTTCTACTTTAAAAAGAACTTCTAATAATATTTATAATACTATACGACGGGTTAAGAATAAAGAAAAAAATAATAATAATATAAATAAAATTAAAAAGGGTAGAGTTTCTAAGGTAACTTAAAGATAAAAAAGAGGTATTAATAGAAACTTAATTAAAAGCCCTAAAAAAGAAAATAAAAGACTATTATTAGAAAATAGTCTAAATATTTTAAAAAGATTATTATAAAGGATTTTAAAAGAAGAGTGTTATAATATTAATATAAGTAAAAAAAACCTCTAATTAATAAAGAAAATATTAAAAATAGACTAAAATACGCTAAAAATAATATAAAAATATTAAAAATATAAATTTAAAAAATATTATATTTTCTAATAAGTCAGCAATACAAAGGGGATAATAAAATAAATAATATTATAAAAAAAGGGGTAATAATAAAGTTAAAAAAGAACTAGCTGTTAGCTAATTACGTAGTAAGTTATTTTAACTTTTTAAAATAATAAAATATATAACTTTTTATATATTTTTAAGTTATAGTTTTAGTTTTTTACTATTAATTATATTAATTATTTTATAGGATAAGACCATAAACTATAAGTTTAGGGTGTAATTTAGATAGGAGGTAGAAGTAATTTAGTATTTATTAAAATACCTAATTCTTTTACTTCTTATACTAGTAAGGACTATATAAATAAAGTTCTTATACCTAAGATTAAACCCTCTATAAACAGGGGTAAGTTTTATAATACTTTTTTATCCCTTTTTTTATTAATATAATAATATATATATATTATTATATTATATTATAATTATAATCTTTATATTAATATTAATTTAGGTTAGTAATTCTAATAAAATAACGTCCCTATTTATAAAACAACGGACGTTTTAAACTGGTTTAAAAATAATAATATTATACTTTTTTCTTACCCAGCCTATAGTCCAGATTTAAATCTTATTAAAAATATATAGGATTTATTAAAATCTAGACTAAATAAAAGATATAAAGACAATTTAGGTGTAGAATTAAGTTTAAATAGTATAGAGGCCTTTAAAAGAGCTTTTTTTTTTTTTTTTTTAAAAAAAATAAGCCTTTTATATTAAGGCTACCTAACTATTAAAGAAAGTCCTTTATTTCCTAAGCGAACTAACAACCAGCTCTTTAATTCCTAATTAATATATTACTAAATAAAGTTATATTAAA
This sequence comes from Pleoardoris graminearum, assembly GCA_030770415.1. Taxonomy (NCBI): domain Eukaryota; kingdom Fungi; phylum Ascomycota; class Dothideomycetes; order Pleosporales; family Didymosphaeriaceae; genus Pleoardoris; species Pleoardoris graminearum. The sequence goes on along the minus strand of JASEKS010000082.1, from coordinate 31,460 downwards.
CTACTAATCTATTACCTAATTAGGCCTAGTTCGCCACGCTAGTCCTATTTAGAAATAGATTTTTATCTTATATAACCTTAGATAGTAAGATACTTCGCTTATACCTCCGGATGTAACGCGTTCCGCGTAGGGATTTCGGCTTTCTATAACCTTATATTAATTTCTTAGCAGTGCCCTGTACTTCTAAAAACTTTATATTTTACTATACAAAGTAGGCGTATTTAAAGAATACTTATAATAAGGAGAGGAATTAAACCTCTAATGTATAAATAACAACGAAAATTTAAAAAATTTTGCGAAGCTAACACATTTCTAGGCACTTGCCTACTGTGCCACCCCACCTTTAAAAGAGCTATTCTTAAGGAGTAGAATAATATACCTTAAAAAGATATTAATAATTGTATATTATTACTCCCTAACTGTTATAAGACAGTTATAGAAGCTAAAGACTACTATACTAAGTACTAGTAATTTATTATTACTAGTTTATTAATAAAAATTCAAAAAAGTAACTTTTATATATAATTATATAAATAATATATAAATAGATAAAAATATTCTACATACTTATATATTATAGTTACTATTATAATATATATACGACACTAAGTATGAAGGCATGTATATACTCCTCCTTTTTTAAAACCCCTTTTAGTCGCCCCGAGCTACTACAGCTACACTATTTGTTTGATTAATATACACATATATATATATAATATATATAAAAATAAATAAATTTTACATCTTAAATAAAAAGTTATAATAGTCTAAAGTAGGACTCTAAAAATTTTCTATATTTACTAATTTTTTTTACCTCTAAACCCCTTAGTAAGCAGCCCCTAAATAGGTAAATAGACTCTACTAGTCTTTCTTTTTAATATAGTATTTTTTACGTATTTTTAGGCCTTATAACTAAAGAGTTATATTATTTTAAAAAAGGTATATTTTTTCTTTTATTTTTTCTTTTGTTACCCCCCTGTACTATTATAGGTAGCTAGGTGTGTTATCTACTAAGCTACACACCCTCTCGCCACTATACCTATTTAAAATAATTACTTATAGAGTTATTAAAAAAAATTAACTTAATTAAATTTTTAGTCGTATATATTAAGTAAAATAAAAAAAAAAGAGGTAATATCTACGTAGAATAAGTAGTAAAATATAATTAAATAAGCTAAAGATTTTGTAAGTATTACTCTACGCTAAAATTTTTATACTTATTTTAGTTAAGTATAAAACTAATTTAAAGAAGCTATTAACTATATAAATAACTATTTATATATACTCTACTTTAACTATAGCTTTATTCTTTAATATCTATTAGTAAAAGGTATTAGGTTTAAATAATATATTAAAACTAAGTATCCTATAAACTACTTAAGTTTTTAGTTTTATAGAGATATATAAGTTTCTATTTATAAATAATAATTTTTAAAACCCCTTTTTTGAAACCCCTTTTAGTCGCCCCGAGCTACCACAGCCACACTATTTGTTCGATTAATATATAAATATATATATATAAATAATAATTTATACCTCTTGCCCTCTTCTCTTAACTTTAGAATAGAAATACGCTTATATTAGTTTTATTATATTTTATTATAACCTTTAAGAAGGAGCTTATACGAGTTATAATTAATAATAACTAGCCTTTTTAAATAGTTAAGTGGCCATTATTTTAGCACTTTATTTAATTCTTTTAACTAAAAGCTACCGGTCTTAATAGAGACCTAGTAGTTTTAAAGTTATAATAAGATAATTAATATAGAATATTTTATTTTATTTAGTTATATACTAAACTATTTATTTTTATTATTTTAGACCTACTAGTTATTATCTCCTTATAATCCTTATAGTCTAATTTTAAGAATCCCTTAGTATTCGGGCCTAGTATACCTATTTTATTTTTATAATATTATATACTTATAGCTCTATAATATACCCGGGGTTATTTAGTCTACTTTTATATAATTTTTTTAAGTTACTTTACTACTTTTATATAAAGTCCTTATTTAATTATAAAAGTTTTATAAGTTATTAGTCTTTATAGCAGACTCTTTAGGACTATTATTATATATTATTTTACGCCCTAAATATTTAGTAAGTATTTAAAAGTACTAGTAATACTAGATTTTTATTTAATTTATAAAGCGTTCTATCTTATTATCTATACTTTAGTTAAATTTTTAGTTATTTAGTTATAGCTACTATAACTATACGCTACTCTTAGATTATATTAGGCGTACTATTATATAGTATTATACTAAAAGTTACGTAAGTACTACTATTATCTTATACTAGTTGTAAAAAGTTACTTATTTTAACTTTATCTTCTTTATTATTTCTTTTACTTATCTATTTAATATATACCTTTTATAGTACGCGCTGCGAAAGTCTATAATATAAAAGCCTATAACGCGAGAGCCTATATATATATTACTAGTAGGTTATCTATTTTATAGTTTATTAGATATATAGAAGTCTAGTACTATAGTTAATAAAGCCTACTATTTTACGTATTATACTACGTACTATAGATATAATATTTCCTTTTTCTTTCTTTATAAATACCTACTTAGTATTAGTTATAATAGTAAATATATAAATATAAGTTATTATATAGGGTAATAAATTATACTAAACTATAAATCTATTAAGTACTATTAAGTAGTTATTACGTGCCTGTCTTAGCGCAGTATCTTTTTTAATTAGGATTAGTATAGTATTTTTAAAAGCCGGTTATTAAGTTTTATAGTATATATAGCACTTTTCTTTCTAATTAGGTAGTTACTAATAGCAACTTTATTATATATAAAAAAAAAAAAAAAAAAAAAAAAACTAAAAGCTGTTATAATTAGTTATTATAAATTTAGGCTAATATTCTACAGTTAGTTTTAATAAACTAAAGTATATTTATTTTAATAATTTTAACTAAATAATTTAATTGTTAATTATATTAAATATATAGTTTATATTTAATTACTTTAGTTTTTTTACTATTAAGGTATATTATATTAATTATAACTAGTGACTTTAAGAGAAGGTACTTAATTTTATTTTAATATATAAAAGGTATACTAGTATTCTTATAGTAATAAATATACTAAAAGCATTATTAGAAACAAATACTAAATTATACCTTTTAGTTCCTTCTTTTTTAAAACCCCTTTTAGTCGTCCCGAGCTACCACAGCCACACTATTTGTTCGATTAGTATATAAATATATATATACCTTTTAGCTATTACTTATAATAATACTAATAATAATAATATACTTACTTATACTATTTAAGAAAAGCTAGTTTATAAAAGTATCTTTTAGTACTTATAAGAGAATACTATACTATATTTAGCTTATATTATTAATCTTATTATCTAAAATATTATTAAGTATTTTAAGCTAGTAGTATTACCTATAGTTAAAATATAAAAATATTATAAAAATAATATATTTAAAAGATAAAAGCGTAGACGTCTATTCTAAAATCTTTTTATAAAGTACGTATATTTTTATTATATATATTTATTATATACTAAGTAATTACTCAATCTGGGCTATTTATATTATTATTAATATATTATGCTAAAAAGGCTAGTAATTAAATATATAAAAAAAAAGTTTACTTAAATACTACTTATTTAAAAATAATTAAGGCTTTTAATATACTAAATTAGTAGTAGGCGTATAAAATAAAATTTTTAACTAGTTTAAATTATAAAGAACGTACGTACTATACTAATTATATAAATTAGTATTTATTACGTACACGGTTTAGTACCTAATAGAGTTTCCTCACTACGTTTATATCCCTGGATCGAGGTCTAGGCGTACTTTTACTTTTTAATAAATTACTATTAAGCGTATTTTTAATATTATTAAAAACGTTATTAGTAATTAGAGATATTAACTTTCTACTTATATAATTTAATAGATTATAATATTTACTAATTTAATTTTTTAAGAGATAGAAGAGTAAACTAGACTATAAAATATAGTAATAAGAATAGAAAATAATAAAATTTTTTATAATAAAATTAATAAGTTACTAGATTGTCTAGTACCTTGAGAGCTTATTAAAAAGTATATAGAGGATATATATAGCGTAAATATAAATTTAATAAAAAGTATTAAAAACTATAATAATAAATTACTTTTTTTTAACAAAAGCGTTAAAAGTTTATACGCTATTATAATATACTATAATTAATAGTTATTATAATTTAATTTCTATAAGTATATAAACGAAACTAAAGTCTTATACTATATTTAATTTAGTATTTTTTAAAATAGAAACTTTAATAATTTTAATTTAACTCTAACTCTTAGTCTATATAATTTTAATTTAACTCTAACCTATTGTCTATATAATTTTAATTTAATCCCAATCCCCAGTTTATATAATTTTAACTTAATCTTAACCTATAGTCTATACGACCCTAATCTAACCCTAACCTAATACTAAATAACTCTAACCTATTTACTAGTATAGGCGTACTATAAGATAAAATTAAAATATAATTTTAGTAAGTAAATTTCTTCTATTATACTTATAACTAATTAATTAACTAACCTTAATAGAATTTTTAATATAATATACTAAAAATAAGCTTCTTATAATTAAAGAGCTTCTTAAAAAGATCTATAAAAGACGCCTTATAAAAAATTTATAAAACCCCTTTTATTATAAAATATTAATAAAGTAGAAAAGAACGTATTTTAATTTTTAAAGGAAACTAAATACTATAAGAGACGCTCTACTACAATTTATACCTAGTATACTAGGTATAGGTTATATCGACATATAGATTATTATAGGAAAATCATTCATTACACAGCATACGGTAATTCGGGACGGTCTATCGACTGCCTAGGGAAGGAATTACTAATCCCGAACAAGTATAGTCGCCAATCTCTGTTAAGCACGATGTTGCAATACATGTTGCTCCCAGTTACTTTTCTGTGCTGCAGCACTCGGTTCTTTCTCAGGACAGGGGGATGCTCGCTTGTTCCTACGTTGCCCTATTTTATATAATTGTCTCTCTAATAGCCCCGCGGGCTATCCGTGCCTAGGTAAAGCTCTATAGATTCTAAACGCGTTAAGTGCTCTACCGGCTAATATACTTAGCTCTATAAATTTAGTAAAAAAAAAAAAAAGTTACAAAATAAAGTGGTGTAGCAGATATAAGTTGCGGCAGCCGGTAGTACATACACGGTCGAAGGCAAACCCAACGAAGCGAACGCCAAAAAGTTAGACAGTTACAGGAGGAGTAATGAGCCCTTCAAGGATATAGAACAACTAAATAAGAAGTTATACAGCCTGGTACACAGGCACGAAAATGCACTAGCAGAACTACGGACAATCACGGAAACGACGCCAATAAGAGACGAAACCATTCTGTTAAGTGTTCTATTAGATCTTCTCATGCCTTCTATGAATCGATTGACATCAAGTGACAAGGTGAGATCGCTTTGTACCTACTTTGCGGCCAGCACTGCGTACAGCGGGGAATAGAGCAAAGACTTGAGTAGGCTGCGTTGCCAACGTCCAAACACTCATACATTTGGCACCCGTCGCCACCCAAGTCTAAAAGCTGGCCACCAAACCATACCCCAATTTACTCCACCCCACTTGGCATTCGGGGGAGGTTGGCCACTAACCAGTATCGACAAGCCCAAGATGATACTCAATAGTATTGGCCTCTTGTACCTGCTGTAGTCGCTCCGTTAGGCTGTTGAACTGAGCGCGCTTGCGTACCGCGTTTCGGCGACGCAGATTTGGTGGATCCAACGTGATAGCCGTGCGTACTGCCGTTGTAGCCTGTTTGCGAGCCTCGAAAACGTTGCGTCTCAAAGACACGTTCTTTTGGGGAGCCGAGAGTATCTCCACGAATTGGGGCATAGGGATTTCATTTCTAATATGGATTTGGATCACGGGCCCGGGAATGATTGACTGGGTTTTGTCGAAGCTCGTCTGGTTAGTCCCGGTATCTGCAGGGTGTAGATGAGGTTTATCACCTACATGGTTTCGGGAGGACATTTCGCTATGGAGACATGGTCGCTCTGTGACTGGTGATGCTAACGGGCTTACATCGTTGTATTCGCAGAAACCGATATGTGGACGAGGCTCTTCAGCAGCACAACGCGGAGGGCTCACCGACCAGTTACACCTCGGACGTTGTATCGGGATGATTACAACGCGTCCAGGTAGTGGAGGAGCATCATCATCAGACAATTCATGCCTATTGCGAGAAGTAGGGTAGTGTCGCCGTGGTCGTGTCTCGTGCTGTCGAGCAGGAGCGTCGCGATCTACGCGTTGATGGTTGTACGTTGACATGGGTCGCGCCTATGTATCCCCTCTATTATGGCGAAGGAAATTGCAGCGAAGAGCTCTGTGTCCTCAAATACTCGCATCTTAGTGTGTTTGTAGTAGGGAAATCTCTTCACTTTCAGTACAAACAAAATTGTCCCATGATGTTGCGCCCGTGGATGATTGGTCAAACGCAGCGGAACTTGTCTAAGAATTGTGAGAGCAAATTGTTTGCCTGCAGACTGAGACACGTCTACGTCGGCCACGTTACTTGGTGCGCAAATCTCAGGAAGTGGAGTACCATCATTCCATCTTCAATGCCCACTTGAAATCGCGCATCCCTTCACGCCTTTTCATCGACACAACTACGTCCCTCAACGGCTTCATGACGCCTATCGGTATGCGCTTTTCGTCCATGGGTGGGTCCCAATGGATACGGTCCATGTCATGCGGAGCATCAAAAACCCAGCCCATGAGTAGGACCGCGACGAGTGACAAAATCTCAATTTGCGCGAAGTGGCGCCCAGGGCAAAAGACAGTTCCGCCACCAAATCCTCGAAAGGCTGCGGGATGAACACTACGCTTCTCCGCCTTGGTGGTACCAGTTTTGGTACCGTTTGGTGTGTCAATGAACCGCTGGGGATTGAAGTCTTGCGAATCGGGTCCCCACACATCTTCATCGGCGTGAATGACTCCTCCAGCTATCTGGACTACAGAATTGGCACGCAACAAGTAGGTATCAGCTACAATAGTGTCCTCTGTCACAAAGCGCGCGGAAGTCATCGGGGCGATGAGGCGGAGCGTCTCTCTAAAGATGGAGTTCAGTAAAGGGCAGGCAGAGCGTAACGCTTCGAACGAGATGGTCGCTGTCTTCGCTGAATGGTCTACGCTCAAGGCGCTCTTTTCGATCTCTGCACGCAGTTCTTCCACAAGGTAAGGTCGCGCGAGGACGTAATTTAGGACCCAGAAGGCGGTGATACTGCCATTGACGAGAGTACCGAAGAGCATCCCGAACTCTGAGCGAGCTCGCTCTTCAATGGGTATGCCAGCCTCTTCGTGCAGACGTATACGCGCTTGTATAACCGGGCTAGCCTTCTTATCGCGCCCTTTCTCGAGATATTCGATCAGCTTCCCTGCCATTTTCTCTCGTGCGAGGTACGCTTTTCTGTTGGTTATCTGCGGTATGGGCGAAGCCATTACGCCAATCAAGCCCTCTTCCCACACCCAGTAATCCTTCACTAACTCGGGATATAGTTCGAAAGGGTTTTCAGGCCCGTAGAAGGCATAGGTCGTCGCTTCCACGAACAGATTACGGCAGAATTCGAACAGGGGTCTTTCGCCGTCCGAGAGCGCATTAAGTCGTTGGTTTATCCGCTCCAAGACAACGTTGCCTTGGTATTTGATCTCTGCCGGGCCCAGCAAGCTATATAGTGTGTTGTGCATGCGGTCCATGAAGCTTGGCTTGTTTGCTTTCTTTGCTTCGGCATCGTGGAACGTCTCGATTGTCGGGTTGGAGAAACCGACCATGCGCTGCGTAACGGGAAGGATGATGGGTTCGAAGAGAAGCGTGGAGGATGCGCGTTGGATGTGATTGGCCAGATGAGGACTCGTGACGACGTAGGTCTGCGAGGTGAGCATGGGCAGCGTGTAAATGGGTTGTCTGTTTCGCGAGCTTCAGCGAGTTAGTTTTGCTTTTTGCGTGGATTGATGTTGAATTGAGGGCGACGACTTCTGCAAACCCACCTAGTAATCTTATAGTAGTTCGCGCCCTCCATCAGGAGGCCAATGATGTGCCCAACGAAGGGAATCCTGGGCTTCAAGATAGGCGGTTCTCGCGGGTCTGCGTGTGCGCGAAGCCATCGTTCGAGGAGCGCTGCGCTCAGGAAAGCAAATGCGATACCGAGAACAACCAAGCCCAGGGTCGGCATGTTTGCCCACGATCTGCCGTCATGCAGATGGGTGAGTCTTTGGAGGGATCCATTTCGACGACGCCGCAAAACTGGTCTTCCAGGGAGAGGAGGATGGCACGGTGCTGACTCGCACCAGACTAGGCGTACCAAATGGGCATAGCGGTCGGCAAGGACGAGGGCCGGCCGCCCAGAGCTAGTTGGCGATCCTTTCCTCACGATATCGTGATGTGCAACCATGTACCTCCACCATGAACAAGAATTCTAGCATGTATATGTATACCCTTCCGATCAGCAATATACAGGACCACAGGCCTGCAATTTTGCAGGTTCTTACGCTTGATCAAGCCCCATCCGCCGTACGCGCGCAACCGGGCCATGAGCGGCTCATACCTTCAACTATCCACCCAAAAATCTTAGCAACATTTGCCGACTGACTGTATTCATCGATACTTGATATCGCTCTTTCAGGAGGAGAGAGCTTCTCTGGAGCCTACACAAGACCGAGGCTCATCATGCACAGGCCCGAGGCCCGCCCGAAGACACATGCAGGTACCGTTCTATAAACGTGTACAAGTGAATGATCGTGTCCGAAACAATAAACTATAAATCTTGGAATGTAGTCCACGAATCGTTCTGGTGGATATCTATCCCAAATGGGCATTCCCCCGATGAGTTCCATAAATTATCCGGAGACCCCGCATTTCAAGTAGTGGAATGAGTCGTCTCCACCCTCCACGATCCCTGTTTCAACTAGCAGTATCTTGAATCAATTAAGCTTTTACCATGGTTGGAGTTCATGCCTGCTATATTGGGCTATAACAAAGCGACTATGTTCCACTTCTCGGGTTTACGATATACCGCTGTTCCGCGGCACTCCGAATCAGTCTTGAATCATTGGAGGAAGTTCGCAATACTTCCATATTAACGTACACACTATTGACAGTCGACGCGTCTTCTCACGACCGGGTAGTCCTAGAAAAGATCCACCAAAATAGGCCAAAAAAATAACTTAAAAGGCTACAATCTCATGCATGAGGCGGTGGGAATACTCCAGGAACAATCGAACATGTATCCGCGGCTGACTATCGTCCTAGGCTTTGTGGCAACCGGGCTGCGCGTGGCTGCCGGGCCTTGCGATCTCTACTCAGCCGGTGGTACGCCCTGCATCGCGGCACACTCGACCACACGCGCGCTCTACAATGCCTATTCTGGTCCCCTCTACCAGGTGAGGCGCGGCTCGGACAACACCACGACGAACATCGCACCACTGTCTGCTGGTGGTGTTGCAAATGCCGCCGCCCAGGACAAGTTTTGTGCTTCCACTACATGCCTCATTGTCCAAATTTACGATCAGTCCGGTCGAGGCAACCATCTCAAGCAGGCTCCTCCCGGCGGCTTCAAAGGACCAGAGCCTGGTGGCTATGACCGCTTAGCCAGTGCGACCGGGGCACCAGTCACTCTAAACGGTCAGAAGGTGTATGGCGTTTTCATCTCACCTGGCACGGGCTATCGTAATAATAGAGTGAGCGGTTCAGCTACAGGTGACGCCCCTGAAGGCATGTACGCAATTTTTGATGGGACCCACTATAATGGTGGTTGCTGCTTCGACTACGGTAATGCAGAGACGAGCAGCACCGACACAGGCAATGGTCATATGGAGGCAATCTACTTTGGAAACAACAAGGTCTGGGGCTATGGTTCTGGGTGAGTACGTAGATTCAACCCATCTCGTCATCGACTCAAGTTCAACAGGAATGGCCCTTGGGTCATGGCCGACCTTGAGAATGGCCTTTTCAGTGGACAGAACGCCAAACTAAACGCAGGCGACCCCACTGTCTCTCACCGATTCCTCACTGCGACCTTGAAAGGAGGGCCCAACAAATGGGCGATAAAGGGTGGCAACGCTGCTTCAGGCTCGCTGTCAACATTCTACAACGGCCCACGCCCAAGGGGCTACAATCCGATGAAGAAAGAGGGCGCCATAATCCTCGGTAAGTAACGCCGTGGTACAGACTTGTCGTTCTCTCGTTGTCAAAACCTCTATATCTCTCAGACATTGGCAGCGAAGACACTCGCATAGTCCCGTCCTCCCAGTTATACGAACTGCACTGACTTGGTACGCCCATCTTAGGCATCGGCGGTGACAACAGTATCGGCGCGCAAGGTACCTTCTACGAGGGTGTGATGACCAGTGGATATCCCTCCGATGACGTCGAGAACTCGGTGCAAGCCAACATTGTAGCCGCCAAGTATGCGACCAGGTCTATGATGAGCGGTCCAGCGTTGACTGCTGGTTCCTCTGTCTCAATGCGCGTCACCACCTCTGGCTACGAAACCCGCTACCTCGCCCACACCGGCTCCACTGTCAATACCCAGGTCGTTACCTCCTCAAGCTCCATGTCTCTCAAGCAACAGGCCAGCTGGATTGTTCGCACTGGTCTCGGCAATAGCGCATGCGTCTCCTTCGAATCAAAGGACACACCCGGCAGCTATCTTCGTCATTACAACTGGGTGTTGACACTCGCTGCCAGTGATGGCTCCAAGCAGTTTAAGGAAGATGCTACCTTCTGTCCAGATGCCGGCTTCACTGGTGAAGGCACTACCTCAATCCGAGCTTGGGGCTATCCTACTCGCTTCTTCCGCCACTACTCGAATGTGGTCTACACTGGGAGCAACGGTGGTGAACACGACTTCGATGCGGCGAAGTCGTTCCATGAGGATGCCACATGGATGGTCGGTACCAGCTTTGCTTGAAAATCTTACTTTTAGCTTCTTATTTTGTAGGTGAATATTTGAATTTATATTATTGGGAGAGGATCTGTCTCGTCAGGCAATCCATACAAATCCATCCCGTGTCATACCTCGGTCCATAGATCGCCATGTCAAGCGAAGCGGCCGTCTGGCCCGTTAAGGTCGTCGCCCTGCTTGATAAGATATTGGACGATGCTAAGTAGACTAAACGACGCGACATAGTACAAAGGTCTCGCGTAGCCAGTATAAAGGTTCCACTTGAAGGATTCCTATGCATTATTCCCGTGTGCTTTACTTACATTTCGCCACGACAGACTCAAATCATGAGCCTTCATCCTAGGATTGTAGGTTTCATCACAGAATTGTAAGTTGCGTCCAGGAAGTTCCTTTGCGGCCATTACCCAAACTTCTTCATCCCCACCCCATGAGCTTACTCGATTGCACTCGTCTACGAATAGCCGATCTCTTTTGGTCCAGCTTGGTCTCGGTGTTCGTAAAGAAAACTGGACCGGTTGCGAGGAACTTATCGATAACCTTATCTTGCTTCTTCTGCTGTGACGGGACTGGTACGGAGTTCCGGTAAGACGCGAAGAAACTGGAACCGCTGTTGCTCTTCCTAATGCCCGGTTAGTCCGCGTCATATCCGTTCATTGTTCATAGTTTACCCGTACGCGGACTTCTTCCAGCTCCAGCTCCTTTCTCTCGACATCCTGGGCGGTCATGTTGTTAGCGCCCTCGTCACGCTCACTGAGGACACTACTGTCCCTCGCATCATCGTCCTGACTAGTACGGATATCCTCTCTAGGCGGTAATAATAAATAATACATACGTGAGGCAACCGTGCTAATAGAAATTAGTAAATATAATAAAATAGTATTAAAATTATTATCTAAAAATATAAACTATAGTTAGTAGTAAAATAAGTAGAAGAGAATTAATAAATTATTTGCCAATTTACTACTATATTTATACCTATTTATATATCTATGCTCTGTCTCTATTTCTGTAATTATTATATTTAATAATAATAGCTACTCTAGGTACAACTATATTACTACTTACCCCGAAAAGGCAACGTATCGACAAAAACTGACCTGTACGGACACGCCGGCGTTCGACTGGTGTGGATCTTCCTCGCCCTCTTCGAAATCGGGAACCGCGCCCTCCTTGTGTGGAGCCTTGCCTTTCTTTTGCGTCATTTTAGCGCTTCTTTGAGCTTGTGTGAATCCCATGTCTGGCCCCTGCTCGTCGTCACTGTCCTCCTGATTCTCCCCGAAATCATCGTCGTTATCCAAAACGAACCCAATGGGGTAACGCTTTGAGTCGTCTGATAGAACTTGAAGCATCTACGACACGCCTGCTCTCTCAACAAATTCCAAGACTCCGACAATTTGGCAATTGCATTACGTATCCTAGGGTAACATAGCCGCCTATAGGTGCATAAAGTAGATTGCACGATATATATACAGGAGGCTACCATTACCGAATCAACAAAGTTCGTGGTAGTAGAAGCGTCACCCGGGCACTTGCGTCGTCCTCCGCGGCACGCAAACACCCCGGAGGCGCGCCAAATCCTGTTCCATCCGCGCTTCGTCCTGGAGTAACACAGCACCTTTAGAAGAAACAGAAGAAGCTTAAATCACATAGACTAGGGACAAAGAGCTATACATATCCTTTGAATTGTTTTTGGATTAATGTTGGCTTCTCCAGCCGCAGAAAACGCACAGTGGCGAAACTATACATGGGAAAAGATCGGCAGCGTTAAAAGACGTCGGTTTACGATGGCTGTCCTTCTGCCTGACACTCGTATCTGGAAAAGGGAAAGAATACCGGCACCCAAAATACGTCGATAGGATCCGTGAAGACGTAACTTGTACTACGTGTCTTATGAGCAACCACACCATCCTTGGGAAGTGGGACACAAACCTGAACATGAAATCGTCCCCAAGTACTGGAGGTGTTGATCTTCGCGCTACTACTTAGAATTAGCGATGTCCGAGGAATTCTTCAGCAGCGGGGAACCAGGGGGAATGAACAAGTCACCGTACATACAAGACCTACGCTTCTCACCCAGGCAATCTTCTACATAGTGCTCTGCCGCCGTGCTCAGACGCTCCAGATCGCCAGAATTTATACACGCGAAGCAGGGCGACTTGGGTCGCACACACTTCTCGACCGGATGCGTATTGGCTTGATCCTTGTACTTCGGGATGCCGGCACAGCGTGTGCAATGATGCTCCTTCGGGCAATCCCGCACCATGTGTGTCTTGCTCTCGCATTTGGTGCAAAACGTTGCAATACCCCAAACCAGCTTGCTCCGGTTGCGCAGCATAGCCTTCAAGTTCTCAACGTCAATTTGATTGGCAGGATCGCCGCGACCACGCTTGAAGGCAGCCTCAGCGGCCATCAAAGTAGCCGCAATCATAGTTTGCGCGATATCGTTGCCGGCGTTGTGAAGGTACTTTTCTTCGATGTGGTACTGTGCCAATATATTCTTGAGTGACATCGCCCGCTTGCTCATCTGAAGCTCAATTGCCATATACTGAGTATCAAGCACCATAACAATAACGCGTGCAGCATCGAGATCGAACCCCAGCTGCTCCTTCAGAAATTGAATGTCGTTATCAATTGCGTGACCGACAAGCACGACGGGGCGGAGGTAGCCTTGGTTATCGCACTGGAAGAAAATCTCTGATAGAGCCTGGCGTGCTTCGGAAGCGCTTACGAAGCTGGTTGTACCGAATTCAAAATTCTCGGGGTATCCGGCACACTTCTCTCCGTTCACCATATGTGCGTTTTCCGTAATCCGCATATGGTGGACCGTCATTCTGTTGAGCTTATGAATGGGTTTAGATATGAACTGGGATGTGAAGCCCGGCCCTAGTTGAGACAGATCCAGCACCGAGACGCCAAGCTCTGTGATATGCTTCGGTCCAGACTCGTAGACTTCAATGTCGATTCCGATGGCGATCGCGCTCGGTAGCATGTCGAGCTCGGGAAGGACCCAGCCCGAGGGTTTTATGCCAAGAACGTGAGCCATGGCATCGACGTTCTTCAAGTTCGCCTGCCCCTCTGTGCCGTCAAGGTGCGCAGCTAGATAGTTTCGGAAATTGGCGCGACTGTTGGCGAGTTCCATCTGCTGATCCTCGAACAGTCTGAGATAAGTCGGTTGGTCCATCGCCTCTGAGGGAAAGCGTACCGACAAGGATGTTGACATGCTAGGATTGCGTACGTGCATGGTCGGGACTAGATGAATTGAGTTTTTAAGGATTGAGCTGCTCAAGGCGATGTTGCAAGTTGATTTAGTCGAAACGGTTGCCTAGTGGCGCAGAATATATGATGAATAGTTATTGTTCGCTTCACGAACATTGTGTATTTACAGAGACAAGTTCACTATTGTCGTGAGCTCATGAGAAGATATATAGATGCCTAACAACTAGTGAAGAGTGGCGCATTGTGAAGCCACGGTTGCTCAATCACTTGCCAAGATCGCGCAATATGGAAGCTGAGCCTCGTGGATTCCTCCCACGATGCGTTTGCACGTGAACCTTGAAGCGAACTGTGACTGCGGTGTGAACTGGGACGTGACTGGAAGGAACGTGACATGAGCGCGTGAATAGCGGCGCACAAGAGTAGCTGCGAGACTGATAGTCGTTTGGAACCGGAAAATCGACGGAAGAAGATCGGCCTCAACAAAATTGCTATCCAGAGTTGAGTTGATAATTCCAAATCACGACCTAAGATTATAAATAGGGGACTGGTCTTCAGTCGTACGGTACAGAAACAAAGTTCAAATTCGCCTTACTCACAGAACACAAACACGTCGAGTCAACGGAAGAAGAAAGAGTAAACACTTGGCCTCAGCCATACTATTTACGCCGGCAAGATCATACATCAAAGCAGGAGTATGTATTCACTGGCGCAAAACATGCTCGGCGAGTCCCGATTTGATTATCTCGCTTACGGGTTTGCCTCCGACCGCGAGCGCAGTTCTTTTTTTTAAGCACCAACCTCTGGTCGAGCTTCAAGCTCCGCAACGAAACCTGAAGACCCCGCCCAATGTCCGTCCACCCGATGAACCCATGAGAAACTGTGCTTGCCCAATTGAATATTTTGGGGCGAAATATGCACAGACCTTCCTTGTGCGTGTTCGCATTCTCACGCCTCCATGGAATTGGGGAAACCAGACAGGCGCTGCAGACGAAGTCGGTATTTGGACATTTGGCGAACAGATGGGCCTCACTCCCGCAACCGTGGCAGTAGATCTCTGACCCAACAGGTGGAGCAGGGGTCGGTCGCTCCATGAGCCCATTTACTACCACCTGCGCAGCCTTTGAAGCGGATTGACCGTGCTGACCAGGCTTGGCCTCCTCGTTCATGGATGACTGGTATAGATGATTCCTAAGTGCGCAGAGCATGGCAACAATGATGACGTATGCTGCTGCGTTTCCACAATTGTTGGAGCCGTAGGAATTGATTTGAAACTGTTCAAGAAGATAGTCAATGTCAGCGAATGGATTCCGAGTAATCTTGGCTTGCTCAACGATCACTTGTCCATCCAACATGGCGATGGTCGTACTCATCTTCGCAGGATCGAAGCCAATCTCTTGCCACATCGCTGCCGCTATGGCCCCGCCTCCAATGCCACACTGAAGGCATATTACCGGGCGGAGTCCATGGTCCGGGTTCTCCTCGTCGATTGCTTGTTCCCAGATCTGTGTTAAGAAACTGCTAGCTTCGTCTTTCGACACAAATACAGAAGTACCGAAATAATAGGCGTCCGGCTTCCCAGCACCGCTCGGGAGATGAGCGTGCTCTCGCAGTCGAAGGTGCATAAGCCAAACAAGGTTAAGGTACTTTTCGGCATGGGGTCCAGCAAATGTGTCGAGGAGTACTTCCTTGGTCACGTAGTCTGTCAAAGCTAGATAAATTGGGCATTGGTATCATCCTATGATCGCAAGACAGCCAGGCTTATTGTTAGAATCCATGAAGACCGTTTCAACTCCACCTACGTGCCGATTCCCAGTTCCAGCGCCTTATAGGGGCTGACTAGCATTCGATTGCAACAGGGAGTGACAAGCACAGCGTTCCTGAACAGCCTATTGAGCTCAAATGTACCGCCGGTAGGAAGGTTCCTTGCTTGAAGATGGTGCTGCAACACAAGCAAGTGTTGTTGAGTCCAGACACAGTTGCGCAGCCGCTCCAGTTTCTGCAGATTGGATGTTGACATCTTGACAAGCTAATGACTTCTCGTGGCGAGCAGTAACGGTTTTTAGAGTCGGCTGGCCAAAGAGTCCGCGATATTGTAGATGGTTAACCAAGAAGAGAACGTTAGAGTACACCTGCTCAGCAAGCTGGGTGTCAGCTCATGATAACCAATGATGAACGCGCGGTCACCGCGTAGCACTTCCTCACTTAATCCTGCGATGGCATAGTCGATGTCCTCTCGACCGTGAACAGACCGCAGAAGCGCACGCGCAGGTGCTGCTATGCCATGAGAATTGTTGTTGGGGCTTCGTGATTTAGCGCTAGCTGTACAAGGCTTAGTCTTCTCGGTTGCACCTTCCCAAGAGTCTGCGCGTCCGCCCCGCAAAAGTTCCTCCTCGCCTCTCCACCTCTTCATCTCGCGGTTCAGTTATGCCATCCTTCGCCTTTCATTCATTTCATTGCGCCATTGAGATAGTTCCATAGCATCGTCTCGGTCAGCATAGTCATGTGCGCCTCGGCGGACGTAAGCGTGTCGCGACCTTGACTGCCTCCACGAACACTGTCAGCGAATGCGTTGAGCGCTTTGCCGGCCTATGACTCGACTGACAGTTATTCTTATGCCCAGAGGAGACGGAATTTTCCACCTTTCCGTGCTATTGCCTGCACGAGCTTTGTATCGCCGTCTGCTTCATATCATATCATTCAGCCTCCCCCCGGTTTCTTCAACGCTCCTCCAAGGATGCTGGGGTCGATAAGAGCCGGTTCCGGTGCATCAATCCCGCATCGAATGTACATGCTCTTCCACAATGCACCTACTGGCCGTTCCTCCGGAATAAACACCACCGTGTTGATATACGTTTCAGTCGTATTGTAGCAGCTTTCCGCTGTGAATAGCTGCGCTTCGCAGTTGTCGCCCTTCGCCGAATAAAAGACACCACAGCGCGCACGTGCGGGCAGGTCAACGCAAGTCCCATTTCTCCACTTGCTGGCAGGCCTAGGCAGGGAAAATCTTTGCAAAAGCTCCCCGCGACAATGTTTTGGCCCTCCATCGCCCGCGTAGGACATCGCAACAATGGGAACTTGCGGCGCAGGCGGCGGTGGAGGTCGCGCGGTTGGTTTCGGTACTAAGGATGTTTTCGTATTGCCAATAAACCCTTCATCGGCTGAAGTTGAGGTAGGTTGAGCTGTTGGGGTCGCTCCGATCATGCCTTCGTCGATCGCTATAGTTGGGTGGCCAGTCACAGAAAGAGTCAAAGTCGTAGTCAGATCAGCGGCAACTGTAGAAGTGCCGTTAAGGATACCTGCTCGATCGATGGTGCTTCCGTTGACTTTCGCACCTGCGCGCTGGGCTTGCGCTTCGAGTTGTTTATCTTTTGCAAGTTGTGCCATCGACGTCCGGACAAGTGTCTGCGGTCCTGCGCGAATTTCAAGCGACGTTGCTAATGAGATCGCAATGATGAGAATTAGGGTTATTGACGACGCAACGATTATATGTCGACGAGGTATTACCATCTTGATTGAACCACTGAAGAGAGACCTGTGGATAGGGAGATGGCGATCGAAAACCACCAGGTTCATGGTTGCTGCTGCCAAGAAAGGTGCTGCATCGCGCGTTTCGTCGCGACCGACATCTGAAACGTCCCAAAAGCTGGGCGGAGACGCACCAGAATCGAACGCTCCAACAACTCCTCAAGGATAGGTCACACTTTCCATCACAAGTGTCTCATTCTCTCGTAGTGCCCTTGCTTGACAGTGCGGATAGCAGAATCATCCCAACGCTCAATTCCACCCCGACGACTCATCCATCAAAATGAAAATATCCCAATCCGGACTGCCCCCCGCCCCCGGCCCCTGAACATTAACCCCGAACATCAACATGTCGGAGCACATCTATCACAAGTTACCAGAGCTTTCCCCAGGTCAGATTACGTTCCACATTGTCCCCCTTCTATATCTCGCAAGGTTGGCAGCGGTGCCCCCAACTCGTTCTTCTTCGTTCAAACAGCTTCGGCCTGAAGACCACGCACAAACGCCCCTCGCTCCTTAGCCTCCCTGTCCTGCTGTTTTGCCTTTCGCGAGGAGAAAAGCACGAGCAAGACTGCAGATATCAACGCGAGAACCACTAGGACGATAACTAGCTTATGGGCGCCAGTGAAACCAGCATCTTCGTCGTCGCCGTCGCGGGTTACCAGAGTATATCTTGAAGCCACTGTCGAAAGGGCCGGCTCGAACGATAGATCGCTTGGCGTTCCGATTCGAAAAGTAAATGGTAACGATGCTGTACAGTAGTCAGCTGCTGCGGACGCTTGGTGAAGGTACAATACGCACGCGCCATGCCGTCAGCATCTGCGCTTCCCGCTAATTTAAAGTGGGGTCGTGAACTGGTGTTCGTGCGTCCGCTCCACGGAAGACGAAACTCTAGGGAAAGAGACTAACGCCGGTTCAGATGACATTGCGGTCTATTGTATGTTGCGGAGCGGCGATTTCTAACCGGCTACATGTGGCGCGTTTGAGCTTCTGTAGCAGTTCAAATAGCCGGCAAAGCATAGCATGCACAGTCGCGGATGCTGCATGGTCATTTGCTGCATTGCTCCTGCTGACAGTAGCACGAGTTCCAGCGACAAATTTGGTCGCAGAATTGCTCATGGATGTCTGTGTCTTAGTCGCAGTCGTTAACAATATCTAGGCTCAATACATCCTTTTGCCACGATCAGCCTAGTATTGTTTTTGGTGCAAAAGAAGGTTTCTGATGTAGATGTTCGCGCCACAATATGTGAAAGCCTACGGTAGATAGCGAATACCAGATATATCTGTATCTGCAACATAAAAGAGCTAGGCGTTCGGGTACCATCCAACATGTTTATAAAGAAACTTCGGTGCTGTTCGTTGTAATGAAACCCCAGCTCCGGCCTGAGTGATTGCTCGCTGGGCGAGGCATTGGTCAGGTGATATTGCTCCTGCAGGTGCCTAAAAAGGTGAGTGTGCGTCGCCTTTACGGTTCTCGCCTTTTCGAGCTGGATCGGCCCGTTTGTTTACTTTTGAGAAGGGTTGGCAAGAGACATATGCGCGGGAAACTTTAAAGCAGACTAGAACACCATTTCATTCTTCGAAAAACACTGTGGGACGTAGGTATGTCGCATGGTGAGTCGCCGGCTTTAGTGCCCCTCTCACGCCCCAGCTCCATCCATACCGCAAGCAACAAGTGTATCCCGTCATCGTTCTTACCTTATGACCTCTCGATCGAACATTGGCGAATGCTTCGTTGCGATCGGACTATGCAGAGTCCAGCAGCGACAGTCGCACTCAAGGTCGCAAACGCATTGCTTGTCCGCGTTCAACTCGTTCGCTTTGGGTCTAAATAAACGGAGTTCGAGTCAGCAAATCTCAGTAGTACCATTGGGAGCGTGCGTACACTTTGATATCCTTGGGCCGCTTCTTCCTCCGCCCGACTCTGCCGCCAAATGTCCTCGTCAAGTCTCGTGGAAGGTCTTTGATCACATTGACACTGTGTGATTGCTTCATCGATGTCGAAGTGAGCATCGGACCTGCCCTGGAGAGCGACATGGAGCCGTCGTAACCAAAGTCATATGCCGAAGGCGATGCAGGTGGCAAGGTTGACTGAGACGTGCCGCGGCCAGACAACACATTTGGGAGCGCGTCGCGAGATACGGAAGATGTGGTGGCGCCGGTCGATGTCGTGGAGTACTTACCCCAGCCGAAGGGCGATTTAATCGGTGAGGCAGCCGTAGGCGTGGGACGAACGGAGCGCAGGGCGCAACCTTTGTCGTGGGGACAGTTGCATTCTGGGCAAGGTCAGTGTGCCATGTCCAGCCTCGTGGATTTCGATGCGTACCAGGAGAGCGCAGCCGTTTGCATGGGCACTTTTGCGGTAATGGTTCGGATGGTGTGTTCGGCCCGGGTGCTGGGGAGCGCTGGGTGAGAATATGCGCAGGTTTCTTGCGGGAGGGTTGGTCCATTCCGTTGGTTGTGCGTGGTTTCCGGTTCTTTCCAAACAGTCTATAGGTCTTGAGTTGGTCCGCTGAGAAGGGAGCTGGGCATACCCTTTAAAAATGCATTGAGATTGAGCCAAGAAATGGTGACACAGCGGTGTGCACGATTTCTCGTGGAGGCGGCTTTCAGCAAAAGTGAGGGAAAGACTCTGCGTGAAAGTGACTGCCGATATCAGCGCACTACTCGGAAGTAAACACACCTTTCAGCCTCCTGCATGTGCGCGAAGAATTTATCCAGCTGACAGATAACTAACTGTAGCAGCGAGAATGCTCAACCCGTGCCACAACTCCACTCTTATTGGGAGCAGTTGACAGCCAGAGGTGTAACCCAACCTATGTAGGCTGTTGGCGCACTCCCCTGACACGGTGTCGAAACTGAAGATTTCCGAGAGTTCTACAAATATATAACATGGCGCAAGGGGTGAGCACTATCAAAATGAAAGAGCCCTACCAGTAGTAGCGCGCATGATGAGCTTGAGGACATGGTACTTTTGTGAGTAACTGGGATGGCACGTCTGTGCCACAATTCTCGTTGGAGACGATACCATCGGTAGATATTGTGAGACCCAGATCCGGAGGCCTACACGATTAATTCAAGACTCGCGGTCGACCTTGGGGAGCAAATCGAGCTTATTGACTGAATCTTGGAAACCAATTGCGTTGGGCATTATGCGACATTGAAATTCCGCCGGCTTGTTCTCCGAGTGCCCTCCAAAACAGCCTCAGGACAGAAAACCAACCAGGGAAACCACAGGGCTTATGGAACTAGTCTATCGTTCCAGAGGCGCCCAAACAATGACACCCAGCCATACGGCGCTCAGGGGTACTCTTAACATCCTATAGCAACGCTGATAGAATAGAAATTATTATAAAATATTGTTCATATGCTAAAGTACTATATGAATAGTATTTCATAGCAACCTCTACTTTAACAGCGTCGCAGCAGGATGCCTAAAAAGGGTGCCCGCGCGGTACCTAGGTATGGAGAGATAGAAAGTCTCAAGACTGAGGTAGACAAACTGTGCGCGATTCGCCAACTCCAAACCGAAGAGGCGAACAGAGAGCGGCAGTCCCGCGAAGACCCAAAATATGTTGACAATCTGCGAGTACATTGACGCACTCAGAAACGGTCACAAAGAGTGTGATATATAACGGAGGAGCGCTACGTGTGAGGCTGAGATCGATACGCAGACGAGGGAGATGGAAGGATAGAGTAATGACCAGAAGACTCCTGGGGATGGCCCAATTGAGGAGGGCCTAGCCTCTGGAGACGAGAAAGCTTGAAGCCTCCTAGTGGATGGGAGAACACGGCCTCGGGATCTGAGGTTACAATCTGTATGGTATTTAAACGAAGTCATTAAGGTCACGTGCGTGGAGGTCGCAAATGGCATCCCTCATCTTGGATGTCATGTCTGAGCAACTGGTTGGATTTGCCTCATAGATCGGGCTAGGGAATCAATATTCGACGTTTGCTTTCTACTTTTTGAAGGTCACCAGCAGGTTCTGGGTTCTCCTTTATCATCGTTACCGACCTAAATAGATTATGCAACAACTAGCACAAATAATAATATATTAATTATAATAAAAAGGCGCACTAAATAAGAATATAAAGGGCGCCCTACTACTAAAATAGAAATAAATATTTAATAAAAGTAGAAGATAATAATATTAGGCAGTAATAAAAGTAAATATTAATTATAATACTATAAAAAATAGTAATTTATAAAAATATTTTATTTAATATTTTACGTTTTTGTTTTTTTTACTAATATTTTAACTATAATTTAAGAGCTAATAGTTATATTTAATACTAAACCCGCTAAAATAAAGATTATAATAATTTTTATTATTAATAATATTATAGGCAACCCCTTTAGTTACTATAAGTATACGCAGATTACTAATATTATTAATAATAATATTAAATATATAAAAAAAAAGAGTAAAATTATTAATAAAAGTATAAAGGCTAAACTAAAGACTATTAAAAAATAATAAAAATTTAAACTTCTAAAACTATATCTTAAAATCTTAAAAAAGTAGACTTATAAATTTATTTATTTTTATTAAGGTTATTTATTTACGTAGGTAGGAGGAGATTTTTTTTATAAAAATAATTACTAGTATATTTAAAGTTAACTTTTTTCTTTTTAAATAACTATTAAAAAGTATAGCTACTAAGACTAAAAGAAAAAACGTAAGCTCTCTCTAAAAAAGTAGGCTATAAAAAAATAGTTAATAAGTATACTAATATTATATAGATCCAGGATTCCCTAAATATAAATAAGTAATATAAAAATAATAGTAAAAAAGCAGGTTAGTAGTAAATTAATTAAATAATAAGTAATAACTTTATATAAATTATATGTAATATTAATAAAGCGATATAACGGCTCCGTATCGAAGAGCGAAAGTCACTAGCACAAGGTGCCACCTTTGAGTAAAACCGGATGCTCCGGGTTCGAATTTGCCAGCCGCAGCAGATGGTCCGGGTTCGTGACCACTCAAACACAAACACATGTCACACCTCCCGGCACATAACGAACCGCAGCTTCCACCTAGGCAAGGTCTTCATCACGTGCAACAGGTGGCTCCAAAGCAGCGGGAATGAGTCCGAAACGTCAGCGCTACCTAGGTATGAACAGCCTGATATCCCCAGTTGTTTTGAACAAATGGTGAAGTCGATAGCAATGACAGCCTGGTGAACGCTCACAGTGTTCCCCGGTCCTGTCGATAGCTCCGGTCACAGTTCACGCTGTCGGTGGCGATCCTTTCGCCACAAGCTCCATCGTCATCCGGACCGGCCGCGCCGGCAGTAATACCTACACAAGCTCCCATAATCGTGAATATCATTGGGAAGTTCAATGGCCTGATATGAGCCGCGCGTCTGCAAAGACCAGGATGCTTGAGACACGTTGGCGGCAATCCTCCGGGCACGGGCCATCGCGGGGTTCCGTTCGTATTCACCCTCGACCCCTCCATCACCGCTCCGTCTCCTCCCGTTCCAACTTGAAATTGTGTTTCTCACTTCAGATATGTATATAGACAGATTCCCAAATGCCCGCTTTTTGGCCACGTTTCGCTGCATACCATAGGTACACAGAATCTTCCCGAGGTCGAAAACGACGATGACGGAGAGCCCCATCTCCTATATGCAAAACCCCACAGAAGCGCCTTGTATGCATCTCGATGGAACAGGAAATCATGCATTTATCTGTATGCAGTGGGCCTGCTGCATCAAGGACATTAACCGAGCACACATGGGTGCAAATACATGGGCATCGGGCCATTTTTGCGTAGACGCCTATTTTTCTATTCGTGCGGAATCCTTCTCAGTAGATCTCTATTCTGTTTAAGACGTGCGTCGCTTCGCCAAATGTCGTCCCCTTGCCTCGTTATCTTCTTCCATTACAGTCATCATGTCCTTCACCCCTTCTGACATCGTCCTTGTCACTGGCGCGAACGGCCATACTGCGCAACGAGTAGTCGATCAGCTGCTTGCGATCCCGAATGGTCCGAAAGTCCGTGCCACGGTCCGCTCGGATGCTTCTAAATCCATCATCCAGGACCACTATCCTGAGCATGTCGCTAGCGGCCGGTTCGAAGTGGTGCAGGTCGCCAACATTCAGGACCCAAGCTCGTTCGACACCGTCATCAAGGACGTGACACATGTCGCGCATATTGCATCGCCTTTCGTTCTACAAGTCGAGGACATAGAGCGAGATCTGTTGAAACCCGCCATAGAGGGTACAAGGGGCGTCCTGACAGCAGCACTGAAGCAGCCCACGATCAAGAGTATCGTAGTGACTGGCTCGTTCGCTACCATCGCCGATGCCAAAGGAGGGTATCGGACGGGATACACGTACACAAACAAGGACTACAACCCCATTACCTACGAAGAGGCCAAAGACCCCAACTTGGACATGACGCAGTTTCCCGAGCTACACCGCCACTTTGTGCGCTATATGGCCTCGAAACGATGTGCGGAGGCAGCCATGTGGGAGTTCTACGAGAAGGAAAAGCCTTCATGGACGTTGAATACCGTGAACACCGCGTGGGTGGGTGGACCATATGTGCTGCCACTTCCAAGTATAGCGAAAGCCAGCACTAGTACTGGATTCATGTACGGTCTTGCAACTGGAGCGGATATTCCACCCCAGGAATGGCCAACGTGGATCGATGTCAGGGACGTCGCGAAGGCGCATATCAATGCGCTGCAGAAGCCGGAGCTGAACAAGACCAGGATTTTATTGGGCGGGCATAGAATAGGCTATGACCAAGTATGTGGGCTCGAATATCGCCAATATCTAACTGACTTGAGCTACAGATTGCGGATATTGCTGCGAAGATACCTGGTGCGACGCCGACAGAAAAGCGGAATAATTTCGACATGGTAAGCCTCCGATGCTGGGATGACGGCCTAGCTCATTTGCATTGTAGGACAAACTGTTCCATATCGATAATTCGTCGGCTGCGTTGGTCGACATGAAGGAATCGGACTACGTACCTGCCGAACAGATGGTCATTGACACGGTAAAGTACTTTTTGGAACTTGAAGGGAAGAGCAAAGCGTGAAGAGGACGAAACTGCAATGTCCTTTACTATGAGTGGCCTGTGGTGTGGCCTGATATAGTCTGCTCAGAAACTCAAGTATGCTTGGGTCATCGCAACACCGTCCTCGTGGGATGGTACCGCGAACTTTGGTACGGTGGATCTCAACAATGAAGAGTTATAGCAGAATGTTGAGCGCATTCTTCTCCTGAGGAGTCATATGTCCTCGGGTATGCTTGATGCATCTCGCGCCTCTCTCTCGTAAAGAGTCTGTTTAAGCTTTGGATCGAATTTTTGTATCTTTCTCTGAATGTTTTGCGAATGCGCACGCGCACGCGCCTTTACCCCTTTCACTCGCTGTCGCGTGCGCCAAGCCTGTCCACGCTGCACGCTCCCGTGACTCTCCTCTGACGGAAAGCGCGACTGTTCCAGTCGACGCTCACCCTTCAACTTTTATCTCGCCACTCGCCACTCTTCTGATTCAGCCGCAACCGCATGCAAGCTGGCGAGGACCGCAACGACTATGAGGGCGGTGACAACCACACAAGCCGCGGCGACGTACGTCTTGGACGGGGACGAAGCTCCCAAATGGCGACTTGAGCACTCAATATCTGGCAAGGCTACTTGCGCCCAAGCCGGCTGTAAGCGTGACGGCGTGAAGATCGAGAAGGGCGAGCTGCGTATCGGCACGCAGCAGTGGCACGACGGGGAGCAGAAGTACTATCGACAATGGCGCCACTGGTAAGTTGGCATCTTGTGCCGTACTAGCCATCTCGTTCGTCTCCTCACACAGAGATGAGGGGCACGCGAGCAGCTGCTGACAGCCCAGGGGTTGTGCGACCAAGCAGCAGATCGAAGGACTGAAGACCATCTCTGGCGGTGAACCAAGCAGGGTGCCCGGATATGAGCGCATTAGCGACGCGAGCCGCGAGCAGCTGAGGCTGGCAATGGAAGCAGGCAGGATTCCCGACCCGAAATTCAAGGACATCCGTCCAGATCTTGTCAAGGCTGGTCCCGGCGGCCTCAGTGGCGAGATCCGCGATGCCATAGGATACAAGGTCGAAATTACAAAACAGGGTAGTGCAAGCTGTCGCGGCGTCGCGTGCAAGGAGCATGAAACCAAGATCCTGAAGGGCGAATTAAGGCTGGGTCTTCTACGGCCATTTGACGGAGAACACAACACGTACTGTTACAAACATTGGTAAGTGACGAAGACTACAATTTTGGGTCACCAACCTCAGTTTTTCCACTCGCTGGCCACGGATACGTATCGCACGTATGGCAGCTCTAGTCCTGGTCTAGTAGTGCCAGCTACATCTTTTTTTTTCCATGACTAATTGGAAACAGGCAGTGCGTCTCGGAATATGATCTCAATGCCATAAAGGAGCACATGGACCATGAATCGCTCGTCGGGTTGGAATCCTTGCCGGAGGAATACAAGGCTGTCGTGCTTGAATCAGTGGAGTCAGGTCAGGTGGTGAAGCCTCCGGTGGTTGAACTACCAGCACCCGCAAAGAAGGCCCGAGGCAAAAATCAGAAGAAGACAGACGAAGACAATGAGGCCGATTCTCTTGCTGAAGGGGCGGCACTGGCCAAGAAGCCACGGCGCAAGAAACGCAATGTCGAAGAAGTCAATAGTGGCGACGAAGCGGACGGAGCCATGCCGAAGAAAACGCGCGACCGAAAGCCTGTTCCTACCCACGATGACAACGGCGTTGACCAAGCTCCACCTCGTCGGACGACGAGGCGTAGTGGTCGAAATACTGTTACTGCTGAGGATGTTGTTATGGAGGAGGCGGAGGAAGTTGTATCGAAGAAGAAACGCGGTCGCAAGACTGCCCTAGCTACCGCCAACACCGTGGAAGACTTGGAGGAGCCTACGCCAAAGGAGCTTGAGCGTGGCCACAAGGCAAAAGCCGCTCGTGCTATTGAAAATGCCACGGATGAGGCTGAGGCGCCTACGCCAAAGAAGAAGCGCGGCAAAAAGGCTGCTACTGTCCTGAACGACGATCGAGCGGACGGAGTGGTGGAGACTGTGCACAACAAGCAAGGTGTTTCTGAAGCTGCCACTACTATCGATGACGCCATCAAAGGACCGGACGCATCTGTCGGAAACGCCACTACCTCTCGACTGTTTAAGAAGAAGCCAGAAGAAGTGGACCCCGCCATGGCAGAGCTCATGAAATTCATGCGCGAAAACGCCTCGACGACAAAACCCAAACGCTACTAGCGTGCGGCCACCGTCGCTGGGCCTGATACAAACCTTTTGCTTTCGAAGCTTAGGGTAGGACCATATTACAAGTCAAGACGAGGCCTTGACCGCCGACGTACACCTTCAACACGTCGGATCGTACCACGTCCAGTCATATAGCATCTGCGAGTAACTCCTAGCTCATGTATCAGCTTCATTGTCCAGGAAACGCCTTACGTAGATACACTATAGCTAGTCGGTCCATGTAATCGAAGCTTGCAGCATAATACCTTCTCTCCCATATGTTCATCATCGCTAGTGTGTTTTGTATCTCGCAGGTCGCACTTTGTATCCCCGTTCAGTGCGCCCTTTTGCCGTAATCAACGTGTTGTTATTTATGCTGGTTGTCGCATGATCTGTTTAGGTCTTTCCGGACGATAAAGAGAAGCTGTTTTGTATCTCAACCATGTAACTTCATGGTTACGGGCGCCGGACATGCACCGACCGCCTGGACCTTCCTTTCACTCCACGCTCTGCCCCTATTATCGGCTGCGAGTTGCCTCGGATTTTACAATAAAACCAGATTTCCAGTAAAAGCTTCGTCGAGCCCGATGCCACGGCGGCTCATGTGGATCGCCCCACGCTTTGACTAATCGGGTATAGTCAGACCTCCAGTCGCGGTCCCCACGCTGCCGCAAGCTGTTCACATCCCCGCTGTCGCTGTCGCATCTGGGCGTGTATGCAGTTAAGGCGACCAACGCTAAAGCTTAAGCGACTATAAAAATTTTTTATACTAGTAATTTTTAGTATACTAATAAATATATTAGTAGAGTATATATAATTTTTAATTAGTTTAGCTTACTTTTTTTTTTTATACTCTACTTACTCTAATAAAGTAAGATCTATACTTAAAAGAGTTAAGAATCTCTTTCTAATATTTTATTATTACTTTATTAATCTTCCCTATAATAGTCTACTAAAAATAAATATAAGTCTAGTATTTAAATACGTAAAAAAATAGCGATAATATAAATATTATATATATATAAAAATTACTAAGGGGTTATAAATATATACTAAATATATTAGTAATTAAGCTTTTTAACAGTAACCTATCTAATAATAATTAAAATAAAAAAGAGGTAGTAGTAACGCAAAACTTTATTATAAATAGTTAGCTTATAGAAGAGAATAAAAAGAAAAATTATATAAAAATAATTATAAGGCCTCTTAAAAAAGGTTATTAACCCGTACTTAAGACTTTAAAATAATAATAATTTTATACTTATTATACTAACTTCGGGAAATCTACTACTTATAATAAAAATAATTACTTATATTAGTTTATTGCCTAATTACCCCTAAATATATATAAATAAATATATATTTATTATTTATATTAGTAAAGAAAAAGTTATACTTATATAAATAAAAGTAGATATAAAATTAGTATAGTTCCTTTTTTAACCTTTTATAAATTTTTTTTTAAAACCTTAAATCTAATACTATAAATAATTAAAAAATTTTATAAAATTAATATTTTTTTTTTTTAATAGAAGTACTACACGAATTTACTCTATTTATATAAAAATTAAGTAATACTAATATTTTAATAATACGTTAGCTATAATTTTATATACCTATATTAATAAAAAAATATAGGAATATATATAATATATTTAATTAGATATATATTAAAAGAAGATAAACCTATATAAAAGAAGATTTACTAAATATAATCTATTAAAATATTTTTTAGGCTTTACTAACGTATATAGCTAGTATACAGCTATTATAAACTACTTATAAAATAGTATATTATATCTATCTTAAAATCTAATATATAGGCCTATTATAAAATAAAGTTATACTATAGTAGGTTTTTTAGAATAACCTAATTATATTTTTAATATTTTTTTATTCTAATAAAATACTACCGGGACCTAATTTTATTATATTAGTTATTTAGCTTATTAGGGTCTATATACCCTTAATAAATACTATTTTAAAAAAAAATTACCTATTAATACTTTATTAAATACTTTTATTATCTTTTTATAATAGATTTATCTAGAGTCTAAGGCCCTTAGAATATATATATAATTATCCTTTTAATAACTATAAAACTAAGTAGTTACAGTATATAGTAGAATAAATAATATATTAATAAAAGAATACTAATACCTTTATAAAATATTAACTACTTATAGAGCCCTAAGTAACTATAAAAATAATAGTATAGTATTAAGTTTAATATTTTAATACTAAGTAATTTAGTTAAAAACCCCTTTTTTCTATTTACTTTATATAGTATATATATATACCTACTACTATTACCTATAAAAATACCCGCTATTTTTATAAAAGAAATTATAAAACTTATCTATTAGGTAAAAGATTTTAGTATAATATATAATATAGTATCTTTAACCCCTTTTTAAAAAATTATTATAATAATCTAAGCTAGCTTTATTTCTTTACGGCCCTTTTATAGGTATATTATACTAAAAGTATAATATAGCTTTATTTAGCTAGATTTATATAATATTTAATAATTTTAACCGCCTATAAGCTATAATATATAAGGAAAAGCTTAATATATTTTTATTAGATTAGAATTTTACTAGTATCTAATTTAAACTAGAAATATACTATATAAATATTAATATAATTAATATATTTATATATACCTATTAAATATACTATTTTATTCCTATTAGGTATATATTTATAAGATATACTAGAGCTATTTAGGCACTCTTATTTTTATAATATAAAAAGAATAAACTATAATATTTATAAGCCTAACTAGCTTTTAAATTAATATATTCTTTTAACAGAATCGGGACCCTTAGTATAAACTTATAATAGTTTATTTTAATAAATAGTATAGTAAACGTATATATAGGCTTTAATAATAAATTAAAGTTTACTAATATTATAGTTTTTACTCTTACCTATATATATATAAATAATAAAAGGCGTAGATTATATTCTTAAGTTTTTTAGATTCTCTTTAAATAGGTTAAGAGACTTTTAGGTTAACTAGTAAAGTAGCGTTATATATACTAAATAAAATTTATAGGCGTTACTATAAATATAAATAGTACTTAATTTAAAGGTATATATCTCTTAGTAATACTAATATAACTCTTTAGTAAAACGTTTTAATAACTATTATAAAGGTTTTAGGTATTATCTATACTATATTAATTTATTTAGTCGCCTATAGCACTATTATATTATTTATATAGTAAAGTTTTATACCTACTACTTTAAAATAAATATAGAAAGGGTTAAAAACTATATTAAATATTTAGACCTAAAATTCTTAAAAAAGATATAGTTAATCCTATAAATATATAATTAAAACTAATATAGTAAAATTTTATTAGAGTTTAAATATAAGACGTTAAATTAGTATTAATATAGGATTACTAATACTATAGTAAAGTAATAAGCAGATTATAGTTTAGACTTAAGCTAAATATAAATATATAACTACTATAGTATCTAAATTTAATTAATATATATTTAAGATAGCCCTAAACGATTAGTATCGCCTTAAAAATACTTTTAATTATATTAAGTAGACTAGTAAAAAGTCCTATTTATATAAAAAACGGTTAAACTTACTTTTAGTAATTTTTATATTAGTATTATTAACTCCCTAATAAAGGTATACTAACGTTTTTAAGGGTATAAAGCTTAATAACTATAATATTAACTAATAATTAATACGTAATATAATAGGTGTACGTTATAAATATAAAAAAAAATACTTTATTAGCTAGAAAGAATATAAAAATTTAAAAAAAAAAGTATATTAATACCTTTCTAATCCCTTTATAATATATTACTAATATATTTAGACTATAAGTAAAGAAATTAACTTACTATTAAAATAAATAATTTTATTAATAATAAAAAAGAAAGGCGTATAGCACGTAGGTTATTTTTTAGCTATATTAGGCCTAAGGAATCTTTAAAGCGTAGAGAGGCTACTATTAATTAGATATTAAGGGGTTTATTATTATTACTAATAAGTAAATCTTTATAAATTTTATTAATACCTTTTTAACCTATACGCGTCCCCTTATAGATACTATCTATAAAATTAAGCCTTTAATATTAGGCTATTTACTATAATATAGATCTTAAGACACGGCGCTTTAAGCTTAAATTTTAAAAATAAGAGGTAGCTATAAAATAAAAAAAACTAAAGAACTAAAAGTTTAAACTAAAAATAGAAGCTCTAAAAAATACTTAAAAAGTTATTAACCCCTAAATAGTACCTTCTATATATATATAATTAAATATATACTACTATAGTAAAAAAAATCTACTATATTATAATTATTTTACGCTAGCCCCGCCCTAACCCCTTTCTATAACCTTATTAATACCTACTTATTTTTTATTTTTTAATATAATTATATAATATTTATATATTTTATAAAATCGACTTCTATAAGGCCTATATAGTAATACTAATTTTTTAAAATTTATTTTCTAAATATAAAGTAGATTT